>OZ026626.1:4645884-5050884 GCA_964020975.1 Hermodice carunculata | reverse complement strand
GTAACAGCAAGAAGAAAGTTGTTTAAGCGGCACTAGTTCCTTTGGTGTGTCTCTCTTTGATTGATATGTGCATCGAATCAAGCGTGCCGCCATTTTTCCCCTGACGTGACTTTGTCGTTGTCAGGGGCCGGTCAGCACGGCTGATGGCTGTTCAAATATTTTGGACCATTACCCTACCAGTGTAAACAGAAGGTACACGTGCGGTGGTCCTCTGAAACCTGTCATAGTTTTTCATCGATCTTCTCATAAATATTGATTTTTTTCAAACAATGCTAGGTGACCACATACTTAAGGTGTTTATCTTCCAAATAGAGAACAAAAGTCATTTTGTGATTTTTTCGGCACAGCCATCATAGGCCAAACCATCCTGGCACCTTAAGCAGCTTACACATTAACATATCGCAATCCACCTGATCAAAAGCCTTTTGCCGGTCAATAAAACATGCATAAGTATCTTGATTATTGACCTTTCTATTCCGAAATATAGATGTTAGAACAAAAATGTGATCTCTACATGATCGCTGTTTACGAAATCAATTTTGCTCATCATTAATGATATTCATATCATCGGAAAAACTTGAATTTCTTGCATTCATAACTCTAGTGAAAACCCTATAGATTCACGACAGCAGACTAATGCCTCTATATGAGAGGGGTAAGTACGGGTTCTTATCTGCTCCTTTAGGTACCGGGGATATAGTACCTTTGTTCCAAATATTTGGTATAACCCCAAGATCAAAACAAGCATTTATAAATATATGAAGAGTGCATATCACATCCATATGTTTCAGTGCTTCATTTGGTATGATATCAAAACCAACAGCCTTCTTTAGTTTTAATTTTTGGACCACCTTTGTTACTTCTTCTATCAATATAGGATCATTCATATACTTTTCCATTTGCTCATTTGATCCTTGTAACAACAGCTCTTGCTCAGTATCTGTAATACGCCCAAGTATATCATTATAAAATTCACTATAAATTGGAATCATCAGAATCACTGGTCTTATTTAACAGAGATTCAAAATCCTGTTTCCATTTGTCAAGAACCACATTAATATCAGTACGGATTTTCCCCTGTATTTCTACTTTTAACGGGATATCTTGTTTACTCCTCGGTCCCAAAATTCCTGTGGGTTATTGCTATTAACCTCCTCAATATGTAGCACTATATCCCTTCTGTATGCCCTTTCTTTCTTCGTTAACATTTATCAAATCTGCACTGTATCGTCTTATATACTTGCAACTTATCATTTTTATGACGTTAAGTACCAATACATCTAGTAAAATCCTTCTCTGCTTCATGCATTTCTCTTCACATTACACTTACAGTATCATCCCAATAGGGTTTACTATTGTTGAACAGTTTCTTCACTCTTTGACTTGCATTTTTATACATTAAATTCGTATCCATTTCCTTCAGTATATGTTTGCATAACTTATCATACAAGAAATCAATCTCCATTTGGCTATTAATATTATTTAACAAAATATCAATTATTTCATTAATACCTTGCTGCCATATGTCATTTTTCATGAAATTCACCCCGGCCTTATCAAGATAATAACGACGTTTACAAGGCTGTTCAGCGTACACTTCTTCTGTTACCTTCGTCAGATAAGAATCTGTTAACGTAAAAGATAGTACCGAGTGATCCAGTGGTCTAGAATGCTCACCAACCAATTGCATTAGATTACACTTAGCAAGAAGAGAATTAACACTATCCACTCTGAAATCACTACAATACTAGAAACAGTCATGCGGCGTAAGGATATATAATCTACTACTGACTTCCTTCTACTTGAAACACATGTAAAATCATTATAGTTTTTATCAAATCGTCCATTCAGCATACATTACTTTGTATGTCTCAAAAACTCAATCAATGATTCTCTGTGCACATTTTGTCTGTTGGTATCAATCACGTGCCTTTCAGGCATTCTATCTATTCGATCAAGTAAACTTGGCCTAAGACAGGGCTGTCCCCTGAGTCCTTTGCTGTTCAATGTTTTCGTAAACTATTTGGAAAAATATTTCGATGTATGTAACACCGAAAATGGTGTTTCAATGGGTAATGTTAAGACACCGTTGGTGATGTTCGTTGACGATGTAGTACTATTAGCCAAATCTGAAACCGAGTTACAAAGCCGTCTAACCAGATAAGCTACATACAGTAATTGTTGTAGTCTGCCAGTAATTACTTAGAAGGCTAAAGTATAAATATTTGATACAAACGGCTGTATAAAAGCCTATGATGACCCTAATGATACAAGTGTTCATTTTTGTAAAAGTTTAATAGTCAGTTCTTGAACCTGATAAACTCTTATTGCTTTTTTGGCGTTCTTTTTACCTGTAATGGCACATTTGCCGTAGCTTCACAGTCTCTAGCAAAAAGAAAAAGCTAGAAAGGTTTCTTTCATGCTTCCTCGTAAATGATCTGGTGACGATAATGTAAATATACTACCTCCTACTCAGTAGTTCATGTTCGATATGTACGTAATACCAATATTATTAAATGGGAGTGAAGTCTTGTCTTCTGCTAATTGTCGTTATAGCGCTAATATTTTGCATGATCTCCACACGCAAAACATTACAAATATCCCTCCTGTCGAGAAGGTACAAATTGATTACTGTAAATTTATTTTGGGCTTAGGTAAAAAAGCATCAAATATCGCAACTTTGGCAGAATTGGGGCGGTATTTATTGGATATTGAAATTAAAGTAAAATGATTAAGTTTTGGTTACGAATTATACCTTTGCCCGAAGATAATATTTTGTATAAATCCTAAAAAGAAAAAAATGCTGTTTTGAATGATAATGGATTTTGTTCTATGGCTTCGAGTATTCGTTTCATTTTACAAAACAATAGATTCAATGACATATGGTTGAACCAGACTTCCCCCGACAGAATCATTATCGATCGTTCGCCAAGTAATTTTACAACAGTTCTAAAGAAACAATATTAACAGTTGTTTCATGATAAAATTTGGGATGATGATGTCATCGGCGGGACTTCTAATAAACTTAGATTCTATCGTAAATTTTAATGTGATTCTAATGTCAAACCCTATTGGAAGCATGTAAATAATATTCAACATCGTATTTCTTTTTTACGAAATTAAGAATAAGTAGTCACTGTCTTTGTGTCGAAATTGGTATATACTCCAGCGAAAAAAGGGATGGAAGTACATGTCAATTTTGTAATCCCACTTCGGTGGAATCTGAGACACATTTCATTCTATACCGTTCAGCTTATGACCAATTAAGATATAAATTCTTTGATTATTTGGCAAATCTTGTTCCTTACTTTGCGGCCCTACCTAATGAAGTCAACCTGAATTACATCATCGACCCACCCAAAAAGGAAATTGCAAAGGAAAGCCCTCATTTTACCTTTGATTGCTTTGAATACAGAAAGAATACGTCATGTATATTTTTCGCTGCCATTTCTTAGTAATTCATGATCTTTTTAATTGGTGTGCATTTAAATACCATGGGCCTCTCATAAAGTGGGGGTTGACTCGAGGGCTTAGTTCATTATTCCCTGTTGAGCTCTCGGGTCCGCCCTGCCCGCGGGGGGAAACCCATCCATAGGCCAGCAGGTCTTTGTAACATCATGTACCGGAATGTGTAGGTTACACTTTTTATACATTTTATTAATATCATTTGTGTTTTGAATGATCCCAGTAGAGGATAAAATGCAAATAAAAATTGTAAAATTGTAAAATATCAAAGCCAGAAATAGGATTAAAACGATAAATTCAAATACAATGGATCCTTACTTACTCAAAAATACACATTTGACACTTTTAATTCTTTTTCGTATGTGAAGAGCCAAATTTAACGCAAAATATGCCAGAAATGAATCGGCATGCTTCATCATACATCAGAAACATTTTTGCATTTTTTCCGTTTTCATCCTGTTAATTGTTATTGACGAAAAGGAGACCCAGAATTATTTGCAAATCATGGTCTTATGTCTGTATTACCATATTTCGAATTTATTTTGAGGTAGCATATTATTAATTAGAAATTTACTTGGACAATAATAATCTTCAATTCCTATAATAATATGGTCTTGCCAAAAGTTGACGCCAAAAAGAGTTTAATTGACCTATTTTCAGTCGTTATCATCGCTTTTGATTATGCTGTTCCCGTTTGCTTGCGAACTCCCTACACTGCCGAATTTACCGGGGTTTTTTTTTCTTTTGTGTTTTTTTTCTTTTTTCTTTTTCTTTTTTTTGGGGGTTGCTATTTTTCTCTTGCTTTGTTTTTTGTTTTGTTTTTTGTTTTGTTTTTTTTTCTGATAGACAGACAGACAGGCAGACAGACAGACAGATAGATAGATAGATAGATAGATAGATAGATAGATAGATAGATAGATAGATAGATAGATAGATGGCTTTATTTCATGAAAGTAGGCCTGGTTAGTCTAAGCCAATGTTTCCCAGGGCTCTCTAAAAATAAATACATAAAACATGAACATACATATAAAAGACGATTGGGTTACAAAAAATCAATACTGTAGATAAAAAGCCCGGATTTATAGTCACATAGTGAAGTTTTGTAAGCCCATAAAAGCCATGACTGGAAGTAGCACTTGATGTAAGATTATTTAAAAGACTGTTCTGTTTTAGCTTCGGGTGTGTTTTGCCCGTTATTGTTAAAAGTCTCTGCACACTTGTATCGTAAACTATTTCTTGTTACATTTAGCAAGTGTGTCTATGAATGCACTTGCATTGACTTGTCATTATATGTGTGAGGATCATTGGGATAATAATTGTGGAGTAATGGCATGATAAGGTTTGTAACTTGGCTACGTTTGGTTGTGGCAGCATTGGCAGCAAGTGCGGATGGGGAGTACACGTGCACTTGAATTACCGCGCCATCTATTATCGAACATGGTAACTACCATTAGAACGCGGAACCAAAATTAAGCATTGCATTTTCAAATAATTTGTGAAAATTCGCTGTAGTTGCTGTATTAAATGAATTAAACAACCATACATGTGTACGTACTTTATTAATAATGATGAAATAGAAATCCAGGGCCCATGTGGGTTGGTAATTCAGCGGGGGTAAGTATAACAAAGAGAAGCGTCATTGTGATATATGAGATGTTGTATCAGGGCAAACAAAGCGTTTAATCAGAGTAGTCTTTTTTCACATCGTTCACTACATTATAATTTACTAACATGTAATTTTCAACTTTGCTTCCGCACAAAATCTGGCACTGAAAATGGCTATGAGTTATTAACAAATGCCAATGATCTCGGAAAAACTGGAATATGCTTCCTTGGTCTGTCAAAGATGTTTGATACTGTATATCATAATTTATTTTATCAAAGATATTTCATTATGGCATAAGGGGTATTGTGTTAAGCTGTTTTGAAAGCAAAGAGACAATAGTATTTATGTTTCGCATATGAAAAATCCTCCCCGATGGATATATATATATATATATATATATATATATATATATATATATATATATATATATATATATATATATATATATATATATATATATATATATATATATTCTGATTAATTTATTTTCGTTGGTGAAGCTTTCAACTAGTATAATTTACTCGCGGTTACAATGAGCTCAAGCAAGATTATTTTTATTCGTTGTCAGATCCCGCATCAAAATCAGAATCTGAGGAATGTCTGAAAAAGATTGAGATGGATCATGTTTTTAACTCACTTTGTTTTTGCCAGAATTTGAATTAGAGTTTGCATTTTGGCACTGTCCTTAAAGAACCTGACTAATTCCTTTCCTGACAAGTTTACCGTTACCGATGTCTGCTGTGTCCTTATCTAAATCTGGCAATTGACGGTTAATCTGGACATGAAACGCGGAAATGTTAACCCTATACAACCACTTCCAAATTTAATTGTCAGTCCTGAAATATCCCATTGTGTCAATGTACAAGTCACCCATGTTACAACATCACTCTGGCTCCTGGATCAACCTTTTTTGGGCAGTCCCGATGGCGCAGAGGTCAGATGGTTGGACTTTACATAATATGGCTAAACGACATTAATGAATATTGTGATTTGTTACAGGTATGTACGCCTATCTTTTACACACACACACACACACACACATACATATATACATACATACATACATACATACATACATACATACATACATACATACATACATATATAAGCAATGTCAAAACCTATAATACGAACGTATGTAGGAAATTTTAGAAACTTGTAAGCTTATCTGTTCTGTGGTTTCTGAGAGTAAAATGTTGGAAACTTTGGATGTGGACACTGCTTTGGAGGTTAAGAGTACATTCTTTTTACTTTTTACAATTTTTAAGCCCCCTGCCCGTCCCAGAAACAGGTGTATTTACCTTGTGTGTCCCTGATATATGTAGACATCTGGTGAGTATATTGGGGGCCATTGCCACACACGAAGCAGGCTTGACGGACAGGGGTCTCCACTCACCAAGCAGGCTTGACGGACAGGGGTCTCCACACACCAAGCAGGCTTGACGGACAGGGGTCTCCACACACCAAGCAGACTTGACGGACCGGGGTTTCCAAACACCAAGCAGGCTTGACGGACAGGGGTTTCCAAACACCAAGCAGGCTTGACGGACAGGGCTCTCCCAGTGGCATGATACCAAGGCACGGTGACAAGGCCAGGCCAGAGAGTCCTGAAGACATCATTCATCGCTCGTTTTCTGCAGCTTGAACAGCCTTTCAACGTGGCAACAACAATTACACAGTGTGCTGCAGTAGTCGTAATTCAGTATGCTTAAGGCTTTACAGTAGGCTTTACGTGTTGACATAGGGAAAAAAGATTAGATCCCGGTAAATGTGGTTATATTGCCATAACGTATTTGTAATTTTTTTTTACATTGATCTATTCAAGATAGTGAGTGGTCAACTTTAACCCTTCATAGCTCTTTAAGGGTTTGACTCTTTATATTCAAGGTTTCACACAGCAGCGATAAGTATCGTCGTCTCTCGTAGGGCGAAATTAACATCGACATCAATGAGTCTGTTTTTCGGTCATTTTGAGTCCTTTGCCCCAACACTGAATGTTTCAAAGACCTCTTGTATATTGATAGACGAACAGGTAAAATAAGAATTAGGTGACATGAAATATATCCCTGGTATAGCGTGGGATGACATATTTGGATGTAGCGTTATTTCAACTAAAAAATTGCACCTGGTGATGTGGAATTGATACGATGCCAAATGCTTGAAAATGAACCAAACCTGTCACGGGATGTAATGGAACAGAAAGGAGTAAAATATTGCAATTGAAAACTAGTAAGTATTTAACCCGCCAGGGTACCCAATGTACTTGCAAATACCTTTTAAAATACTCTCTCTCTCTCTCTCTCTCTCTCTCTCTCTCTCTCTCTCTCTCTCTCTCTCTCTCTCTCTCTCTCTCTCTCTCTCTCAACAAAATGTAGCATAGAACAGCTTTGAGGTTATCAGCTGCAATGGATGTGACTTGTTGGAAATTCGTTTCTTTGCATGGCTTTTCAGGTACATTAAAACAAAAGAAAAATTGCACTCAGTAGAGACAAAGCAGTCATTGGACCGTGTTATTCTGCAAAATAGTTCCAGTTCAACTAATGCTTATTTGAACATGATATGCTACAACCTCTAATGTTTTGAATAGAATAATTTATCGCACTTATAACCATTGAATATTTAACCCGTTTTTAAACGCTTCTAAATTTTGTAGCCAATATTCAACTTTATTTGATCCCAGTAAATTTTGCATGCAAGGGTAGTCCCTCTTTCTCCTCGCTTTAACAAGTACAACTTATCCCTAACTGAGGCCAAACAGATTTCGTTATTTTTAATCGTGTTACTTTCTATCATAAGAGGCAGGAATGTCACCTCATCTTAAAGAAAAATGATGACCTTACATAGAAAAGCTCCCCGATGAGGCTACGGCCGTTGCACATGCGTTCAATCATCCTTTATCTATATTTCCAATGAGTCAAATAATGACGTATCAAAAAAAAAACAAAAACAAAAACAAAAAAACAAAACCGAGCAAAAAAAACCAAAAAAAAAACAAAAAAACAAAAAAAAACCAAAAGAAAACAAAACAAAAAAAAGAAAAAAAAAAAAAGAAAAAAAAGAAAAATGAAAAAAGAAAAAAGAAAAAAAAAGAAAAAAAAAAAAAGAAAAAAAAAAGAAAAAAAAAGAAAAAAGAAAGAACCCCCCCCCCCAAAAAAAATCTCTTTGTCGAACAACCGAATGTGAGCTCACCGAAAAGTTATCCGTAAGCTTTTCCGTCTTTAGCGTGGAAAACTTTAGAAGTTAATCTAGATTGTGGCCTAGCAGCAGATGTTTATCCAAGTTTTCGGATGTACAACCAAAGACACTGCAAAACCCAGCGCTTCACGGGCACATATCAATTTATTTTATGATGTCTCATAAAAAAAAAAAAATGCAAAGATTTTGTGGTTTTGTTCTTTTGATCAGATATGCAAATATGTGTGGCATTTTAAGTTTCTTCACGGATTGGATGCATGCTGGAGATGTTCTTTTCAGATACGGACAAGAAATGTGTATCTTCTATACTATCTTAAATTACCTATGGGACCCTAGCAGACAGTTGAAATAATAAGGGACACAATGGCAACAATCCAACTGAATAGTGCATTTGAATTGTGCACTGCAGGCTGCCCGCTCCGAGCTGGCAATCGCATGAATTTGAAGCAGATCCAAGGTCTGATAAAGAGACCCAGAATAGTTACCTGACTCTGACGAATCACATAGTACAGCTAGTTGGCCTTGAAAATTACAAAGTCGCAAAGTCACATGCAAAATGCTTCAGTATTTTTCAGGAAAATGCACATAAGGTCACTAGTTGTAATGACAAACACTTATTTTATAAAGCTCGTCTTACAGAATGAACCATTGAATATTTTCCAAATTTCTGTGGTTTGGAGGCCGTATCATGAGCACTTAGATGGTACTTCACAGCTCCAAGTCACAAATTGCAGCATGTTCAAAAACGCTTGTGTAAGTTTATCTTATTCCTTTTTAAATATCCTCTAAGTAGAAGGTGTGCACTTGCCAGTTGACCATGCATAAAAGGACTTCACGCCTTGTAGCAGAGTTTTCCCGTCAACGTTGGAAAATAAAAAAACGAGTCACGTTTAACAAACCGATGCGCATTTGCCTTGTGATTGCATATTCAATCGCTTAGCCAACTCAAAGTGAACAGTTAGTAAATGTTTCATAGCGACCAAGAGGCACCCAGTTGCGACAATTATCCTCTTTATCAGATGAATTGGCGTGAAAAAAAACACAAGGTAACAGAATTAACATGTTATCTTCACACTACCTGGCCTAGAAGGTACTCCGGATAAGACTTGAACAATCTTTAAGCATGCTGACACCATCATGGGAATAGTGAGTATTTTTTGTCCATTTCTTGCCTGAACAGGTAGGTAGCACAACACAACAATACCGACACACGTACAATTATTATGACAATAAACTTCCATTTCAAGCAGCAAGCACAGTCACAGATATAAATATGTTGTGCCAAAGAAGTTTGAACTCTGTGATGTGGTTGCCGCTATAATATATGTGCTATTTTGCAATGTCCTTATCATTAATATTTTCTATAGATCATAAAGTTATTAATCTCGAGGATCCATTTAGTGTCGTTAACAATGGAGTTTTGAAACCATTCATTCTGAAGGTGTGTCCGTATCTGAAATGATTAAATTATTCCAAACTTTAAGCATATGATAAAAACCCCGTCTCATGTCTGCACAGAGTAACATATATTGGTATATCTCAGTATGTATACCTGTACATACGACATCTAACACTTGCATGTCTGCGCAGAGTAAGACACATTGGCAAGTCCAAATATGTATACAAACGACACCTGACACACGCATGTCTGGCGATGCACAGAGTAACATACACTGGCATGTCTCAATATGTATACATACGACACCAGATACACGCATGCATGCACGGTGAATAGAGTAAATGATCTCGTGTAAAACATATCCTTGCTGGTATTTTATGCAACGATTAGCACGCGTTGTCTCGTCAAGATCTCGGCGGGCATTGCAGTCATGTTCATATACACTATGCACTTCAAAATACGATTCTGCACTTTCAACTGTTGACATGTGCATGGCAGAAGCATGCTTACCACAGACTAGTCTTTAAATGCTTGCATAAGTTTTGCTACGCTGTCTGGCGTTTTATCAAAAACTTATAAACCATAACCACCACACGCATACCCATTTAATTATCATTTCTGCCAATCACATTAGCGACGTCCGTATTTCCGCTGAACTTGCGCAGTAGCCCCGACAAGCTGCATAATAACTTATATTGCAGATTAATTTCTTCATCTGCCTGAAGCGTTCATAGCTCAGCCTTTGGCTTCGCGATGTTCCGCGCTCCAAAGAACACACTCTTCCCTTCTGTTGGCTCAGATACCCGGACTGGCTACAATTTGTCTATATACCTAATCATTACAAAATAGTCTGAGCGAGTAACACCCGTCTCTCTAAAACTTGATACATCAATGTGCTCAGGAAGCTCTTGAGTTTTTAATAACCATATAGTCCAGTATGAAATGCGCAGTCTCTGTTTTATAATTTGCTATATTTCAAAAGAAGGAAAGGAAAATCGAAAAGAAGAGAAAAAGAAAAAAGAAAAACAGAAGAGTTGAACCAAACTGAAATGCACCAGCTGTACCATATCCACTCACTTCACAATTAGGTTGTTCTGATGTCAGATACTACTGAATCTTCTTGAACATAACCCCACCAAATTTTTTCCCAGTCGCGCCGAACTCCTTTTTAAGGGAAACTTGTTTAAGCATTGTACTGTCACATCAAAGCAAAGAAATATTTCCAGGGACAAAAAGGCATGACTGTGCTGAAGGGTGGAATAGTTAATCCCGAACTCACTAAGAAGCAGGATCTATCGTGCAGTTAAAAATAATGCCCTCTGCCGGAGAACAGGGCGTTGCCATGGAAGGGTTTTCAACGGGTAAAGAAGCTCTTAAGGAATAGATAGATGGATAGATAGATAGATAGATAGATAGATAGATAGATAGATAGATAGATAGATAGATAGATAGATAGACAGACAGACAGACAGAAGCAGGATCTATCGTGCAGTTAAAAATGATGCCCTCCGCAGGGCGCTGCCATGGAAGGGTTTTCCAGGGTAAAGAAGCTCTTAATAGATAGATAGATAGATAGATAGATAGATAGATAGATAGATAGATAGATAGATAGATAGATAGATCGATAGATATAGATTGACAGACAGATAGATAGATAGACAGACAGACAGACAGAAGCAGGATAAATCGTGCAGTTAAAAATAATGCCCTCCGCCAGAGAACAGGGCGCTGCCATGGAAGGGTTTTCCAGGGTAAAGAAGCTCTTAACAGACAGACAGACAGACAGACAGGCAGACTGACAGAAAGACAGACAGACAGATAGATAGATAGATAGATAGATAGATAGATAGATAGATAGATAGATAGATAGATAGATAGATCGGTCGCACAAATAACCTGAACTTGAACACAACATTAGTAGTAAACATTATACTTGATACTAACTGAACCACAATATTTCTTTCACGAAGCGTTAGCTGGGTTTTATTCAGTTGTTTAAGGTGTTTGGTAAACGAGGCCAAGAGTGAAAGCATAAAAACGCTCTTAGGATAATTGTCTGGTGCGGTATGGAATTTGCGTCATATCTGCAAATCAGAGACATTTCTTTTCGGCCAAGAATATTTCAGAACGTATTAGATTGAAGAAATTTACTCCATTAAAGGTAGTTTCTCGAAGAAATGCTCATATAATACCAAAGATTGAAGAAAATTGCATATTTGATGAAGGAATAAATGTCCTGACGAAGTCCTCTGGAACCGTCTTGAATACGGCAAGTTCATTCATCCGGGTATCGTCGTCGTCGCACAGAGGTTTTCAGGAGGGTAAGAAGTGTTATATAATCCTTCATTGCGTTGATTGTATTTTCATAAGGCATACATTTCTATAAACAGCTGCAGGTAATGGACCTTAATTTCCTTTGGTGAATTGAATTATGATTTTATTGCTACATAGTCTGATCCCTCCTGAGCCCATTCATAAATACTTCTACACCATTCAACATTAATTCATTTCACTGGGATAGGGATAAATACTTTGACCATGTGGCTCAGTCTGAAGGACCCATAGCTGTCAATCATCACCATTAATTCTGCAGTTTTAATTAATTTTGAGGCAAATATCAACTGCGTCAAAAAAAAAGTAGAAAGTAGAAAACTGTGCATGAGCGATTGGTCTTAATCAGCGCAGGCATGTCGATAGGTTGATCCCTCCATAGGTCACGGTTTTCTTGTTCATAGATGCATGCACAGATATTGTCAAAAAATTTACTGAGTCTGGTGATCGAAGAAAAAAATCTCCTTTTCAGTTCAGCTGAGTGAGCACAAGTTTACTTACTCCACCACCAGTTGATCATCTAGCTGTTTCAGCGCATGGTTCAATCTGGCCCGTTCCCAAAAGTCTGGACAAAGTAGTGATATACCCATGAAGTGACGTACATTAAACCTTCCATCAGGGCCTCGTACAATGTCGGCCGGGCCGATACTTACCGTTACCTAGTGACAGGGTCAGAAACTTATGCGGTAAATGAATAAGGTAGTGGCTCTCGATTTGCTTTTAAATTGCACATGAATACGTTTCGATGCCCAAAGCCCTATATTTGCACTATTCAATAAAAAAGCTGTATTTCACAAGCTGGCGATCTGTAATTTCTTGAATTTAGTGACTGTTTGAATTACCTGATGATTAGCAAATACACATATCATCACGGATAATTTAGGGAACTTGTCAAAATGCATATATATATATATATATATATATATATATATATATATATATATATATATATATAAATATATATATATATATATATATATATATAATATATATATATATATATATATATATATATATATATATATATATATATATATATATATATATATATATATATATATATACTACTACTACTTCAGCAAAGGGGGTCCATATATACATTATATATAAGACTAAGGCAGACCGCAGACTTGAGTGGAACAAACACAGGTCCTCCTAATTCTGGTAATCTTTATGCTTATTTTATATATAGACATATATGTATGTATGTATATGTATATGCATATGTATCTATATATATATATATATATATATATATATATATATATATATATATATATATATATGTATATATATATATATATATATATATAGTGGTCCCTCTTATACTGAAGTTTAGGCACTGGTCCACATAATGCTCTTTAAAAAAATCATTGAGTGGACCTTCTTCGAACATCGTTGATATAAGCTGTGGATGGGTCTCTGCCCACTGTCTCCAGTAGGTAACCCTTCTCAATAACAGCTGTGTTCCTTGTTCGGAATTCGAAAAGCATCTTCGAAAACCGCATGGCTACTTGCTTTGGAATTTCAAAGGATCTATTGCAGGTATCACTATATAATAGGTGCCCAAAACATGAAAAACACTCGCTGTGTACCCTTCAAACTCACTAGAAATGTACCTTCAATTAGTTTCTATCAAGTATTTTTTACCGAGGACTGATGCTATAATTTCCTAATTTGCAACGACTTTTTCATAATACCGAGTTATCACTAGGTGAACATGTTGGCCAGGATGGTGTATGGCTGCTGGCTTCAGCACCTGCATACGCACTTTTCTCAAAGCCTATTATCATTAAATCATTCCACCCTGATAGAAGACTGAGTCAACAGCTTTCCTTGGCGCGCTCTGGGCGCAATGCGCCCAGAGCGCGCCAGGGAAAGCTGTTGACCATGGGCATATAATTTGGAATGATCTTCCATGCCAGTTTCATCCAAAATATTGAAAAATAATCCCTAAATTAGTAAAATACAATTAGCAGACGACATTTAGATATTAGCGGGAAAAAGCGTCATCAGGGTGGAATGAGTTAAGTGTACACATCAGCTTACGTGGTATACGGACACTGGCTTCAGCACCTGCACATCCATTATCTCAAAGCCCATTGATCGGCTCTCCTTCAGACTTGATAGAAATGAACAGGTCCGTACCGCGTTTGTTCAACAATACAAATTACCTTGTCAGCTAAAAAAAATGGATTTCTCCCATCGTATAGACTCCCATTTGTCTTCTGCATACCCAGCCGCTTAATTCGCTCGTTTAACTTTTCTTTACCCTTTGTCTTTTGAATTTCTTCTATTTATCTATATATTTGTTTATTTTTTGTGTCCTGTGTTTTTTATTTCCTCTTGCCCACTTACTTCTGCATAGAGTGTCCATATTATGTTGCTTTTTTCCCTAAATAAATACGAGGTAAAGCTGAGTTGGCCTGTGCAAAGTTTTAACTTCAAACAAATACATTTCTCAAGTTACTGTAATTTAAGACAAAACCATTTTGTTTTGAGAAGTTAAAGACATACACTAAATGACAACTTACCTCAAAGTTGAATAGTACTAAACCGTTATATAAAAGTTGTAAATACTGAACCAAATTGCACATTTATAACGGCCTTTATAGATAATTAAATATAAATACATGCATCACAGACCTACCATTAATTATGTGAAGCAACGAAATTGCCTCTGAGTGGCGATAAATGTTTATGATAAAAAAGCATCTGAGATTATTACATTAACTCCCTCAGCAATTTTCCTGGTAATCAGTTCCCGATTTGAACTACGTATTTTAACCCTTCTGTAACAGAGTGCAGATTTAGTAAACAGCTCTCCTTCATTAATAGACTCCAGATTTAGTCAACAGCTTTCCTGCAGTTATGGATTAGAGATTTAGTCAAGAGCTTTACTCCAGTAAGAGAACAAAATAAGTCAAGCGCTCTTTCATTAATAGAGTCGAGATTTATTCAACAGCTTTCCTCCAATAAAAGAAAGAGATTTATTTGTTTATTTAGTCGTCAGCTTATTTTCACTTATAGAGTACAGATTTAGTCAACAGCTTTCCTTCAGCATTAGAGTAGAAATTTAGTGAACAGCTTTACTTCAGCAATGGGTTTGAGATTTAGACAACAGGTTTCCTAAATGAACTTTGGGTCAATGCCCCCAGGCATGCCGAGGAAACTTGTTGATGAACACAGTTTTTTCTTAGCTGACACTGCAGGCATGCTGCTACTTAAATGACACGTCTTTCTTCAAGTAGTCGGAGTTTGGATCCACCATAGTACTTCCTATGAAGAAGAGTTTTGTTATCATTAGCGCCGAAAGAACCAACAGTATTTTGTGTGACAGGAGTTGGCCTGACTTCTATGACAACAGCAGGATGGCAGGCTCTCTCTGTTGCCCAATCATTGGCCTGTATCATATTTTATGCGGGTTGTGGTATTTAATGAGTTTTGTGACATAACAATGTCGATTCGGTCTTTTATTGAAGAAAATACACAATTGCAGAGTTAGCAAGACAGTTCATGCTAACACGAATCCATTTCATTTTCCAACAGTTTGACAAGGTACATGACGATTCTGCCCTTACATTCCACCGCCACAAAACAATGACAGTGTCAGGAATTTGCATCAAATGTCGTGTTTTGATCCCAATCACACAGATGAAGTCCAAAATATTCAGCAGTACGGTATATATTACCACATGCCAGAAAATATAGAACGGTTTAGATGACATCTGGCATGATGCAGGTAACTACGGTTAGGACAAAGTGGAGGTGATGCATCCGTGATCAAAGTGGAGGTGATGCATCCGTGATCATTTCCACAGTTTCACCGAGCACCTCGCCGGTGTGACACCCTCATTCATGTGTTAATATCAACTATGTATAGAGGGCGCCACATGCTGCTTCCAGTGTGAATAGAGATCTGCTTCTACTGGCGCTTTAAGATCACATTTGGCATGCAAACTCCGATTGTATATTGATTATTTTAGCACACATTTACCTTTGAAGCCTGACAATAGTCTAATAGGGACCAATACATTTTCGACAAGAGCGAACACTACTTCACATCTGTCACTTTATGGCGATATGTCCAGGTCTCGAAATTTATTTCTGAAACCCATTTAAATTTGAGAGCATATCATGCAGCCCTAAGTTGCGCATTTATTTCTGGTATCCTGTTTTGAGGCCCCACATTATACGTTCACAAACATGTCGTGCTACGGTACGCTGCACGCTGTATCTCGCCCAGTTCCGACTGATTTTACAAGCAGAAAAAGTACGTTCAGTCAGGGATGTAAATTCCATATTCCTGATGTATACATATTGCCAAGCGCTGTATCACAGTAATTTATTTTGCATATACACGTTGATTGATTTTTGTCGACTCGGATCTCATAAGCTCAGCGTTTCAGTATATCCTTTAGTTCGGAGTGAAGAGCATATGTGCGTTCTCTTTGTAAAGTAAATTCTGATGACGTTTTGTTTCTTTCAAATTTGTCGGGACCATAAAACATACCATTCTTTCCAAACCTTGACTTCTGTCTATCAAACAGTGACTGTTTGGGTGAGTGAGGTCGCCCTATGGGCCCACCACTACTTCTAAAGGTTTGGTTCATGTTGGGCATTATACCTTGTGAAAACTGGCAATTTCTGCCCATTGTCTTCGCTTTATGGCTGAGATGCTTCTCAAGGTCACTTTTTAGTGGCAGAGAAGTCGAAGTGCGTGCCGTGGACACAAAGTCAGGATCGTCAATCTGAGGTAACACTAGTTTGCTTTTTTCCTCAGACTTTTTCTTGGATTTTTTAGTTGGCCCTGAGTCGACACTGTCCTTTGAGCGGCTTGTCTTACCAGGTTCCTGGATCCTGTAGGAATCTCGAAGCCACGTTTGTACTTTCTGCAGGCTGTCCGCCACCTCTTCTTTGTGAACTGCAGGGTCTATTGCGGGAAGGAGCCAGTTACGATTCTTATAAAACCAGCCTGGTGTGCTCACCATGTTGCCTTGGTCACCTTTGGCGTGGTGCTTACAACGACTGCAAGCCTGCACGGGCTGAAACTTTTTGCTTGGTTGAGGAACATCAGCAGTCATGGCACACATGAGACACCGATACCCTGTACCCCACTTCTATGAAATTGCACGGTCTGTACGACGCCACGCCAGCTGCGAATCTGCAAATCAATGAACAGCAAAATCTGTAAACTGGACGTTTGTGGTCGACAAGACACTGTACTGTCAAGAGGGTTGTTATTCAACACATGACCCACCAAAAGCAGCGCTCTCCAGCCCCAGCGGTTGCTCGTATTGGGGCTAGAACTTGCAAATTTGGACATGTGACACACAACACATGTCTATCAAAATATATCAACATGAACAAATTACCTATAACCGGTTGAGCCTTGCCTAAGTCAATTAGACAATGCAGGGCGAGTCAAACCGAACTTGGATATTTCAGAGGGTGACTAAGGAGAATCAATGATCATATACACGACATTATAAAGCATATTCCGGTTAAACGGACTGAACTTTGAACGAGCTTATATCCATTAAGTTACCGAAACTGAAATCTAAATTGCTAATTATGAGTTGAGAACCAATTATGTCATGCATTCCCTACACTATAATTATTTAATTACAACATATACTGCCCAATTCAGAAAAGCCAATGATATGTTGTATTGGTTTAAATATTTAATTGGCATGAACAAATTTAAATTAAAATGTTCATTTTTTTTTTGGCAAGTTTGAAAAACCTCTGAGTTGTCAATGCAATAATGTGTCTACCTTGAAGAAAGAGGCTATCTAAGTTGTGCCTTGATTCTTTTGTCACAAAAGGCTAGTTGAAAAGGATTGACATATTTTTTACAGTGCCAAGAGCGTATCTTCTCCATTGATTTGGGTGATGTTTCTCCTCTCGGGGAACACGGTTTGCAGAGCCATGTAAAACCAATTGGCCTATACTTTTTGCATCTGCGTTTTGTCTGCTGTTCTGTGCTTTTTCTCTGTATATTTGTATTTTTTGCTTAAGTATTATATGAAATACCTGAGACTTGTGGCATTTGAAGGAGCACTTTTTTTCAAGAGTATTCAGCTAACTTGTCATTTGAAAACACAAACCAGAAGCAGGCTATTACAACCTTGAAGTTGTTGGCCAAGAGCTGTCGTTATTTTTATTAAAAATTATGATAATCAGTTCTTAACAGGTTTAGTTCATAAGTTTTAACATCCATTTTTTCTCCCTTAAGGTGGAAATTTTACCCCGGTGTAATAAACCAATAGCTGATGCACAGGATAAAAAGGGTCTTCGCTGCAATTATTCGTTCACACAAGTATCACAATTGAATCTGTGAAGAATGAAGCATGTCAAGTACATATACACTTTGTTAGGTTTAGTTATTGATACCACTTGACATGTGTCACTTTTTATGGCTCCAAGTGAATTATGAGTATACGTTATAAGTAAAATCCACTTGTTTATCTTGTCATTTTTTCTTTTTCTTTTCTTTTTGTTGTTGCTTTTTTCTCTCTTTTCTTTTTATGGTTTACAGTTTGTGAACCTTTGGCACTTCATAACATATTCGATTATCTGTCAGGTGACCACCTCGACGAGTTGTATTTTTTGTAAGAGCCTTCATCAGCTGTTTGTGAACAAATTTGTGTGTTACTGAAAATAAAGATCCATTTAATTCGTTGTTCTAACCAACACTTGCCCAAAATGTATCCACGATTCACTTCTCGAGCCCAGTAAGTGTGGATTATTTGACAATGTACTGATGTTATAAAATAACAATATTGCGCATTGCAATTGTTTATTTCTTTCGGATCTTTAATAGTGATGTCTAATGCGTGACCTTCATATGCAAGAAATGTGGATTATTTGACCTTTGTATCTCAATAAGTGTGGGTTATTTTAATATATTCCAAAACATATTGATTATTTAATATTCTCGTCCCAGTACGTTTGGATTACTTGACCATCGTATCCAGACAAATGTGGATTATTTTACCTTTCTACCCCAACACCTGTGGATTATTTGACCTCATCCCACTGATTGTGTGTTTGTAACATTCGTATCCCAACAAGGTTGGGTTATTTGATCTACTATCCCCATAAAGGGGACCATCTTATCGCAACAAATCGTGTCCCATTGTTGCTTATTTGACCATATCCCGGAAAGTGTATATACTGATCTTAACCAAAGCTTTTTACCTTTTATTTGACTCGCCTTTGATTACATATACGACGCTATCATTGTTACGAGTCACCAGCGGGAGCGGTTGGGGGGGGGGGCAGCGGTAGCGGCCGGACTACTGTGCGATCCTTAGCTCGAGAGTCTCAGGCTCAATAAAATTATTATTATTATTATTATTATTATTATTATTATTATTATTATTATTATTATTATTATTATTATTATTATTATTATTATCATTATTATTATTATTATATTGCATTTCCTTGTTCCAATCAATAATTATTGAAGAAATGACGATCGTATTACAGTAATTGTGTATTAATTCCTGTTTAAACAAGTATAGATTATTAGACCTCCGGATAATCTTGTCCGTGGATACTGTGGTATCAAGTTAGCTGGACAGATACAGTATTACATTACAACAAACAAATAAGCCAAGGCTGCTAACTCGCTGGGATACTCCTCATCCCATATCCCTTTTCCAGATATGATGTCAATTTCTTTATTGAATGTACCCTGCTCTGTACGACACATAATGCATCATTATCCCATGTTTGATAAAAATCTCGGCTTCTGATTGGCTAACAGCCATGGGCTATGCACTGCATTCCACGCTTTTCCGCCGTTCTGCCTGTATCCCACGCCTGCCGTGGGATACAGGTTGTGTCCAACGGCTGCGCGCGCATACCGATGCAGACGACGACAAAATGGCAAGCCTGCTGCAAGCCGGAGGGGCGCACTGCAGCTTTATTGATGCAACCAAAAAACGCAGGTTTGCCCACCACTCCTCCGCTGAAATTGAAGCGAAAAAGAAATGTCTGGTGCCAAAGACCACGCAGAAGGCCAATAATGCTGCGGCAAAGAGGCTGAGAGACTACATGAATGAACTGTCGCAAAGCCAATGCTGTGAGTTTGACGCAGCCGATATATCTGACTGACCATGGCTGATTCGTGTGTTTTCTTTGTAAATAGAGCCCTAGATACAGCTTTTCAATCCAAAATGGGATAAAATCGTCAGTCAATGGTTTGGAGTGGGATACAGTATATAGCTCACACCTAGAAAGCTGTATTTCACTCGGCTTCGCCTCGTAAAATACAGCTTCCTAGGTGTGAGCTATATACTGTATCCCACTCCAAACCATTGACTTACTAATAGTGTCCTTATCGCAAAGCATATATCTGATTTTTATATATAACGTATGCGAGAAACGCTTAATCAATATACAACAACTTATTTGGTATTATCACATAAAAACACAACAACAATGCGACGAACACAAAAGAAATTACACATTTCATAAAATATGGGCTCAATAGCTGTATTTTCTACAATTTTTTTATCATGCGAGACAGAGTTATATAGGCTCTGTCTGTTTCTCGATCGTTTTTTTTAAATAAAATATGTTTAAACCAAAATATGGGAACCCAGATATCAATATCACACCGCATCTTGGGCAACACCAATCCATGCATTCTTACATACATACATACATATATACAACATACATACATCCATATATACGTCTATATATATATATATGTGTGTGTGTGTGTGTGTGTGTGTGTGTGTGTGTGTGTGTGTGTGTGTGTGTGTGTGAGCAAATCTTTAATTGAAGTGTAGGAAATTTCATCTTGTTCCGACAATTTTTCATGTAAATTACTTCCAGCATTTTGATATTCAGTGCAGTTTATCATGAAATAGGATTGATTTTCCATAGCTTCTGTCCCAAAGAGTAAACGATCTATCGACTCAAGATGTGTTTTTAGTTTTGTGTGTCAAAAGGATTGAATTGCTAATGTATGTATTCATTTCGGTAACATTGTAGCTTGGTTTAACATGTATGTTTCTTCAAAGCGAATGTTCAATCCAAAAAACAGCCTTAAAACTTACAATATGATCACAAGTTGTGCTGATTATTTCTTCTAGTGCACATTCTCTCCATTGGGTTGCATACAAAAAAATTCATTTTTGGTCTCAGTTTGAAAATGGTATGGTGGAGACAATTCCCACTCAATTACTCCTACAGGTTTCCAGCAAATGACTATATTATAGTGTGTCATGCAAACATTCAACAGTTATTACCTTAACAGGATCGCATGTAGTTTCCCACTAAATTTTTTTGTATAAGTGAAATTCGGTTAAATTCAAATGCGTCCAACTCTCAACTGATTTATTAAAAACCCAACAATAATATCGTGTAACTTCAGTGTGACTGCTATGCTTGGCTTTCTCTGCTGCCTTTGTCGCCTTTCTGCGGCCAGCTAGAGCATACTTACAGAAGTTTGTGATTATTTTTAAGAGGTACCGGCATAATAAGAAATTGCGTCCTCAGAGCAGCCCGTGAAAATAGTGAAACTTGGGACGCCAGATAGCAGCACTACAGGATGTTCATTTGCATAAATCTTCCTTTTTACATAATGAAAGCTTCCAAAGGTTTATTGTTTATTAAATGGGCAAATTATATGGCATATAACACTACTGCTGCCCTGTGGTGTCTGAAAGGCGTTTATTAAGACCGATGCTGCAAAAATATTTAAATATATTATTATTCTTAGCCAGCGAGTCAGAGAATGACCTAGCAAGAGTGCCACCAATATACGTACACACCCACCCACCCAGAAACACACACACACACACACACACTGGTGGGCATATGATGCCAGCTACAGACGTTATGACATGCATATGTATTACATAATTGTTCGAGACGAAGGTCATATCGAAAAAGCCATAAGTCATACATAGGTGTATAACATCAATAACAGCTTGGTTTTTTTTTACATATGCAGTACCAGTAGGTTGTGTATTTGTACAACCCCAAACATGCCCATATCAAACAGAGAAAAGAGACCCCTGAAAATAAGCCTAGCTTACTATTTGAAATCACTGAATGACATTCATGACACAGCTTTTCTTATTGATTACACAAGCCAAATATTTAAAACCACCGCGTAATTCGGACTTCCCAGCCCTAATCCATCTATCGACAGCGATTGCTGATTTTAACCTCTTCTCCCTCAACTTTTCCCTCAATCGTTGACTTTCTGAAAGGTTTTGGCAAAGGGTGACAAAAGTGAGCCAATCGACGGCTTTCTCGCTGCACCTTGGGCGCTGTGAGAAAAGACAAGTGTGATATAACAATTTAGGTCCGTGCTCTCTGACATACATGTGACGAGATACAGAATATTAAGCAATGCTATAACACGATTATCATTTGCGTAATTTAACATCTTTACCACCCGACAGACTATTTCCTATTTTGATTCAGAGAGTATACTGTAAAGTGTGAATGATCAAGTATTAACAATTCCCATCTTTCAAACGTGGCCAATGTCCCTTTATACCTTTGTGCCAAGAACAAGCCGGGCAAATCTGATGTCATGACCCGGTCTACATTTGTAAGTAAAATGTACACTACCAGATTATTCAATAGACTTACAAAGCAGTGAACGTGTACAAATTTAGTATTATACCACGATAGTATTTCAGAAGTTTCCTTTACATAATAGTCCGGAATATAATCTGTGCATAGACATAACAGTTTATTGAGTGCACTGCAAACTCAACTTAGTTATTGTAAGAACGTATAACATAACATTCTCCTGATAAGAGAAAAATACAATCGATCAATCAGAACAGAGTCAAGTATGACAGCTTTCCAGCGTGTTATCAACCGTAGTAAAACTATGTGTCATTGTATCTGGGATACCATGTACATAATGCTAGCACGGACGTATGAGGTTTATAAACAAGCAACGAATACCTGTAGTTCAGTGGAAGCATGACCCAGCACTAACAGGCGTTAGCGAATAAATGCCGACAGACCCGTCTTTAAAGACTTACCTCTCACCCATGAATGTGGTTACTTAGTACACTGCATATGCCACACATATTTTACTGCCTTTAACCGGACACGTTTCAAAAAGTGCTAACTGCACCTCCCCCTCCCCCCTTAAGGAACCATGACATGTAAAGCTCAAGGGGGCGTGGGGCTTTTTTCGTGAATTGTAATTGGGACTTTTTATTTTTTCTGGAATTGCTAAACTAAAACATAGGGCATAGTAAAAAAAAAAATATTAAAAAAACGTGATTCGGCACTTTAATAATTCGTGCAAACTGTTAATCAAGCGTTTTTGCGGTAATTTGAGAAGAGCTGTGAAAAATATCTTTCATCGTGAAAAACAGAGTGTTAAGGTGGGAAAGTTTCACTTCTGGATTGGTTCTATTGTGTGACAAAGCAGCACCGTAGGTGATGCCTTGTCCCCTTTGCTAGTATTAGTCCTTTGGTGGATAATCCACCTCTTACCATTGGAATGCCACCAAATATTTTGTTCTTGCGCCACCTCGATATCTAACGGAATGTGAGACTTATCTTCTGTGACATTTGTACAAATTGCTACAGAAATGGTTCACAATAGTTGTTAATGAAGGCAGGTCGTTGCTCAAAATTAGTGCTTCCTTAAATACGTATCCTAATCCTAAGCTACGGCGATACGGTAACAAGACAACAAACCACCTATCAAACTAAGAGCATTTAATTACACTTTAACCGTAGAAGAATAGACACACTGGGCAGTAGATTATATATTCAATTCACTTATATACTTCACAAAGCCGCTTAGTACATGGAGCAAAATATGTTTACACTTGGAACATTGACGTATTACACAAATACACATTTAAGATGTTTCCCACACAGCATAATGTGTTCAGTGTCATTATGTACACACTGCACTTGATATATTGTCTCACGGATAAAGGCCACATATAAGCAAGGCTAGGTGTCAGTCGCTGTCACATTTAGAATTGATTTGTTCAAATGTATCTATGATTCTGTGTATTTTTCCTATAAAATATAGAGTATTTGTTTCTAAAGTCGTGCTATTATCCTAGTGTTTTATCATGTAAATGCACATGAACCTGAAAAAACGACAGTAAAATGGGTCTCGCTTTATATCTACCTTTAAGAAAAAGTCTTCACAATAATGCTAATGGTGGTATGAATAAGCGAGATACATAGGCCAACATGCCTGGTTTTACCGTCCTATAATGTAAACATCTTGTGCAATGTTTAATGTAATGGTATATATTTCGATCAGAAACCTGCTGCATTTCAACACTGACTCACATTACAGGCGCTCCATCACCCCTACTTCAGTAACTTCGGTCCATTAAATTTTCAGTTTCTGCCCTGTTCTTTTTCCTTTTTATTTTGTCTTTTCTTTTCTTTCTTATAATTAAGTCAAATAATTCTGCAATTATAACATGTCATTTTGCAATGACAAACAGACCGAGCAAAGCTCTGCACTCAGGTTAGGACGTGCTTCCTTTCTGGAAAAAAAGGCTACAGAAGAAGTACAGCTGATTATAAAACATGGACCTGATGTGTTAATGCTGCTTCTGTCCTAAGAACGGTAGATAATGTTTATAAGCACGATCACTCTGAAATGTAATATTCATAAGCACAATCACGCTTTAAGGTGAAAAACCTAAGTATAGTTACTCTGCAAGGTAATATACATAAGCACGATCCTGTAAGGTAACGTACGTAAGCACAATCACATTGTAAGCTGAAGTACCGGGGTAAAGTACCTAGGTTCAATCACTGTTTTCTCCACTCTCAGTAAGTGCCAGTGAAGAACGAGTTTTACCTGACTGCTACAAGGCGCAGGACATTCTTGTCTTAAAAGTAGTTTCACAAGGGAATCTTAAAGCATTTCCGTGTCATGTGCGTCGTTTGGAGCGGGACTCTACCTCACATGTTGTAATACTGGAACGTTGTTACGACTGCATTTTATTTAGAAAGATCTTAAATCGCAGAAAATGTTTGTAGAGTTCTAGGGAAAAGATGAATGGTCCATCGAGTACACCTTTGAATCGAATATGTCTTAGTGTCGCGCAATCATGTGTCAGGTGGTACTTTTTATGGTTTGTTTTGTTTTAGCCCAGCTGACTTGTCAGTCGGATGAGCTTTAGGGAAGTTCCGTCGTCCATCCGTCCGTCGTCTGTCCACAATTCACATTTCGACTTCTCAAAAACCGTCAGCCAGACTCACTTCAAACTTGGTGGGGATGTACCGAGATTGTTCACGGTCCAGTGATTGTGTGTGTGTGTGTGTGTGTGTGTGTGTGTATGTGTGTGTGTGTTTTGTGTGTGTGTGTGTGTGTGTGTTTTAATTTTGGGGGGAAATCTTGAAAAATCTTCATCTCCGAAACTCATAAGGCCAATGCTTTGAAATTGCATAGGAACATTTCTGGGGCTCCCAGACCTTAGTTTGTTCAACAGGTGGCGCTGTGATTTTTTTCACCTTTTCTTTTCATAAATTTTTGTGCGGTTTTGCTATTTTTTACTTCTTCTCCAGAACAATCACTCTGATTAAGCTGAAACGTTGAGGATATATTCTTTGTGGAAGAGTCAGACAAATTTGTTCACTAGGTGGCACTGCTATGGATTCATGGTTTTTAACTTTTTTTTTTTTTTTGTTAATTCCGGTACGTATCGGTATACGCACTTTTCCTATTGATTACTATGTCAATGGACATTCTAATGCTAATTCACATTTTCGACTTCTTCTCTGGAACCATCAACCAGATTCACTTTAAACTTGGTAGCAACCATCAACCAGATTCACTTTAAACTTGGTAGCAATAAACCTTTGAGTGGGGCTCTACCAAGGGTGTTCAAATGGTCCCCCGTCAGTTATTTTTGGATTTTAAATGAGTTTGTTTATTCCTTTTGGAGCAAATCTTTAAAAAAAATCGTCTTCTCTGAAACTACTCACCCTATTGCTTTGATATCAAACAGGAACGCTCCTAGGGACTCCGAGTTCTTAATTTGTTCACCAGAAGGCGCTACAATTTTTTAATGATTCTGTTTGCGTTTTCGCTATTTTCGACTTCCTCTCCAGAACCATCTCTCAGATTAAGCTGAAACTTGGTAGATATGTTCTTCATGAAAAAGTCAAAGAAAGACTTTCACCAGGTGGCGCTGCTGTGCATTTTTTATTTTTAATGATTTTCTTTCCAGTTCGGGTACTTATCAAAAATGCACCTTTACCATTGATTCCTATGCAAGTCAGTGGCCATTCTAATGCTTATGCGCATTTTGGACTTCTAAAGAAATGTTGGTCAGACTGACTTCAAACGTAGTCGCAATGTACCTTCGGTAGGTTTCTACCAGGTTTTTCAAGTGGTCGTGCTCCTGTGATTTTTGTACTTTTATGATTTTACGGATAATCTTTAAAAAAGTTTTAATAGGAAAGTTTAACATGGAAATTTCTTGTAACGGCATAACTTCAATAATTTTGGTCAGATTTGTGTCAAACTTGGTAGGGATGTACCTTTGATAAACGTCTACCTATTTTGTCCTATTCCAAGTTCACAGAACCATAAGTGTGATGAATCTCCAGGTCAGCTGAGTATGGGCTGTTCACACCGCCCTCTTGTTTGTTTTTGTTTTGTTTGTTTGTTTGTTGTTTTTGTACACAATACTTTCCACAAAAAGAGTTGGAAGGTTAATATGAACAGGTTACCTGTTTGATCCATTTCAAACCATATTCCCTTAATAGTACAGACTTGATAAACACGGCATAATTTTGCGTATGGAATAGGACAAAAACAGTGTTAATGTTCCATGGAAAAAGCTATATGACACTGTGTATCAAAGTCGATTTCTTCAAGAGTCTTCTTGCACCCGGGCCAGATAGGTGGAGACAGGTTAGGGCAGGTGTATGGTGAGTGGGTGCAACAGCAGCAGGAAAACTAGGGAACCCAGCACCCATTCAAGAGGCTCGGACTGGCAGGGAGGGAAGAAGAAAGAAAGGAAAAAGGAAGGACCAGGGGTCAAGGATAAGAGTGGGGTATGTAAACTGCAGAGGAGTTAGAGGAAAGATGATTGATATTTGCATGGTAGCTGAGGAGGAAAACTTTGATGTAGTGGCCTTGACAGAGACACATTTAAGGGGAGGAGAACAGGACCAATTAGAGATACCTGAGGGGTATAACTTCACAGGAAGAGGGAGAGCAGTAGGGCAGAGAAAGGGAGGAGGGGTAGGTTTTCTCATTAAGAAGGGAGTGAAGTGGCACAGGGTCGGGATTGAAGAGGATGAGCGAAGTGAGATTAGGAATGAGATACAGTGGATAGGAATAGAGTCACAGAGGAGTAAGATAGCACTAGGGGTAGTATATGTAGGCAGAGAGGGATTACCAGAGGAATGGAACGACCAAGTGTATGAGCAGTTCAGAACACATGTCAACAGTGTACAGGAGCAGGGATACCAGGTCATGGTTGTGGGGGACTTCAATGGTCACATAGGAGATGGATTAGATGGGATTGATGGAGGTGATAGAGACCAAAACAGGAATGGTAGGAGGCTGCTTAGCTTCTCTAGGGAGTTTGAGCTACGGATTTTGAATAGGGACATGCAGTGTAAAGGAAAGTGGACATGGGGTGCAGGTGACAGGAGGTCAATCATAGACTATGTGCTGGTAGACGAGAGAATGTTCAGGGATATTGAGACATGTAGCATTGATGAGGAAGGGCATATGGATATTGGAAGTGACCATAATTGGATAGTTGTGAATCTTAGGTGTGTGAAGAAAGTGAAGAAACAAGGGGGCGTCAAATGGGTTTGGTGTGTTGGCAAGGATACTGACTGGGAGGCATACAGACAAAGACTACATGATGAGCTGAGGGGGTGGGAGGAACGGTGGGTGGAGAGTGAATCAGTTGATATTCAGGGAATGGCAGATGACATGAGGAGAGTAATATTCGAAGTTGCAAAGGACGTAATAGGAAGGAAAAGAGTAACAGTAGAGAAGAAAGGGTATAGCATAGACGCAGATATAAAGATTGCAATTAAAAATAAGAAGGTTAAGAATAAAGCTTGGAGGTTTGCTAGGAAATACAGACAGCAGAATGAAATAGCTAAGGCTGAGGAGGAGTACAAGGAGGCAAGAATGATCGTACAGGAGATGAAGACACAGAGAAGGATAAAGAGGAATGATGAGATGACGAAAAGGGTTCTGTCAAGTGGAGGTGACTCATCGGCAGTTTTTTGGAAACAGGTGTTAAGAAGGAAGAGAGTAGGAATTGACAAGCTTAAACATAAAGGAAAAGTAGTAGAGGAGGAGAAAGATATAGAAGCGGCATTGCAGGAACACTGGGATGAAATTAATGACCCACAGTGGGGGGCGGGGGAGCCACCTAGTGGTAGAGTAGAAGCAGGACCTGACAGGTGGGAACAGGAACTATGCAAGAGAATTGAGAGAATAGAAATTGAAATAGCAGTGGACAGATTGAAAGTAGGAAAATCCCCAGGGCCAGATGGGGTACTAAATGAGTTTATAAAGAAAGGTCCGGAAAAATTGTGGGAGAGTATGAAATTTCTGTTTAATTTGGTCATTGAAAGAAAGGAAGCCCCAAGAGAATGGAGGGAGCTGAAGATAGCATACATCCCAAAGAAAGGATCAGTGGATAGTCTAGATCAGTGCAGAGGGATAGCATTAGCCTCAAATATAGGAAAGATTTTTGCACGTGTAATGTACGTGAGACTGGTGAGAGTTGTGGAGAGGGAGGGTTTCTTAGGAGAGATTCAGAATGGTTTCAGACCAGGCAGGAGGGTTGTCGATCATGTGTTTACATTATCACAGGTGCTAGAGATAGCAAGGAAAAGGAAAAGAAAGGTGTACATGGCCTTCCTTGATGTGCGGAAAGCGTACGACAGGGTTTGGAGAAATGCACTGTGGGCTAAAATGGAAGGGCTAGGCTTTGGAGGTGGCTTTATGGAAGTTTTAAAAGCTTTGTATGCAGATATAAATTGTAGTCTGAGTATAGGAGATGTGGAAACTCATGGGGCAAGGTTAGACATCGGGCTAAAACAAGGTTGTGTGTTATCACCGATTTTGTTTGCCATATACATGAGAGAACTGGGAACTGAGCTGATAGAGAGCAATAAAGGAGTAACAATAGGAGGAGAAAAGATACCAGGGTTGTTCTTTGCTGATGACATTGTGTTAATGGCAGATACAGGTAGAGAGTTACAGGATCTGTTGAGGATAGCAGGAGACTATGGAGAAAAGTGGAGATTAGAGTTTAGTGAGAAGAAAAGTCAGGTCATGGTCTTGGGGCAGAAGAGAAGGCAGGAGGAGAAATGGATGGTAGGGAAGTTTAGGATACCAGAGGGTCAAGAGAAAGTCATCAGAATTGGAGAGGGTGAGGAGTACGAATATTTAGGGGTGATCATTAAGGTCACAGGACAGGGAATGTTTAGGTACCATGTTGAAAAAATCAGACAGAAGGTGAACAGAGCAAAAGGTATGATAAAGGTCACAGCAGGGAACAGCTTCAATAGATCATTCACAGGAAGGGTGCTGTGGGAACGTGTAGCCATACCTGGGATGTTGTATGGGATAGATGTAATAGCCATTAGTGAGAAGGATATTGAATGGATGGAGAAGGCACAGAGGGAGATGGGGAAATGGGTGCTTGGGGCACCACCGTGTGTAGCAACAGAGGCAGTGTTGGGAGAGTTGGGATGGTTACCAATAAGAGATAGAATAGCTAAGGCTCGGCTAGGCTACTGGGGATATTTGCAACAGGTGAATGAAGAAAGATGGTGTAGGAAGGCGTACATTGAGGCTGTCAGTGAAAAGACAAAATGGGTTCAAGAAATAGACAAGTTAGCTGAGAAATATGAGCTGAAAGGGCCAGATGAAATTGAAGTGGCGTGGAAATCCTATATAGGAAAGGTGATCCAAGAGAAACATGTGGAGCAGTGGAAAAGAGGGGTTGAGGAAAAAAGCACATTGAAAGCATATAGAGCTGTAGACAAGCCAGTGAAGACTAAATGTTGGGATGGTAGCAAGGGTTCTAGACTGTTATTTCAGGGCAGAGCAGGAGTGATCAATCTGGAGAAGAGGAAACAGAAGTGGACAAATGGGAGTGATGGGAAGTGCAGGGTGTGTAGGGAGGATGTGGATGAGACCATTGATCATATGATGACATGGTGTACAGGTTATAGAGCGATTAGAGACCAGCTGTTTTTACAATGGAGAACAAGAGATGGGCAGTGTAAAAGCTTAGAGCAAGTAAGGGACATGGCAGAGAATGATAGGTTAGCATGGATACTAGGATTGAAGGGCGATTTTCCAGGAAGTAGAGTTGGTTTAGAATCAGTGAAAGGCTTCTTGGTGCAGTGCTGGGAGAGTAGGAATAATATCTTAGGATTAATCACGGAAGAGAATAGAGGACAAACTTAGCAAGGGAAGGGAGAAGGTAGCCCTTATTAGGGCTCCCATGACCCTGCCAGGTGGCAGCATCAGCAGGGGCTGTGGGCATGCCGAGCGCAAAGTTGCGACAGTGGGATAGGGCTTGCTTTGCTTCTTTTTTTTTTTTTTTTATTTTTTGGCCACCTGACTAGCTACTAAGCTAGCCAGGACCGCGGCAGATAAGCGGAGTGCCACAGAATATTATTATTAAGAGTTGTATCTTTCTTGGTATCTTACATCATGAGGAATTTCTTCTCATTTAAGCGTTTCCTTGGATGGTAAAACTGCGTTGTTTTTTTTTTTTTTTTTGGGGGGGGGGCTGTTTGTTTTGTTTTTTGTTTTTGTTTTTTGCGGGGTGTTTTTTGTGGTTTTTTGTTTTGTTTGTTTGTTTTTTGTTTGCTGTGTTTTGAGTATGGGTTATATTTATTAGTTCTTTCGGTTTTCTATCCTCATGTTTGACTACAATATAGGCGTCTCTTTACGTGGTTGAGAACAGACCAACCCTTGCTGCCTACTGTACCCTTTACTTTTTTAACGATCATGAATTTACTTAATGACATTAAAAAAGCTGAAATGGTTTCGTGCAGATACGGCCATTTAGAATTGATTCATTTATGAATCTGTTTGAAGGCGTGCCTCAACCCCGTAAGACAACATCGTGTTTCATATTATTTACATACCAAGAGTATCTTGTATTTCTGTTTAAAATAAAAACAAGATTATACACTGCAAGACAGTAAGCAAAAAAAACCCATTGTAATCCCCTTTTCTCAAAACTCTTCAGAGTGCAGGTTTTTTCCATGCAAGGGTAGCGTGACTCCAAACGACGAATCCTATTGGATTATATTTCAACCCATGAAACTGTAACTTAAGTTTCTTCCACAAAATTATTTCGCTAATATCATAAAATGTTTTACACGACGTAACTACGCATTTGGAGGCACCCGTAAATTAAGTTTCTTCCACAAAATTATTTCGCTGATATCATAAAATGTTTTACACGACGTAACTACGCATTTGGAGGCACCCGTAAATTTTGTTAATATACTGTGAAATGTGGCTAGTTTTGGGCGATGGGGGTGGGGGGGTCATTGTATTAAATTATTGTTAGTATATTGATGGTTTAATAACATTAGTTCTGTGGACCTATTGCACCGATATACCACAACTGAATTACCGATACAAGCATCTTATCTTATCATCACCACATATACAACATGGCATTATAAATTGAATCACTCTTCAACGAGTGGGTGCCCTGATATGTCTATGCAGGACACACACTGGAAAGTTAGCACAGCTAAAAAGCTATGTATTAATAATAAGCTAAACCCCTTAAACTTGTGCATAAATTTGTCTGGAATTAAACTTGATCTGGAAACCTGTAAATGGCGGTAGTTGCCTCACCTGTAACGCGTTCTGTGCCCTACAGTGACATCAGTTGTTCACAGAAGCATTGCCGGCCAAAATAGGTAAAGAAATCCCAGGATGAAGTGGAAAAGTACATCTATGGCTACAGCAGTTGACCACGTACTGCCAGCAAGTGTTACTGTGTCTGGTCAAATGTCCCTCACTGCTTCACAAGAGTGAGATATCTGGACGCTGTATATTTTTGCCTGCATAATATATCCAAGTAATGATGAATGGTCGTGATTTGAAACCTGTCTTGCCATTAAACATTGCTTTCAAAGAGACTATTGATTGGATCCCATGCATTCATGCATAACGGAACAGTTTGCCTCTTGTAATTATAATAGTGGGCCTTTGTAAGACTAATGAGACCGGTAAATGGTAATATGTGGACGGCTGGACACAGACCCAGTCGCTGCCCCATGCAACAGTGTAACGCGTAGCTTAACGTACTTATGCCTGAAGTGAGTCAATAAACACAAGTCCATTGAGCATATAAACGTGTGCCAATAAGCTGATCTGACTAACAGATTTCTCCCAGGCCTGATATTGAATGCCAGCAAGAATGGCCCTTTGAAAGTTTATTCACCTTATTTCAGTGGCATTTGGTGACGTGATTCCTTCTTTGAGAATATCGCGGATCTGTCTGCTGAGACAACTAAACAGCAAAGCGGTCCATATATTGAGCCTCAACGACAGGTCTTATGCCACAACTCTGACACAGAGCAAACTATTAAATTGATTATTGCCTTATGGATTATGTTCAAACCATGAATAAATAATCCATTTTATTTACCAAAGAGCACGCAAAAGGAAAACAAATACCGGCACAGACCACACGGGAGTTTGAGAGCGAGACACAATAACACGAGTGCATATATGCTTGTGTACCACATTGCTCCGTGTTTCTGTCCAAGAGCAGAGACACGTTCTTTCGCTTATTTGTGTTTTGAAATAGAAAGGACGTGAGTTGCTTCTGGAGAGAAATTTTGGATAGGTTAAAAGCAAAGAAAATTTTTTTTGGTTCAGTTTAAGCATATGTTATTGTGTTATTGCTCATTTGAGGAACAGGGCCAAGCCCCATATAAAGCTCACTGCCCCCCCCAAAAAAAAGAGAGAGAGAGAGAGAGAGAGAGAGAGAGAGAGAGAGAGAGAGAGAGAGAGAGAGAGAGAGAAAGAGAGAGAGAACAATCAAAGACATCAGAGAAAAGAGTTACGAACGTATAACCAGAAACCAGTTCTAAACTACAAAGAAAGATTCCAATTCCAAAAGCACCACGGAAGATGGGCTGTAGTATCCAGGACACAGGGAGTCGCCGAGTTACTTGCTTACTCATAGAAACCTCCTCGTGCCTCTAATACACTTATAACCCAGTTTAACAATGTTTTAGTTGGAGTCAATTGTACATGTTTTAGATCCAAACAGACTGGTGGCAAGTGTGAGCGAAGCATATATCAAAACATTACGATGCAATTTCTCTCGTTGCAGAAAAAAAAAACAAACAAAACAAACTACCACAGTAAAAGGAAAGTGCAATTTATCCTCATTACCTTTTCCCCAGGAGCAAAAAAGAAAGTGTTTTTGCTTTAAACAGATAGAAGTTGTTCAGTGGGACGTGAGCCATCCGGATTGTGCATGAATTCTATCAGTATACATAACACCTACGTTTTAAAACACTCTTTGTTTAGAATGTAAACCAATACCTGGTTTAAGATTGTGCCTAATATTCAATACATTTTCAGAATTCCGTGTGTGTGCTGTAATGAATTCAACAGATTGATGAAGAATGATGTGGTTTCACTTGGAATAGCAGGTATATTGACTATAGCCGTTTGGTAACTGTGGATAGGCTGTTATACAAGGAATCGAGCGTCAGTCGATTAACTATTTCATACATGAATATTAACTGTTAATGCTCTCATCTATTTGCAAGAGTTTGCCATCCAGCTTCTGCATACAATTAATCTACGGGTGTACACTTTCTTGTCCCAGTAAAAATGCGGGACATGTTTAGGAGAATCTGGATTCTTTAGATCTGCCGACTGGACCCTGTGGAAGAACAGTCTTTGGCTGGATAGGCTTTCGAGTATAAAGAAGCTCAATACGAGACACCCATATTAATTCCCCGTCCCAACTGCATACCTGATTGCATAGTCTCGCTTGGCGAGATATGGCGAGACACGGGTCGGTACCTGAGTGCACAAGCGAGATATTACTAATACTTTGGAATTAAAGAACACTGATTAAAGGCAAATGGAACCTTTCTCTTATTTATGGCCTTGTCAAGTATTAGATGAATACTAGTTTGGCATTTGTGAACTTAAATTTCTCAAACAAAGCCCCGCTAATTTTGTGAGAAATGAGCACATGGCCCTATCTCCGACAGTGATGTGACCCGCACGTCCCCCGTGATCGCTTGGCGTCAAACCCGTGCTTTTGCGGCGGCAAATTAATATGCATGCAGCGTATTGTGTGTGTGTTGCCAGTGCTTTGCTGAGAGAGCTGCCAACAGGATGTATTCATATCTAAATGCGGTCCTACTGTAACACCTATTGAACAAAAGAGGGAGCCACCGGCATGAGGGCAGATCCATGTATTTAGCATGGTCAAAAGTACTTTCTCAACAAAATGAACAGCACAAACACACACTAATCTTACCAAAATGTATTGACATATATTTGAAACATAAAGGATGCCTAAATTAATTAGAAATGGGCTCTCTTTTGGTTAAAAAGGTGTTATTTATGGATGTTAATGAAGTATATAATACAAATCTGCCGTGATCATGGTGGAAGCATCAGTCTGTTGCCCCGGCAACACGGGAATAGAGCAAGATCGCAGTTAAATATGAATATCTCCCATTAAACTAATTCGACAGGATCGGATCTGAAAGTAAAATCTTCTACAGCGTCATTACTTGAGCATTCACCTCAGAAGGACTATAAAGCCCTTGTCAAGAAATTCTTTCATGCTCACTCAAATATTTCATTTGAGATCAAATATTAATTTGTGTCCGTAAAAGTGGACGTATAGAGTTGTATGTATAACTGGTAGTCTTTTGACAAGTTGACAAATTTGAAATTACACTCGTTTTGAATGAGTTCAAGTTTATAATTAACAAACGAACAGAGCAAGCGACAGTTTTGCAAACATTTTATTTTATTTTGAACATATTTATTTCACCTGGATTGCCAAGTGGTACAATAGTACTAAAGGAATGGCTCTCTAGACACAGAGAGACGCACAATCATAGGCACAAAACACACAGAGCAAAACGACATCCGAGGACAAATAAATTGGTCAGTATACTAACATAAGATTCATCTCGTACCAACTCGAGGTATAAACCGTTTTGTGTCTATAATCAAGTTTTAAACAGAATCAAAAATATCTAAGTTGTCGCTTGACGAAAGATTGTCATTACCATGTGTCAGATAAGTAAGCACTATATCACCGGCTAAGTGAACAACTGGGTTTGGATTGACTCCTGGTGCCAAAATATTGCATACCGTTCGCAACAAGGGTACTCTACGGTATGAAAACAGGGGGCATTCGAGGAAAAAATGGTATGTACTCTCATTAGGATATGAGCAAATACATGCAGCAGACGGAAGAATATTTAGTCTGTGAAGATGAAAATTAATACGACTACAATCCAAACGTAGTTGTGTATGTATAATATTGGGAAATCTTTTGCCATGCGAGTAGCGACTTGGGACAGGATCAACGGACAAAAGAGTACTTTTTAGTTTAGATTTGAATTGAGCAAGTGAAGTAGATTGCCTTAGATCGTCCGGAAGGTCATTCCAAAGTTTAATAGCAGAGGGAATGAAAGAATTACCAAAACGGTTGGATGTAAACTTTATTTGTCTCAAACTCCGGCGGTTGCGAAGATGGAAGGTTGGTTGAACGGCATCAAGTGGGACCAGATCTGAAAGATAAGCGGGGGTCAGCCTGTTAACCATTTTCTAAAACAGAATCAGTTTATAGTATTGGCGCCTTCTGGCCAAAGTTGGCCAACCTAATTCATTAAGAAGTAAATGTCGAGGAGTACGTTTAATTGCTCAGGTAACATTCCCTTGTTACTGGACTCTTCTGATACGAAATGAATTGAGATTGAGGTTACCTCTGACGAGGGCAATTTACAGGATGATGGCCATTCAGCCGCACAATAAATGCATTTTGTGGACTCTGCATGGAAAGTGTCATAAGATTCCCACTCAGAAACAATGATAAGAGTGTCTCAGCTGTGGACTACTTCAGCGATCCTCCTCACAAGAATGGAATTTAGGACCCAAGGTGGCAGCACTTGATGGTGTCTATTAACATAAATTTGGCTATTCGCTCAACAAAAGCTTCAAACTGATTTATTTTTATGGGAATAAATAAAACTACGCAAAGAATCACCCTTAAGTGCTGCCCTATGGGACCCTTAAGTGCAACCCTCTGGGGGTCCAGAAGGGATCTGTTGTTGTCTCATGGTAGTATTTGCGCAGACACATAATGAAATGGGAACAAAGGACGTTTAAGTCTAAAGAGAACTCGACCAAGGAATCCATATATTTAAGATAATATATGCATCACACGAAAACAAAAGAAGTATTTAATCCGCCCGGGTACCCAATGTACTATGAATCTCTCTCTCTCTCTCTCTCTCTCTCTCTCTCTCTCTCTCTCTCTCTCTCTCTCTCTCTCTCTCTCTCTCTCTCTCTCTCTCTCTCTCTCTCTCTCTCTCTCTCTCTCTCTCTCTCTCTCTCTCTCTCTCTCTCTCTCTCTCTCTCTCTCTCTCTCTCTCTCTCTCTCTCTCTCTCTCTCTCTCTCTCTCTCTTTCCAACCCTCCTGAATTGGACGGGACATCTCCCGCATTTTTATAATGAAAATCAATCAAATTTTTCAACCTCCCGCTTGATTCACAATGCCTTTCATAGTTAAAGTAAAAGGGGCTCCCATTGAGAATAGCTGCTTTCTAGATTTTATCTGGTTTGCTGGGTTGCGCAGGTTGGAGTCTCCGGAAAAAAGCTCTCTCGTTTCTCGCAAAAAAAAAAAAAACAAAAACAAAATTAAAAAAAAAAACAAAAAACAAAAACAAACAAGAAAACAACAAAAACAAACAACAAAAAAACAAAAACAAACAAACAAACAAAACAAAAAACAAACAAACAGAAAAAAACAAACAAAAAAAAAAAAAAAACAAAAAAAAACTAAAAAACACCCCCCCCAAAAAAAATCGTGTTTAGCGAAATTATGTCACTGGAAGCCCATTTTTCTGTATTTATGGTCATTTAGACTGTTATTTTATGTTCGGAACGAGCGGGACTCGAACCTGCAACCTTTGGCACCAGTCGCCTAGCTGAAATGGGAAACGCACATATCCACTCGACCAAATCCCCATTCTGTCAAGATTCGGAATTCATGAAAACGGCTAATCAAACAACAGTGAAAATCAGTGGCCGCTGTTCACACTACTTTGCCAAACAACTGTCGGTTGGCCTCAAGTTTTTAACTGTCCCCAGTCAGGCGCGTGCCGCGCCGTTAACCACAAACGAAAACTACTTTGTTTAATGGTTTGTGGATATTTCAGCAGGCTGAACTTGTCATTTTCTTGAATCCATCTGCATGGACTAAAGAATGTGTAGGACTTGGTCTGTTTCGGAAACACAGAGGCCGTATTTGTACACCGGGTTTCTAAGAAGTAAATTTATGTGAACAAATTCATTCATATGATAGCGCTGGGCACACGATTTCGCTATTGAATGCAGATATTGGCACTTTATTCGCAATTAATTACACTTAAGTGCACATTGCCGATGAATTCTTGCATAATGACGAGTAATTAATGTTTATGTTCAGACTAAGATGTTATCGAACACAATACTGTTGCATGGCCATTTTGATTTTATGACCAAACATTGATTCAATTGCTGCGCACACGCCAATCCCATCGCTGTCTTACTCTGACGTCATGGACTGATTGATCAGGCACCAGCCATGATTACCTCACAGAATACCGACATCGCTAAATAATTTATTGATGGCAACCAAAGATATGTCAAATTTATTACATGAGTAATAATGGCTTCAAAAGTACAGTGATTGCATATTCAACCGGATTATACACCGCTGATACAAATTCGTGACAAGGCACGTAGAGGATATAAAATATTCCATATAAGACCACATTCTACGGGGGTGGGGTACATCTCCAAAGTTTTTGTGTGTGTGTGCGGCCCTACTGTTTAAAAAAACCCACCCTTTGTTAGGGCACTTTTTCACACAAAAAAGATACCTTTGTTAAGAAATGATTTAACCGAAATAGTAGAAATATGGTCCCAAATTGGCGTGAAAAGTGATTTGACCTTAGTTAGGGGAAATTTCCCGATTTGGGGCCCATAAAAAAAGGAAAATTATCCTTTTTTTGGGAAATTTTTTGGCAAAATATAGAACCTTTGTTAGGGAAATTTCGGTGAAACAGAGCGACAAATACATGTACCTAGTATCGTCACTATTGGAAGTAACCATCCCCCTACGGGGACATTCTAGCATGGAAAACGTGCGTGTTTGTCGTTGTTACGTTTAAAATTCATCGTGAAAGGAAAAGGAAGAGGCTTTATTTATTGATTGATTGTTTGATTGATTGATTGATTGATTGATTGATCTACCTAATCAAAGGGACGTAGGTCATTGGATTTTTTGTTGAAAATCTAACGGTGACCTCTGGTGACAATCGCACGAACTAAACTAGCATCAGCTCCTCAGCACCACTTGCTATGCGCATGAACTTTGCTCGTGTCGCTAAAGTACAAGTTCGCCAAATTAGTGCACCAGAGCACAAACAATATAATATATATATATATATATATATATATATATATATATATATATATATATATATATATATATATATATATATATATATATATATATATATACATACATATATATATATTATTTTTGTTTGTTTGTTTTTTTTTAATTCAGGGTGGTACTGGTGTACCCTCTACAGTTATATGAGCTAAAGAGCTTTGGATCTATGCCCGGTGCGGACATTTAAGTGGCACACTGTTATGTGCGACTTTCCAACCTGAGAATTTTCAGGAGTGAGATTTTTTATGTATGCTGGGGATTTAGGAGCGGCCTAGGCCCCAGATGCCGAAGGGGGTCCAAACTGCCCAAATATTTATTCTGAGCAACTTCAAACACTTGAGTGTTCACCTTGAACAAATAAACTATTGATTCTTTTTAGTAATCTTGGCAATAAAATGGCAATTAATCTGTCATCATCGTGAGTTTGGTTATGTTATTATTTTCAAAACATAAATTTGTTTATTCATACCTGTTAAAATTTCTCCAATGAGCAATTACCCACTTTTTTACAGGTTGTTGGTTGTCTGTCCCTTTTTTTTCTCAGAGTTTTTTTCAGTAGTTGTCTAGCTGTGGATACGATACTCTAAAAAATATTGACCGCAGTTTTATCAAATTTTGGCACAAAAGGACCTTATGATGGAACAGTTTCCTATCGAAAACCAGCTTCCTCTGATTATTTTTAAACTTTTTATGAAACTTTTGATATATTCATTTGAAGGCCGGCCGAGTGGCGTCAACCCGGACTACGTTACAGCGATATCTAAAAATATTGACCGCAGCTCTACCAACTTTTTATCAGACATGTACCTTATAATGGTCAAGGTTTGTATTTAAAACCAGCTTCCTCTGATTATTTTTTAACTTTTGGAGAAGCTTTTACTCTATTTATTTGAAGGCCGTCTGAGTGGCGTCAACCCTGACGACGTTAGCGCGACATCTCAACAAATATTGAACGCAGCTTTACTATTTTTTGCCAGAGATGCATGAAATGATGGACCTGGTTCCCATTTAAAACCAGCTTCCTCTTTGCATTTCTAAACTTTTTATGAAACTTGTAAGCATTAATCCCCAAGGACGTCTGAGTGGTGCACAAGGGGACGACGTTACCATAATATCTCAACAAGGACCCAACGCAGCTTCCCCATTATTTTTCAGAGATGCACATTATAGTGGACCACATTCCTATTGGAAACCAGCGTGCTCTTATTATTTTTAAACTTGTTATGAAACTTTTGAAGTATTTAGTTGATGGCTGTCTGAGTGACGCACAGTACAGTGGTCTCTGTCACCAGAACTGGCCCCAACAGATCCAAAAGTGCTCTTTTATTTCATAGACAACAATATGGACATTGTATGGAAAGCATCCTGCTGCCAAGTCTAAGAAAAAAATTGAGGATAAAAAAATTGTGGGCGCCCAGGGTAGTTTGTTATTTGAACGCTATTTTGTACTTGCGTAATGCGTGTTAGCGTGAGATAAAGTCCACGAGCGCGTCAGACGCATGATACGTGTGAGTTGGGTGAGACTGAACATGTACATTTGTCGAACATCGCCCACTGATGCTGGTATTAAAAGTTTATTTCAGACACAAAAAGCCCATAGTATAAAAACAAATAAGTAGTGCAATATATGTGAATAGTGAATATATATATATATATATATATATATATATATATATATATATAATAAATAAATAAATAAGTAAATAAATAAATAAATAAATAATTTTATTAGGAAAACTACCCCTTTACAACGGGGGCATCGATGGAACGGGGTTTATTCCATGATGCGTCCAAGTATCTTACCCATTTAAAGTTTGCTTTCAACCTGTGTAAACAATCATCAAAATCATAATTTTTGTCCCCCGCGCTAAAACTAGAGATAAACCACTCATTGGGAGAAAACTCTAGAAAGCGTAAGGACAAGTACATCGTGCACTTTTGGTTTACAATGTATAAATGAAAGTACACTTCAAAATAGATAAAACTGATATAGAATATAGGCGCTTCATTTAAAATCTATGGAATCTGCACCTTACAGGGAACTGTACAACTCTATTTCTTTATTGTGAACAGGCACTGTTGAAGATATATATATATATATATAATCAAATTTTCAATGGATTCAACTCTGTTCCAAAAACTGTATATTTACCACAGACTAAATTACGATTTGCCGGATAACAGACAATGTAAACAAGTTTTTAATGAACTTTTGGGAAGTTATGATGGTCAAACGAAACCACCCTGGCCTTATATTTATGAAATTCACCAAATTCTGATTAATGTAGGAATGGACCGTGCGTTGACAAGCAAAATTGACGGCTGGCTGCAGCCTTATCGAAAATTAAGTTTAGAAAGTTACAAGTTGGAATTCTTTCAAGATATTGATGATAAAACTTCTTCGTACTGGTTCGGTTGTTTAAGGGTTCTACTTTTGGCAGTAAATACATTTATGACTTTGGAAATTTTGCTGGGGTCCGATTAAAATTTTTGGCCAGGGTCGGTTGTTTGGGGTTGAATGAAGATCTCGCCAGATGGGGATTATCACATGAAATTTGCAATTTGTGCCACCGCCAAAAAGAGGATCTTCCGCATTTCATGTTTAAATGTAGTACAACAAACCATATTAGAGTCAAATATATATATTTTTGTTGGAAAATAGTCTAAGAGAGTGCGGCATGGAGCACGTATGGTACAAATACATGGGTTCCTCACAAATAAGAGATCTTTGTTTTTTACTTGGCGAACAAGCATTTGACTTTGGAAAAAATGTTGGGTCACTGTTTGATTTTATCTGTAAAAAGTTTATAACAGAAGCGTGGCATAACAGGCGCGAGTCACTTAGCGACTCCCTGAGCCCGACCTAATTGTTTTATTACTTGATTGGTGTGTATAGTGACGTATTGTGTTCTTTTTATACTTGTATATATTTGGACGCACCGCGGGTCATGCCCTGCCCGCGGTGCCCCGTTGTAAAGGGGTAGTCTCATCAAGAAATTATTATTATTAATTATTATTTCTCTCCTAGAAAATTCAGCATAACTAGGGTTACCAATAGTTACAAATGGTAACTAGTATGCTACCGTCCAAGTTTTAAAAGACCATTCCTATGATGCACTTGTTGGGATGCTTACGCTTTTCACCATACATAAGCGGACGATGGGGGTCAAACACATCTCTGATCTAATTATATTACTGCATAACTACTCGGGACCAAACCGTTTCCATTAGCGCGCAGAAAATCGCGCATTTACAATTTCTGAAAATGTACATTTAACTCTTTCAGTACCAACTGTGACTTAAGTCGAACTACTTAAACGAACTGCTCTAAATCATAATGAGGATGCTAGATTTATCTGCCCTGCATATTGACCTTTCATTCAAGTGCCAGCGTATCAGTGGCTACACAGAATGTTATAGCCCGGGTAAACAGCTTTCCTCGGCACGGTTTTGGGCACTGCGCCGAGGAAAGCTGTTGACTCAGTCTAAAATGTTGCACTGGAAGAGTTAAAGATGTCGCATGATAAACATTACATTTTCTGACAAACTGGGACTCTGAAATTATGCGTGCTGCAGCTAAACAAAATCATCACGTAGAAAGAGGAGGCAATATTGCGACATATCGTCCTTTGGCAAACCTAGTGGACCAATACAGATGCTCCGTAAGAAACATAGCATTTGTTCACAAGACTGAAACCGCATAAGTCGAGCAAATTTGCAGCACGACCCAAATTGGCATTGTTTTTTTTCTTTTTGAAGAGAATTTTGGTGCATAAAAACTTGAAAGGGGGATTTTCCATCAATTTATCCCGAGACAAAAATAATTTGTCCAGAGCTTAATTTTAAAATCACCTTACGTTTTAATGTGAAAAATACCCACATAAAATACAAAGCTTTCTTCCGTTAATCTGTCACAAAGTAAGATATATAATAAACGATTCAGTAAATCAAAGTCAGTGTGATCACGAATGAGTGAATTACTCTTTATTGACGGCGCCGTCACAGAAATTCAGCAATATGTCAAGGGAAATTATTATCTTAGTATGTATTACACAACCACACACACCCACACACACACACACCCACACCCATATACATATATATGTATATATGCATGCATCGGTATCACTGGTGTTAAAATTTGGCGTCATCATAATTGGATTGGCTTGGCAATCTCCATATTACGTACCACGGTGTTTGTTTGTTTTATTTATATTGTATCTCGGCAGAGTGCCGTATTATTTGTTGATGTACGGTGCAGTCAAAGTTCATTTCATACAACAAGAACAACAACAACAAAGATTACTATAACAACCATACAACATAGGACAAAATAATGTACATACACATTCATAGAGGTCTACACATAACGTAAAAGTTAAAAGATAAGAAAGTATAGAAGTATAAATTGCAGATTTATCGGGAGTTGTGGGTAATGATGATCTTGACGATATGGATTCCCCGATAAACATGTTTACGTTAAAAGGTCTACATAGTGAACGTTGGTCGTGTTGATTTGTGTCAACACATAGGCCTAAGTGTTGCAACATGGCAATAAAAGCTGTAGGTATCTCAGACGATTGTACCCCCTCCACCCCTTTTTTTCTTCAAATTTTCAATTGCGATAAGGACAACTTTTACAGTTTGACTACCACGACCAACATATTTGCCATGATCACTTTCCTTCAAGGTGGGTACCACCTAAGCGCCCCAACGTATGTCACATTGTTTGCGGACATGGCTTTGTGCCCATCATTGTCGGCGCCCAAATAAACATAACCAAGCTACAGCTAAATTTACATTCAATGGAACCCATCAAGGGCGATGTCTGTTGATTCATCGAGATATACAGCTCAGGTGATGTTGCCTTCTCCCTCCCTCCGTAAAATAAGGGGCAAATCAGTTATGCTCCTACCCACCATTCCGCCGACCCCCCATCTATTATAGCCATGGAAGTAATAGCCATGTTTCAGGTAAAAATTACTGGAATAGAAAGTAAAAAATTATTATAGGCAGCACGTGTAATTATAAAGATTGATCATACTGCAAGTTAACACTGTCCCTGTAACGGCAAAACAATACTCACAAACCACCTGCCTTTCGCAAGTTATTCTTCTTCCTTTTGCCTCCATTCTTACGAGAATCAATAAATAATCTCACCTCTGTAACATTATTAGGCGTCATGTATTTCTGCGGCTGAGGTTCCTTTTTCTTCCAACCTAGGCTTATATATACACACTCACGGATTTTGTGTCAAACCATCCCCTAAAACCATCCCACCTCAGAAACGGCGAAATTATTTTCATGTGTTTTCTCGTTACGTAAGTTAGGGTTTACTTATGAGCTTATGTCAATTCTCCGCAGCGGCTTAGCTGGTCAATAGGTTTTAAATAGAACTTATCGACTTATACAATTATTTCTTTACGAAGAAAATTCCAACCCAAACAAGGCCAAGTCAATTTTTTTTAATTGCAGGCCTACAGCCAGCCACAAAAAGCACGCGACTCCTGGACCACACACCGCGCCCTATCTAAATGTAGGCCTAGGGCCTGTATCTTGTGTACGGTACTGGTGTACCAGCCCACCATGGTTACGTATAATAGGCCTAGTTACTTTATATAGTGTTTGTTGTACCCATGTAAGATCCCCGCGCTCGGTTTTCTCTGTATTATCTTATAGACAAACCACCACGACCGGTGTTTACTTTCTGAACGATGCTTCTTGGTCGAAGAAGGCACGAGTCACTTGTATTGTGGCGAGTGCCTTCTGCGACCAAGAAGCATTGAGTCCAGACAGTAAACACATCTGAGTGGTTGTATTTGTATTTTCCCCATACCCGATAATGATACATAGATAAATTACCCATTTTTACTGCGATTTTTCCAGATGTATGGAAGGAAGCAAGAGTTGTCCTTCTGCACAAGGCAGGATCACTGCAGTTGACTGGAAACTACCGTCCCATTTCAGTATTATGCCTACCTGTTTTGTCAAAGATCATTGAACGACATGTGCACACCCATCTATACAACTATGTCCGTCCTTTAATCCTCGAGTCTCAATCAGGATTCCTACCAAAACACTCATGTGAGACTGCTTTGTGCAAAATGGTTAACTCTTGGTCCCACGCCATGGACAATGATTTTATGAACGGAGTGATATTTGTTGATTTTAGAAAGGCATTTGACTTGGTGAGTCATCGACATCTCCTCCACAAGCTGGATCTCTATCGATGTAACCCAGCTGCCCTTTCTTGGTTTAGGTCCTATCTTACAGAGAGAAAACAGTCCGTTCAGTTCAAAACATCATCTTCAGACAAATTAAACATTAAATCAGGAGTCCCTCAAGGTAGTATCCTTGGTCCATTATTATTCATTATCTTCATGAATGATTTACCCCTTCATCTGGAAAACCAAATTGACATGTATGCCGATGACTCATCAATCCATGTCTGTGGAAAGTCAGTAGAAGAGATACAGGACAATTTGAATATTGACCTACAATGGTTACATGGTTGGAGTCATGTAAACAAAATGGCTATCAACACTGACAAGACAAAGTCTATGCTTATCACCACTAACCAAAAAACGGAGAAATTTACGTACACCAAACCTCAACTGCTATCTAAATGGAAAGACTCTGGAAAATGTCACATGTGAAAAGTTACTTGGGGTGAAAGTAGACCAAGCATTGTCTTGGAAAGACCACTGTCATAAGGTGTACAAGTCTGTGTGTGGCAATATTGCTCTTTTTAGGAGAATTAAGTGTTTCCTACCTCCCTCAGCACGCAAAACTTTTTATAATGCTTATATTTTACCACATTTTGATTATTGCAGTACAGTATGGGATGGATGTTGTGACATGCAGAAGCTCGTTAAACTCCAAAAGCGCTTTATCAGATTAATTACAGATGCTGACTATAGAGCTCCCACTGCTGCCTTCTTCCAAAATCTCGGTATCATGCCTCTATTAGATCGTTTTCGATACAGAAAGGCCCTAATGGTATACAAAAGTTTAAATGTTAATGCCCTGGCTTAGATATACGACGGACATGTTTGTTTATGTAAAGGATGCACACAATAGAACAACTCGTTCCGCAGAAAGTGGCCTCCTCCAAATTCCTCGCGCTAACAAGGCAGCATACCGCAACTCTATAGCGGTATCTGGTGCTAAAGTATACAATTCACTCTCACGTGATATCAGAGAAAAGCCAACACCTTTTGCCTTTAAATCTGCTTTTATGAGATCTTTTTATGAAAAATGAAGTTTTTAGCTTTTAACAGTCATTACTGTGATTTGTATAAATTGTAAGAGACCATCGGGTGCCTATTTGCATTTCAATCTTAGCCAGCTGTTCCTGGGGGTCCCCCTATATAAACCCACATCCTTATTGGCATGTATCTTATTGTATTTATATTTATTGTGTGTATTTTATTGTATGTATTTTACTGTATTTGTATTTATTGGAGGGCCCTGAGGAAGATAAACAATTTGTTTATCAGTTTACCCTCGTAAAATAAAGTCTATCTATCTATCTATCTATCTATCTATCTATCTATCTATCTATCTATCTATCTATCTATCTATCTATCTTTTTAGATAAAATAAAACAAATACAACGATTTTATCACTGCAAAACAACTTGAATGGCGATGCTTTGCGGTCTGCATTAGCGCGCATGAATATAAAATATCAACAAAGAAATCCGACACAACTTCCGGCAGAAAGCTGTTCACTCTGTTGCATTTCCACGACTAGTGGGAAGTCCCGGCATGTTGATGTGCACATGAATGTTCCCATTGTCTGCATAATGGGCACATGCAAACATACCGCCAAAGAGGCCTAAATGCGAAGTGCTGGATCTGATCGGGGTGGAAGATGCAGCAAGATTAGGCCTAAAGACAAAGGGCGAGATGGATCTGAAGTTGGCGGTCGCTCCGGTAAAGCCCGGTAAAGGCAACATGGCTGACTAGCTTGGGACGTTGACAATGACATTCAAGGCAGACATTCCTGCGGGAAATGACGTAGTTCAGTTCAGTATGATCATCCCCATGATTCTGATTAATAGACATTGGGGTGGGGGGGGGGGGCGGGGGGGGGGTGACCTAAAGGGCAGGGAACCAACATCACGTTGACACGTGTGAGCCAATGCTCTGTATTTAAGATTTGTGTCCACTTTGTTCAAAAAATTGTTGACACTGCCTGCATTCACTGCTTCTGACAATAATTTATTCCACTCATTTACTTGCTGCTGCGTGAAGGAGTACTTTCTTAAATCTAATCGGTTGTGAATTTTTTGTATTTTGTATCCATGATTCCTTGCACTTCCTGACCGAAGACTAAAAAAATCCTCACGCTCTGCATCTTGCAGCCCATTGAAAATTTTATACATTTCAATTAGGTGACCTCGAATCCTCTTTGTTTCCAAGGAGGTCAAATTCAGCAGCCTCAGTCTTTCCTCATATGAATATATCTCAGCCCATCCTGGTAGCATTTTGGTCATTTTTCGTTGTACAGCCTATAGTAGCCTATAGCCACATCTTTTTGTAGCCAAGGACGCCCGGACAAACGATTTGTATAACTTTAAAATCATGCTTTTAGATTTAAAAGTAAAAGTTCTGTTGATTTGACCTAACTTGCTGTCTGCCATCTTACCTGCCGAGGCACTCGGTTCACTACAGCGTAGAGCCTTGTGTAAAATGACATCTTACCCGCTTTCTTCCTCTGAATTATAAACTAGGTTATTGCCAGTGAAATATATAGTCATACTCTATATTAATAGTGCTTAAATGTAGCCATGTACTTTTGTCTGCGTTGAAAGGCATTTACCAGTCAACAACACTCCGTTTGGTACAGGTTTTGAAGCTGCTCTTGTAACGGTTCTGCATCTTGGTTGGAATCGATCTTTCTAAACACTTCTGTGTCATCTGCAAATTTAAAGACCTTGCACACAGCATCTAAGTCAATACCATTGATGTATATTGAATAGAGCACTGGATCCAACACAGATCCCCGCGGTACACCACGCTTCACATGTGGTCAATCTGAGGAAGTCCCATTTACTAGAAGTCGTTGTTTTCTGTTTCTGAAATCCGTGTCTTCACATTGCCATTTTCTTTCTTTTTCTTTGTTTTTTCTTTCTTTCTTTCTTTCTTTCTTTCTTTCTTTCTTTCTTTCTTTCTTTCTTTCTTTCTTTCTTTTGAATGCGGGGAATATGGGGTACCTTGTCAAACGCTTTACTGAAGTCTAGGTATATAATGTCCACTGGGTAGCGTGTGTCCACAGGTTTCATAACTATCTCCAAGAATTTCAATAAATTAGTAAGACATGGCCGTCCAGGCCAGAAGCCATGCTGCGAGTCCCTTATTAGTTTATGACGCTTTAGATGATTTATCAGTTCATCCTTAGTGATGACTTCCATTATTTTTCCAATCCGTGAGGTTAAGTTAACTGGTCTATAGTTACTAGCCAAGTTATTCTCTCCCATCTTTTAAATCGGGGTGATATCAGCACACTCCCAATCAATAGATACCTCTCCTGTTGCAAAACTAGATTCAAAGATGTCACACAATGGGGCAGCAATTTCATTAGCTACCTCTTTCTTTGCAGTTGAGTACATATTATCGCCACCTGGAGCTATGTTTGGTTTAAGTTGACATAGTTTTGGAAATACTTTCTCACATCAAATTTATATTATCTTAAATTTCTGCTCCTGTCTTTTTGTGTATATCTTGATGGGATCAGGTAAATAGTCTCCTCTGTAAATACCGATGAAAAATACTCCTTTAATTTTTCATCTGTTTCATTGTCATTGGTAATCATGGAAATGGAGTTTCCCTGGTCATCTGTCAAGGGTCTCTGTATTTAGTCTTAGTTTTTGATCTCGCATAGGCATAGAATGCTTTTGGGTCTTCAGCAACATTATGCACAAGCTTCCTCTCAAATATCCTTTTGGTCTTTCCTCATTTCCTTGGTTGCCATGTTGAGTGGTCTTTATACTTTGAATACAGGTGATATTCTTTAGTTTCAGTGTATCGTTTCCATGCAAAATACCTTTTCCTTCTTGCATGCTCTACTTTTTTTTGGTCATCCATGGATTTTTTTCTTTTGTTCATGTTTTTTGTTCTTCTGTGGAATGTATTTCTGTACTAAGTAGTTTAATATTCGTTTTAAAATATCAACTTTTTCAGCAACGCTGTGTTCTTGAAAAGCTTGTTTCCAGTCACATTGTCTTAAGTACCAGTAATTTTGCATGCCCTCAAAGTCAACTTTGCCATAATCAAAATAGGATTCCTTCCAACTTTTTACATTAATAGAACAGGAACAGATCAAATCAAAAGTGATAACATGATCACTAAATGGATCACTCACAGTGACATTAATAGCCATATTTATTTCAGTTGTCAACACTAAATCCAGGATATTATTCCCACGAGTTGGTTCACTAACAGGTTGGGCACTAAACAGATCCTGTGTCATATCTAAAATGCTTTTCCTTCTGTTCCTGTATCAAGTGTTTGCCAATTTATAGTTGGATGATGGAAATCGCCCACTCTAACTGTGTAATAACACTATGTAATATTTCATCACTTTTTGCACTTGTAGATGTACTGCGGTAACAAGTACCAATTAGAAAGTTCCCACTTGTTTCTATTTTACACCATAAGGTTTCTGTATTTGGAGTGTTTGTCAACTGTTCTTCAACTGCTACATTTATTTTTTTCTGAATATACATGGTACATTCACCTCCTCTAGCCTGTGTCCTGTCATCCACCTCCCCTAGCCAGTGTCCTGTCATCCACCTCCTCTAGCCTGTGTCCTGTCATTCCTTAATATTGTAAATCCCACCAGGTTTAACTCAGCAACTGTGATTTCTTCAGTTGCCCATGATTCTGTAACACATATTATGCCAGGGAACAGATGCTTTACACAAATTCTAATTCTGCCATTATTTTAATTAGACTTCCTGTATTGATTTCTATTATTCATAATACCATAAGTGCGGCCACCAACATTGACGTCCATGAGGATTTTCATACACTTTTGAAGTTCTAAACGTTATATGGGCCTAACTAAAAATTTGCTGGATGCAGCGCATTTACAAGATGACCCCAATATTTAGCTGCACAGTTGACATTGACCCGCAACTCGGATTCAAAAACTGTTAAAATTCGCAATATATGCCCCACATCCAGCTTTCCATACATGGTCTGTTTGTTTAAATCGGGTTATAACTTTAAGAATAATCAAAGAAAAAACGATAAATTTGGACAAACCCCAAACTCTATAACTACTGAGTCACGGTGACCCAAAGAGTAGGTCAGCAAGCGTGGTTTTAAGCACAATGTAGTCAAGTGCAAATTTGATCTGCAGACTCAATTCTCTTTGCCATTGAGGTCTTGGACCAGTAACCTAGGCCTAATGCATTTACATGTTAAAATAGCGACATATTTGTCCTATTTCAAACGTAAAACAACGACTTCCTTTGAATTCTACTTCAAGTTTATACCAGTGGCAGCAAGTTAAAACCAAGAAAATGGGGGGTCATGTGATTAGATTTATTTTACCGGTGCAGTTGTGTACCGTACCTCCATGACTGACCGTTCCGCGCCAAATATGTCTCCAAAAATACACAAAGCTATCAAATGATTTAAAATATTTCTAGAGTAGCAGTGCCTTTCTAAAACTCACAGTTGATAAGTATTTTCCAATCCAAAATTATGATGGGATTTAATTGGGATGCTCTGCTCCTGTGATATTAACATCCAATAGACACAGCAACAGTATTCGGTACTTGATCAAAAGTTGTGGATCAGTTGACCCGACCTTGAGGGGTTACTGGTCCAAGACCTTGATGTCCAAGCTACACCCTGCCATAATAAAATCTCCTCTTTCACATTTACAGGAATTGTGACCTCACAAAAAGGTCAAGGTCACTGATATTACATAACATTCTAGCACTGAACATGGTCTATACATCCTATAAATTTGGCAAGTCTAATCCAATTACGTTTCCAGATATGGAATTTTATATCTTAAAACACATTTCTGCTCATAATTTCCGTTCAATAATTGGTGGCGCCACTAGTATCATTAGCAACTTAAACTTTGACCTCCCCCCAATGCCCATAATCCCACCATATTTCATGAAGATCCATTAAAAATAAAAGATGCTGAAGCATTCCCAAGATTTTCATATTTCGACCCATAGATTACATAATACTGTAGGTGACGCCATTAACATCGAAAGGGACCTAGATTTTCATACATCCTATAAGTTCTGAAAGTTATACTGGATTAACTTGAAAACTGTGGACGGCATCGCGCCCACGGGCAAAAGCTCACTTACGGACGGGCAGACATGAGCGGTCGCATCATATGAGTTCTGCTGACCTTAGGTCAGCAGAACTCATATGATTTTAACAGAAGGTCACACATCCTCTCTCTGGTTCCATTGAGCCTCGGTTTCACGTGTTTCTGCTTACCATAACACAAAACTGTAATCTACCCCTTTATTCACCTCTCATAGATGCCATTATGGGGGAAATGTATATACGTCACTGGCGCAGGCGCATCACTACTTAATTGTAAAAGAATGTTTCGGTCATGTGGTCTACAGTGAATTTCAACCCAGAAAATGAGAGTGGCATTTTGTCTTTCCTTCCTCTTCAGGTCAAAAATTCAATTTAGAATTTCCAATCTTTCTAATTCCAAAGTGAAAGATGTTTATAGACCCTTCCTACTTCAAATCAACAGACAATGTGGTGCTGCAACAAATTTGACTTCCTCTCGTCACATGTTCCTTGTTTCAACCAACAAATTCAAATCAAATGAGACCAATTCAAATCAATGTGTTAAGAGACAGACATATCAGCAATTATAAAAATGATTCCTTTGGAAGACAGGAGGTTTGAAGATGAACAGAAGGAAATTTTCTGAGCACCGTCATCTCTCTCTCTCTCTCTCTCTCTCTCTCTCTCTCTCTCTCTCTCTCTCTCTCTCTCTCTCTCTCTCTCTCTCTCTCTCTCTCTCTCTCTCCTTTTTTTGCAGGAAAATGGGACCATTAAACGCGCGCTTAGCGATTTCAACAGACTGATTACACATACGGGGAAACGATGGTTCCTAAAACGCCTGTATGTATGTATGTATGTATGTATGTATGTATGTATGTATGTATGTATGTATGTATGTATGTATGTATGCATGCATGCATGTATGTATGTATGGTATTGTATTGTATTGTATTGTATTTGTGTCTTTTTGTCCAAAACCACTTCCTAGTAGTCATTATCATATTCCGCAGTCCGAACTCTTTACTCTCCATAAGCTAACCTGTCCCTGTCTAACTTATATACATAGAAGTTCTATTGTCCATATTGCACACGTTCCTCTGTAAAATTTTGACAAAGGCTGTATCAGCCCAAATAAATTAAAGGGTCTTCAGCGGGTAACTACTCAGCATGTTTCGGAGCCTTTTACCCGTACATGTCTCTCTGAGTAGCGGCTCCTTGTCTAAGCTAAATATTCAGCAAAGACAACCCACATAATAATGAATAAATATGAACGTGGCAATTGATGAATTAGCTAAATATGTGAAGTTTTGCATATAAATACAGAGCTTCATATCAAAGAAGAATACCTGTCAGACAAACCATAATTACCAAATTTTCATAGTACAGGTTCAGAAAAGAACAACTTGACTTACCCCTGAACCAATATGTACCCTTTCTAGCTGGACAGCTTATCCTAGTTAAACCATCCGCCAATGTTTAACTGAAGTGGAAACAAGCTGGGGCATTATATTCAGTCCCAGTGATAGTAAAATAAACAGTTGCAGCTAGACCACCTGTACAAACCAAGGGAAATCCTAACAAGGACTGCAACAATGTACATCCTGCACCAGAGATGTCAAACAAACTCCATGATGACACCTACTCCTCAAACAATTAAGCTCTATTTAACTGCCAGCCCTGAGTCAATGTGTCAACTTAAAGTGTCAGGTTTGTGACACTTGAGAAATTACTGTCAATTTTGAGTAATTTTTTAATACTGAGTAAATGTGCATTAAGGCATATCAGAAAAGAATGGAAGTCATTAGCATTTATGCCAAAAACAAGCTATCAAAACAATTTTTCTTAACAGGATTTTAAGTACAATTAGGCAAACATGCAACTGTCGTAGGCCGCTTCTTGCTACCTGTAGCCCCTGGGGGTTTAACTTACAGAAAACATGTAAGCCTAAAATGTCTGATGGTGAATATTAAAACAGAAAGATGCCAAAAGATAACTATATATATATATATATATATATATATATATATATATATGCAAAATGTAATGATATTTGACTATATTTTTACACTCTTTGAACTCCAGGGGGATATTTACGGCACATAGATGATCTCGCTTTCGAATGCGGATATGAGGATATCCAGGTTTATTATCTTTTGTTGCTGTGGTCGTATTGACACACCCACTGAACACAAAAGAGGTCAGTTTTTGGTACATACTTTGTCCGGATAGCTGTGATGACGGAAGTGTCCACTTGCATTGTTTAAACAGTATTACTGTGGCTCCGAAAGAGAAAAAAAGTCAAGGCAAATGGAAGGGAATGAAACTAGCACATCTGGCTGCAAAATAGACTGTTCTATATATCCCAAATCAAGAAGCGTCTTGAGAAGCATAGAATTTATTGTGCCAGGTACGATCTTTCTCTCTCTCACACATACACAGTCTCGACATTAATCGATACATAGACTGCATTTCTATCTATCTATCTATCTATCTATCTATCTATCTATCTATCTATCTATCTATCTATCTATCTATCTATCTATCTATCTATCTATCTATCTATCTATCTATCTATCTATCTATCTATCTCTTTGTCTGTCTGTCTACATATCTGTCTGACTGTCGGTCCATGCATCCATCGAGAGAGAGAGAGAGAGAGAGAGAGAGAGAGAGAGAGAGAGAGAGAGGGAGAGAGAGAGAGAGAGAGAGAGAGAGAGAGAGAGAGAGAGAGAGAGAGAGAGAGAGAGAGAGAGAGAGAGAGAGAGAGAGAGAGTTTTCCGGGTGAGAAGACCGCTTTAAATCCTGGATCACATAACAGATATAGTCACACACAGAGCAGCTTACGGCTGCGTGAAAGCAAATAGCAAAGCAGAATGAGATATGGCAATTGAACTCTTAGGACGTGAAAGCAGACTGCACAATGTACATGCATAAAGCCTAGCTGTCAATAGAACCAATTACGCCTGGGTGGCTATAAGTTCAGGCAATACAAACATGATACACGGCCATAATCCAGACAAACAGTCACATCACACCAATACCTTCTATTTCCATATATATATATATATAGATATATATATATATATATATATATACATACATACATACATACATACATGTACACACATATATATATACACACATACATACATACATACATACATACATACATATGTACTCCTCGTTTGCCGATGTATATATCTTTATAAATTATGTAAAAACTAAGTTCTATGTTACTGATAAATTGCATCTAGGCGCGCATTGTGTTTTAGTTTTAAGCTCAGTAATACTATTATTACGAAGAAGGACGTATTTTTTGCGATCTTCCAGAATTAGCGAACCCGTGAAATACCACACTTGTGAATCACTGTCGATAGTGACTCAGTGTTTCAATAAATCTGGAAGTGTGAAAACACTTCTATTAAATCTGCGAACAGACCCCACTCTGCTGTCTCATTGTATACAAGGCTATCTCCTTGCTGTGGTTCAGTTTGCTTATGGAACTCGGCAGCACGTCAGTTTGTCAAAATAACAACACGCACCGATGTCCCCTTTCCACACTTGTTGCGGTTACCACGTGTGCACTCAAAACAAAGGCCACACAAATTAATAACTTTGTTCTTAGACCCGCCCCCCCCCCAAAAAAAAAAAACAAAAACAAAAACAAAGAGGCATTTAAAAGTTACGCTGATACCATGTAATCTAGGATGCCCGCGTGTAGGTCGTTTGAACTCAAATGGATGCATTCTGGGCTATCTTGTGTGTGATTTTACACTGATTATATCAAGCACTGCACACCAAATCAAAAGAAAGCAATCATGACGCACGCTATGACATTACGTGACTGACTTACCCGCACGACATTCTGTTGGTTGCTTTGTTATGTAGCTTATTACTCTGTTGCAATCAATTTTGTCAGGAACGTCTGTCACTAACAATTTCTCAAGATTCCTGTCTGCAGTGCGCACACCGACTTGCACCTCAGCACATTTTTTTTTTTAAAGGCAACATGGACAAGTGAGGGACAGTGCTGAATGGTGGCGACCTCTTGTGGTTGTGTTACCAGCGAGCATCATGATACATATTGTATTGCAGTGTCACCAAACGAACCGTATTCACCTCCACAGGCCTGTAGGGTGTCCCATTTTCGTGGTTTATATTGACTTGCCAATATAATCCCTTGCTGTAATACGTGAAATTTGTCAATAGACTGCACAAAATCACAGTATCTTTGATTTTAAATTGCCCCCCATTAAAGTCTCGATTTTTATATTCATTACTCTTGTGGTTAACTTATAATTGGTTAAACATGGATATTAATTTCTTCAGTACTATTTACGGGTATAAAGTTTTTCAACTGGTAAATTTCATTGGAGAAGAATAGTTTTCATGGCTTTTCGAAAGGCCTTTTTGTCATGCCCAACGACAAGTCTACAGACGCTGTTACTAAATTATCAATTTTCTAGTAGAGGTTGTGAATATAGAGAGTTCGTCGCTTGCAATGTGAAGAAACGAAATTGATAAAAAAAAAAAAAAAAAAAAGACCCCCCCCCAAGAGTACTGTGACAGTCCGGTGCTCGGGTAACATTGTATGCAAAGAGTATTTGTTCACACAGATGAGTCTGTATGCGTGTGTGTTTATAGTGACATGACGACCATGACTGCGCATTAAAATATCAAAGGCAATGTAAAATGCAATTTTTGCTTTTCACAACGTGCTTTGTAGAAAGGTACAAGGCCAACTTAAATTAGCTAAATTTGGCTGGAGACCATGGAAATAAGCTCAAAGTCAATTGTAAATGGCAAAATTACCTTCCCAGACGACCGTGATCAATGATAATGTCTAAGTTATTGCCTCAACTGTTCTTGAGATGTCGACTGAGAGCTTTAGAAACTCGATACAGGTGCCTCTTGACCTCTAAGTTAACGTCAACGAATTACTATTCCCAACATAGTCCACTTCTAAGACCGTTATCGTGCACAATTTCTGTCTTAGCTTAAATGCTCCTGGCCTTATCATTTTGGAGCGAAATTCACCTACAAATTTATCGAGGTCATCGAAAATTTCTATACATCAAAGCCCTAGCAAAAACGATTGCCGTGCCAATTTTCCTAGCTCTAGCTCAAACAGCTCCCCGGCTATTATCCTACAACTAAATTAATTTAAATTGTCCTGTGACCTTGGAAATTCGGTGAAGATCATCCATGTGATAGAATTATTTAATAGGGCTTCAGTATTTGCCCTTGTGTCATAAATAACCTAGTTTCAATTGTTTTTTCTTTAATTTTCCACAGAAAGAAACAAAAACAGGCCTATGGGCCTAATGCTTTGCTGACACATATCTTTGATGACCATCACCAAAAAAAAATATCTTCACCATTGATGTCCAAGATACACTTTGCCATTACAAAATCACTTCTTTCAACTTTGCTGGCTTGGTGACCCATAAAAATAGGTCAAGGTCACTGCTATTAAATAACATATTAGCATTGGTCATGATCTATCGCTACTATACATTTTGCTGATCTAATTCAATTATTTTTCAAGATACAGAATTTTATACTGTTCAAGACATTTTAACAAATAATTTTCGTCAAATTATATGAGCCGCCATTAGTATCATACGCAACCGAGATTTTGACTTCTTCCACAATCCAACAAAATTTCATGAAGACCCATATAAAATTAGGAATGCTGCATGGACCGGTCACAGGGTTTTCATAATTTGACCCATGTTACATAATTACGTAGGTGGCGCCAGCAACTTTAAAGACCATGTAGATTTTTATACACTTGATAAGTCCTAAAAGTTATATGGGCCTAATAAAAAAAAAAAAAAAAAAAAACAAAAAAAAAAAAAAAACTGAAGGGCACATAACATTCACAAGATGGTCCCTATATTTTAACTGGCCATTTGACCCTGTCTGTTGTTCAAATTGGGTTAACTTTGTGAGTAATTGAAAAGTACAGTAAAGTTGGACAAGCGCCAGACTCCATAATTTTTTGGGTCACGGTGACCCAAAAAGTAGGTCACCAACCAGAAGTGTTATTATGTACATGTACTCTAGTGCACATTTGATATGGAGGCTCAATTCTCCTTGGCATTGATGTGCAAGCTACCTTGCAAAATAGGTCAAGGTCACCGATATTATATAACATATTAGTTTTGGACATGATCTATATCTAGTATAAAGCTATCAGAATCGACTTACATGGAACGGGTTTTTTTTTTTAGTAATTTTAATTGATTAGTAAATCTGAACTATAAGATAATGCTTTCAGTGTAACAGCAGCTACTTTACTAAAAAAAAAAAATTATCTTATAGTTCAGATGAAAACTGCAAACTCTATAATATTTTAGCGGACACAGTCAGTGTGCTTCCGGCCGAGTACAATCCTATAGTACACATTTTGTCTTGCTGTAGTTTCACAAACTGTAGGCGCATAACTCCGTATATGCGCTGTCCTGTTACGTCTTCTTTCAATTGTTTGGTGCGCAATTCTTGTATTCTGTTATGTTTGCTCGTCCTAACTTGTGTTTTCACTTCTCGGGCCTAGTTAACCGTATTTATTATCAGTACTTTTTCAAAGTTTATTGCAGCAAAAAGAGTCTGTGTATGGCATAGTCTCTTTCTCTGATTACTTAATAAAATATGCTTAAATCAGTACAACACTGTTAATGTCATGGAACGTGGAGAGTATTGGTTGAAAGTGTTTTTTTTCCCTAAATGATGTCTGTTTTCGCCAATAGATGGCAGTTAATTGTATGTTAATTTGCATGCTTTTGTTGTCCAAAGATTTCATCGGTATGTTATGACAATAAGGCCAAGTCTGTTTACATTGACCAAATGTGGCACATATGCAGAACAAGTAAAATGGCAAAGTTACAAAAAATTACCCCTTAGCTTTAAATGACTTATTGTTTATCGTGTACTAACACCCATACATGAAATCACAAGACAAACATCGAATGAACAAGATTTTTTCCTCATAGCCAGCGAAGACAAGTCTACACAATTTCTAAGCATCGAAATCAGAAGTATATGAAGACCTGTAGATGGCGCACCAATGTAATGATATCTTATTCCACATTTATACAGACTACTGCAACATTACTGTCAGAAGTTGAGCTGATAGAATGTTACAATATATGAAGATGCGGTAGTCCTAAATATCAAAAAAACGCCTGGGAAGATGAAAATCGAACTAAAATTCGAGATATATGTGAGGTCGTCCGTAGGCTGACTTCATGCTATTGTTTACTTTTAAATTTGACGTTTAAGTGACTTCGAGGTTTAAACACAAATTTCTTTCTCACCTAAATTTCAAAGGTGTTCTGTCCATATATTTCAGAACAATTTCAAGGGACTATTTTTCCATTTAAGAATCAGCACCACTCTATCTTATTGTGGAGTGCAATATCAGCGAGGGAGATGATAAGACATGTCACAAGGTGAATTATCATAAAGCCCCTTAAACACGTTATTACCAGCCCTGGCTCCTCCAATCAAATCTCTGATCAGCCACTCTTGGACTGTGACGTCAGCACCAGGGATCAGCAAGCCATCTGTTGGGAATCGCCATATAAATTCTCTCAACACTGGCGCACACCTGCACCTTGGTCAGGTTCTTTCTGCAGAAACTTAATCGTTACAGATTTGAGGTGATAAAGTGCGCCTCAACGCGAAGCAGTCAACATCTGTAATTACATTTGCCTGTGTACAACAGTTTTGACATTAATTTAGATTTTAAATGGCCGTGCATTAAGTATGAGTAAAACTCTGGTGTGCGTAATAACCAATGAAAATGACACTTTATCCTATTGTCGAGCACTATCTGTTGTCCTTCAACTGGACAGCTTACAAACAACAGTTCACGAACTAGTTACGCAAGCTGATATCTTATCTTAGACTTTGCAACGGCAGTCCACAGCAGACACACATATACACACACACACCGTATACACCACAGAAAAAACACACACATACACAGATACAGACACAGACACCCACCCACCCACCCACCCACACACACACACACACACCACACACATACACAGACACACACACCACAGACATACACACACACAGACACACACATACATGCACACACATACACCACAGACACACACACACACACATACAAACATACACACGCCACACAATTACGTACGCGAAGATACATATATACACAGACACAGACACAGACACAGATACAGACACAGACACAAAAGCAAAGTCATGTGGCCTGGTGCGAAAAAAAAAAAGACTCGACTTTTTGGGGGCTGAGCGTATGGGTAACGGGTAAGGACAGAGGGGGTGGGAATAATGTACATAGTATTACGTAAAATAAATGTAGAATAAAAAGAATGCAGAGACTGATGACGTGTTATCCTCCAGGGATGACCCTATTAGTCATTTGGAGAAATTTCCAAAGAGGTGCCTTTTAAATAGAATCCCCCTTATACACAAAGGAACAAAGCAAATACAAATATAAAAATGATAAGTGGGAGAACATTAAACTGCAAACAAGATCAACACAATAATCATCTCGTAAAATTGGTTAAAACATATATACATATATATATATATATATATATATATATATATATATATATATATATATATATATATATATAAAACGATTGGAAAACAGGCACCATGCCTATATGAATTCCTCTCGTGGTGATAAAAATGTAAATGGTTACAGTAATTGCTGTTGAAAGACAATTATACTTATGTTACAATTAGGAACAATGTACGGAATATAACCCAATCACTTGGCAATTAAAAGTAATCTAACTATTTGCAACAACAGTAGGGCCTAAGTATATAACAAAAGTGATGGAAAGAAGCACAAGTCACAGGACAGCACAGTAACACGGATATAACACTGAGAAGATTAGACAGTTGATAAACACCATAGAGATAGAGGGACTGCCTGTGGCTTGTTCACAAATATAGCTGCAACTAGAAAAGAAGATTTGCTCCAAAGAAAATCTGTGTTTTGAATTGCAATTATGGCAATATGAAAATTCCAAAGGTCCAAATGACCTTGACCTTTGGAGGTTACATTCATTTACAAAAATGTGCAGTGCTGCAATACCTACACGTTGAGTCCAACACCACTGAAATTGGATGAAAATTGACCAAGTTATGGCTCGGTAAAACTTTCAAAAGTGCAAAATTTAATGACCATGGCCTGGGGCCTTTAGAGGTTACATTTAAACCACAAAAATCTGCAGTGTTACAATACCTACAATTTGAGCCAAGCATAACTGAAATTGGTTAAAAATTGACAAAGTTATGGCTAACAAAAAATTTCAGAGGCCCAAATGAACTTGACTTTTGACCTTTAGAGGTCACATGTAGATTACAAAAATGTACAGTACTACAATATCTACAATATAGGCCTATCATAAGGCAAATCATATGGAAATTGACCACGCCATGGCTAGATGAATCTTTCAAAGGTCCAAATGACCTTGGTTTTGATTTTTAGAGGTCACATATAAATTGTAAAAATGTGCAGTGTAGCAATACATACAATATGAATTCATTATGATTAAAATTGGATGCAAATTGACCAAGTTATGGCTAGACGAAACTTTCAAAGGTCCAAATGACCTTAGAGGTCACAGGTAAACTATAAGAATGTACAGTATCACAGTATCTACAATTTCAGCCCAACATGGATATGGTCAAAACCGTATGAAAATTGACCGAGTTATGGCCAAAAGAAAATTTACAATGATTAAATGATCTTGACCCTTGACCTTTAGAGGTCACATGTAAATTACAAAAATATGCAGTGTTACAAACCTATGAATTGAAGTTGGATTGGGTACCTGTACCAATAATACTTTGGGAGATTTTCAAGATTGAAAATTTCAAATGCCCCTTGTTTGCATAATCTTCAACATATTATCTCCTTTTTACTAAAAGGCAAAAATTCATGTATAAACCTATAATCTTCCCATGTTTGAAGTTTCTGAGTGTAATAGTTTCCCCCCCCCCCAAAAAAAAAAAACAAAAAACTGGCGAACAAAATTTGGTTGTAAAGAAGAAACAAAGAAAGAAATAAAGAAGTCTAGGAAAAACAGAATCTCTGTGTTGGCACACACACATAGCAACCTACCTTGGCTAAATGTTTATAAATAAAATGTCCTTCAAATCTATCTGTTTGATTCATTCTCGGCTCAGCAAAATATGAATTATACTGCCCTTTTTAAAACTAATTCCCCATACCTCTGGTCCCTTCCAACAGCAATGAAAAATACCAATGTTATGGCCTTTCTCGTTAACCTCCCACAAGTTATCTGCCAAGTGACAACCAAAGTGAACTTCTAATCTGGGCAAAGCCATGACACTTCGATCAAGTTCTCGACATGATTGAAGTTTGTATCAATTTAAGCGCAACAATGGAATGGCTACGTACTGAACTTTATTGACTACATCACAATACACACGTGACAATCTGTCAAGCATAACACATTACAACGGTGCACACAAACAATATATTTCAATATAATCATAGCATATCATAGAAAATGTATCTAAAATAAAAAGTTTCAAAAAAGGACCTCTTTCTCGTATCACTTCGGTATAGAATGCTGCAACTATCACAATTTTTTCCATATCATCTAGTTTAATAACAAATTAAAAATTTTGTTGATTGTCGATATAATTAAATGATGGCAAACTATCGGCTCATTTGTTAAGCATTGTACTTCTTTCCCTGCCAATTTTTTTAACAGTTTATAATTAAGTCAAATCCGTTGTCTATTTCGTTACAAATTTCACATTTTCGTTCTTCGACCGGAATTTTGTGGGGACGTCTGTGTCTACCTGTTTCTATTTTAAGGTTATGGGCACTTATTCTAAGACGAGTTATATTCATTTTAACCTGGTTATCGAACATTACAATACTATATTTTTTCCAAATTGAAGTCGTCCTTAAATTTTGTGTAGGTTCTTAATTTCTTATCGCCTTCCGCATTATTGGACATATCCGATTTCCATTGGGGGATAAAGTTATTCTTAAATAATTAAAAAAAATATTGAAAGGGAAATCAAGTGTGTTGTAACCGATTTTTCCCGCATATTTTTGAAGTTCATATGATACAACACAGATTTCACACATGATAACCATCGCAATTTATAGGTAGTAATGTTTTCTACGTTACACAGAAAGCAGTCGTGAAGCAGAGAGTTAGGATTCTTGTGGACTATTCTCAGCCAGTTTTTGCACATTTTTTAGACATGAGAAGTATGTTTAGATAAAACAGAAATCGACCAATAATACAGTAGCCAAGGTGTCAGCCTGACCACCGGTGCATCCCCGCCATGCTGCCTGATGGGTCGGCCGATGATGGAGTCATGGACAAAGCATCTTCCCGGCCCGGCCCCGCAGACGAACTGCGACCCCTATATATATATATATATATATATATATATATATATATATATATATATATATATATATATATATATATATATATATACACACACACACACACACACACACACACACACACACACACAACTGGGGGCATTTTTCAACCGGGGACGTCCCCACTTATGAAATAAGTCACACATATCTGATATTTAAACATCATGTTAAAATGGCCCCACTTAGATAATAAGGATTGCCCTCTGTTGTGCGGAAAAGAACATTGGTTTGTATGTCTTTGGTTGGACAGTAAAAATGGGAGGTCCCCGATTAACATACAAATGCCCCCAGTTAAAAATGTTGTGTCCAACTTGATATATCCCCAGTTATGAGGTAAAAAACAATGTGTCCCCACTAGTCAAAGTACCACGGATTCTGGTCCTTGGTCCGACCACCGCCCCACGTCTCTGCCACATAGGGAGAGCCGAATGGCCGACCGGGGCAAGAGCTGCAACCAATGCCGTCGCCCAAACCACTCACGTCACACCCCAGCAAGTCAGTGTGGCAGTGTGGTGCGCCGACCAACACCCAGGCCAACAGTATTAGAAGTTGCATCCGGGCATCTTCATACAGCCAAGCCCAACCATTTTGACAAATTTGCCTCAACTTTGCTCCAGGGACCAGTGCACAAAGCCTACAGAAGCCACCCTTAGTATAGACTAATATTCATTAACGCTTTCCCGTTCAAATCAGTCTGGTTTCGAGGGTCGTCTGATTCATCCATTTTTTTAAACCTGTGTAAAATGACAACTTAAAACATTCTGTTTTCGGAAAATTCTTTATTACTTCGCTGATTTAGAATAATTAATATTTTGGAATTATGAAAATTTACAGGCAATTTAAATTTTAGGTCTTCCATATCTTCTGAAGTATAACAGATATAGGTGGTGATCCAACTTCCCAATTTTGTGCTGTGTGTATGCACAATGCAACGAGAACGCAGATTTTAAAATTTTAATTTACATTAATTGGGTACACTTGGAAAACTTGTATGTTGAAAATATTTGACAGTATTATAGATAGAAGTGTCAATCCAACTCCAAAGCATAGGTTTACTTTGTAGGCATATACAATGATTTGAAAATAAAAGTTGGTGAAAGTAAATTTATGCTTATCAGGCACACTCGACAATTTTAAATGTTGAATATCTCCAAAAGTGTTATATAAATGCAAACGAAAGATGTAAAATTATAATTTATGCCTCCGATGAAATGAAAAAGAAAGGTGCATTATTTTAGTTTCTGCTAATGGAGCACAATTGGAAAATGCTAATGGGTCACCATTTCAAAACAATTTTACATAAAGGCACCAGTTTCAGTTTCAATTTTAAAGACTATGCTCAAAATACATTTGATAAATATTAAAAAAATTGTACATTTGAATTTTGCTATTTTTCAGGCAGACAAGCAGATTTACTCTCAAGCAAGTTTTATTTTATTTTCTCTAGTTTAATATTGTCCTTCCTCAATATATTTTCAATTTAAATTTCAGGGAAGGCTTACCGGGATAGCATCCAGTCTGTCAATAGTGTTCCTGGTGTGCCCAGGTAAGCCTGTCTGGTGCCGCTGTGGTAAATCTTTCGTGCTCTGGAACTGGCCTGTCGTGTGTGGACCTGTTTCCCGATGACGAGCAACCAGTCTGGGAAATGAGCACAACCAATATGAGGTGCCACATCTCAAGCCGAACGCCCAGCAATGAGCAGTTGTTGGCATGGTTCCGTATGGAAGTGTCATTTCTGCGATTTTCTGACAGCCTTAATGTATATAGAGAATGGAAGCCACACTTAAAAATCATCCCACAGATGAAACCCAATGATACTAGCATGTCGGCACCCTTGGGGGAAATTATGCAATGTATGTCCGGATGCACGGTGTCTGTGAAGACAAAGTTGCTCGATCAGTTGCCAGGATCAACGGGGACTGCTAATGTAAAATTTAACTCTTTAAAGTGCTCCATTTTGGGCTGAGCCAACAGCTTTCATCGGCGCGCTTTGGGCGCAATGCGTCAAATGCGCGCCGAAGAAAGCTGTTGACCTAGAGCATTATATTCTATGTAACTACAAATTGCTAGTACTTGTACGGTTATTTTTACAAGGAACATGAATCTAGTATCCTTATTACAATTCTGAGCAATTAGTTTCTTCGTAGCTCGACTTGAGCAGTTGCTACAGAAAGGGTTAAACAGAGCTATGCTTCTGAAAAATACCAGAGTGTTTTTCACTGCCTGTATAAGGACACACGCATGCATGTGTACATACGCATCTATATGTAAATGTATGTATAAAGTGACAATATTTTGACTCCCCAGCAGGACGGTACAGTCGCTGTTGTTGGTCCGTTGACGCCTGGGGCGACTCGAGGTCCTGGACCAGTATTTGCTGGCTTATTTCTCCAATTTCAAACGTAAAATCACAACTTTCTTTGCATTCTACTTAATGTTCATTCTGATAGCAAGAATTTTAAACAAAGAAAATAGGGGGTCATGAGATAATATTTTTTTTATACGTGCGTTTCTGTACCTTACCTCCATGATTTTTTACACGTGCAGAGCTTAAATGACAGCAGAAATTTCTATCAGGGTCATCAACAAAAAATACGACAAAACAGGGAAGAAACCTTTTGATTTTAAATGAAACTGGTAGAGAATGAAGAGCTGGAAATAGTTTAGTGTGATGCAACACCTCGAGTATATGCAGGCACGGGTTCAATAGACCACCCCAAAAAATTCTAAACGAGATAATATACATATTAATTTGGTGCCAAAATCTATAACCCTGCAGGTTGGAAATGGTGATAATCTGGCGCCATGATACGGGCGCACTAATGGAAAAGCCAGAATGTTATTAACATTTACGGGAAGCAGAATATTCTATATGACTACTCCATCAAGCTAAATTTGTGCTTGGAGAACATGACTATGGCTTTTGAAACTGTTATTTTTTCATCAAAGTCGCTGGCTTGACAAGGGTACATATTCTTTAATGTTTGACACAGGGATCTGACGGCACATACGGGTACTTCCTTGTTGAATAATACGGGGGCCAAGGCAGCACCGCAGCTTACATGAATACGCCATGTTGATTGATTTACTTTTCAGTGGGAGGTACACAGTCAATACCATATGAAAATGTAGGCAGACAAACACCTTTCCATAAATAACTCTTACCAGGTGCCGATAATCCAGAGTTGTATGCTGGTCTCGACAAGGCTGTAAAAAGAACGCTTGCACTTTCTGATGTGCGTTTCCAGATGCTGTTGACAAGTACATTCGTTGGTAAAATATGCCTCAAGAAAAACCGATTATTCAACGGTTGATAGTTCATGCTTTTCAAGATGTCACATAGGGACAGTTTCAAAATAGTGTAAGCCAAATGTAGTACACTTGGATTTACCTCCGGTAAATGCAAATCATCACTTATAGACATACTCATCACATGTATGGATAACAGCCTGGAAACCCTTCAGGATGGCACTGAATAAACAAATAACGGCAGTGTCGACAAAAGGGTTAAATTTGCATTTGTATCAGAATACCCTTATCCATCTGTGATAATTGTTACAGTAAATCATTAATTTGACAAATTTATAAGGAAACCGGATGGAAAACATGGTCAGCATGCAGGGATAAAGCGAAAGTAGACGTTATTTACAAGGCAGTGAACAAAATTGCCCCGAGTGTTTACAACAGTTGCTGCCACGCAAAACTTTCAGGTAACATGAGGGTAACGTGTAGGTTCACATTGGCAATTTAGTTATTCGGGAACGCGCTGATTTATAGTGTAATTCTTTTCCCCATCTATATTGCCAAGCTGTTGAATGACATCATGTGGTACGAAGAAAAGCGGGTCTCTCCAGGAATTAGGATTAAAAGTAAATAGTATTAAAGGAACAATAAAACCAACATTTTTTTCTAAATTGGCAGGAGGACAGAAAACACAACACTTCCTCAATTCGGTAGGGATCCAGCGGATTAAATGCTGCCTGCACCAACACAAGTTGTTTGGAATGGGGTAATGAAGTGTTAAGGGGGCGGAGGGGGGGGGGCGGGCTTCCCTGTAAGATTGTACTGGGTATGTACCGCGGAAAGGCCCTGCTTTCATTACTCCCAGGATTAGAAAAAGCCCCCAGAATGTACACACCTGGATTAGGATAGGGGTAAAAATAAGGATGCAAGAAATGCAGCACTCCTTTCAACACATTACAGGATTAAGAAAGGGTACCTTTTTACATCTGGTGTAGGATTAAGATAGGGTATTGTATAAATAATGTCCGAGGCACACACTCACCCTGATGTTGAATATGTGCCCCATCCCACTTAATGTTTCACAAGAGTGCACATAGTTCAAGCATTGATTTTGCCGTCTGTCTTGTCTATGTAGCGCTTATTTTCTTTTTGTATATGGTGCATTCGCGTACTTTCATGTGACATGGGTTAATTTACGTAGGTCTTATTTTTTAGTTAGCAGAGGGATTAATAAAGGTCTCGCCTCCTGCCCAATCGCATTTGAAATAAAATATATTTAGCCAAATCACCTAAAGGCCTGGATATAGTAAAAAAGAAAGCGGATATTGTTTGGGTGTAACTTGTAGGTGAATTTGTGAAGCTCTTTCAAATATTAAGGATGTCAAAAATTACGCAAAATATATACAAATGAAATTTTTAATGTTTCATATGATCAAAGTTATAATAGCGATATAGAATAGGAAAGGTCAGAATTAGCTCCAAGGTGTGTATTCGCCCCCAATACACAACTGAATAAACAAAGATTTGGAGGGCTAGAGCTGCGTATTCCCATTATTTTGTGTGTTAAAGCAACCTTTAATAAACCAGTCACTTTTGTAGTTGTGGTGATACCATTTTTGAGAGGTATTCAGTTACGCATTTAGATTTACCGTCTGAAATTTGGTTTTTCTATATACAGTAGTTTTCAAGTTATTAAGTTGCAAATTACAATGTAAAGTAATGGGAATACACAACCAGAGCCCTCCACTGACTGCAGTGCCCTCTTTTAGGCAGTTGTTGAACCTTCTGTTCTCACCCTAACATATTCCAACAACTACCTATATGGTTGTGACAAGTGTGCATCAAATGACCATATGACCCAAGTTACAGTCTTTTAATTTGTGATGATTTGGGGGGCATTTAAAATTTGAACATTCAATATCTTCAAAAGTATTTGTGACTCCAAACCATGCATATCTCCAAATGAGTTAAGTATATCTCAACTTAAATGATCTTTGGATGAGTTCAGCATATCTCAACTTGAATGATCTCTTGATGAGTTCAGAATAGCTCAACTTGAATGATCTCCACATGAATTCAGTATATCTCAACTTTCCCTGTTACTGTTCATCATACCCCCAGGGACCTCATCTACCTATGTTATTTTCTACTTGCCACAATTTGGCTAGTGCTCTACAGTTAGTTTTGTCCTTTATGAATTTAAATATTTCAATCAAAGTTTTAGTAGTTTATTTATTTGTTTAATTAGTTTCATTTGTGGCTATCCCTGATGGAAAAAAACACTTTCTGAATCTCAGTTGAATCAAATTTTAATTCTGGTTGAATAATGGGTAAATGTGAGCTGAATCCCGTCGCCTAATATGATCCCCGTCTGAATTTGTAATAAATGTAGGGCTCATTCTGCAGAATTCAGACCATCTCAGCTGTAATTCATACAGAATAACTAAATATTCTGAATGATTCAAGTTGATTCAGTTTCAATTCAGACTAAGTCAGGCAAATTCAACAAGAATTCAAGGTTGAGCCAGAATTCAGACCAATTCTTCTAGATTTCAGACTCATTGAGCCAGAATTCAGACACGATTCAGCCTAATTTGATGCAAACTGAAGCAGATATTCATGCCAGCTGGACAAAAAATTCCGACTGCTCCAGCCAATATTCAAACTATTTCAACCGGAATTCAGACTGTTTCAGCCAAAATTCGCCTTACGCAGTATTCAGATCATTTAGCCAGAATTCAGATGCACGCCATGAATATTTAGCTATTCGTGAAAGAAAAAAATACTATGTTCAAGATTGGTACTTGCTACATATAGCTGCACCCCCTCCGTGCAAATAACAGGAAGGACTTAATACTGCATCCCCTGCAAATACTACTGGAACTTAAAACTTTTGAAGACCAAATCAAAATTAAAAATTAATAGCCAAATAATGTTTTTTAAGGGATGAAATCATTAATTTTATTTATTAAAATACCACTTAAACACAATGAATTGGACCGCCAGTAGCCATACCAGTGGCACAAACTAGTTCGTTAGATTGTGTGATCAAAAGTTCAGAAGTAACCACCATTTTTATTTCATTAATGATGGTTGTCAACCAGGTTATTAAAAATAATGGCATTTCAGTAATAATATGAAAACTAAGACGTGGAGGCCATGAAATTGTGGCATTAATTTTGTTTACAGACTTTAATTTTCAGGGCACTCAAATAATATCCATTAAAACATTGTTGAGGGACCACCAGTAACCATTAATTTGAAACTGTAAATTACTGGCCTTTTTGGTCATTGTAGGATTTGTTCTTTTCGTGGGTTTTTTAATTCCATTCAAGACTATTAGAGCCGTAAATTTAGTGACGACTCTCAACCTAATTCACTAAATAGCTATTAAAACGTGTTATGGAGACCACCAGAGATTTGAAACTACAAATCACCTGCCATATATATATATATATATATATATATATTTATATATATATATGTAAATATATATATACATATATATATATATATATGTATATAAGTCTAAGTCCTCTTCCCAATTGTTAATTGCCGATGAGAATATTGTATTTGTACATGGTTGAAAAAATGAATTAAGTTTGAACTATATATATATATATATATATATATATATATATATATATGTATATAAATAACGTGTAACCATTTATCAAGTGGTCATTACCTGCTGACGTGTGGCCTTTGTAAGGTATTCTTCTCAATTTTAGGTCACAGTGGAAAGGATTAGTGACAACAAAGATATTTTTTACTTTCCCACCAAGACCAGCTGATTTATACTCAATCCATTTTTTCACTTCAAACAATGGCATGAAAACTAACAGTTTCATATCTAACATTTTTCCTGAATACGAAATAAAAATATAATTGTACATAATGTGCAAAGCCACTTCACAAATGTTAAATTAGTTTAAGTTATTGTGCTTATGTGAAATTCTTTTGCACATATATGAACAAAATTTTCACAGATGTATAATCATGGAATAAAATGCTAAAACGGCTTGCCATACAGGTTAGGTGCCTCGAATTATGTAAAAATTAAGATTTGGGCTTTCCCTTCCTGCAAATGAGGAGGAACTATTTAACATAGTTAGACGTGTAAAACTTAAGAGATACACAAATGGCCTTAAAAAAAAAAAATTCAAATGTCTTTTCTTACCAAACCGAAGAAAAATTCTTAGCGGTCACATATACAAAATAATAATAATAATAATAATAATAATAATAATAATAATAATAATAATAATAATAATAATAATAATAATAGAAGTATTAGTAGTAGTAGTAGTAGTAGTAGTAGTAGTAGTAGTAATAATAATAATAATAATAATAATAATAATAATAATAATAATAATAATAATAATAATAATAATAACAATAAAATAATTTCCGAGAATACATATGAAATCGCAAGAACTTCTTTTCTAAAGGGATAGTTGATGGGTGAAACAGATTGCCGCAGAGTATCCTTGTCTTCATTCAAAGGACGGCGGGGATACCTTACCAGACGACCAGAGGGATAAAGAACCAAGTATACCAAAATATGCACGTCAGTAAGCGTGAACTTTACCTTGTCTGAAGACCAAGACTGGACAATTCAGCATGGGCAAAAAAGGGGCATTTCGTCATTGGCATCTAGCGTCTCCAAATATCAAATTATAGCACAGAGAATAAGCGTTACAAATCCACTTGAAAATAAGTCTTCACTATGCTAGGCATCCTTAGTTCCCAAAGGAAAAGTTTTATAGCAAAATTTGAAAGTTAACATTCAGCCTGTCTGACTCTATGGCTGGTGTGTTTTAACTTCCAGACTATAGTATCAATTTTTCAAATTCGATATCTGTTGCATTATATAAGAGACATTCATTTTAACTGCGATCCTGTTCACTTCCTGTGTTGCCGTGGCAACAGACTGATGCTTCCACCATGATCAGGGCAGATTTGTATTACATACTACATAAACATAGCCCCTTTTCAACCAAAAGAGAACCAATTTCTAATCAATTTAGGCATCCTTTATGTTTCAAATATATGTTAATACATTTTCTTAAGATCATTCTGTGTTCGTGTCCTTTATTTTATTAGAAAGTACTTTTAACAATGCTAAGTACATGGATCTGCCCTGGTGCAGGTGGCTCCTTCTTTGAAGTTTGAAGTTTGAAGTTTATTATGACGAAAAGTACATCAAATATTTACAACAGCCACACTGGAGATGGAAACCCAAGTGGGCTTATATAATCTCCTTTTGATCAATAGGTGTTAGAGTAGAACCGCATTTAATATGAACACATCCCATTGAACTTTATTTTCAAAAAGCAAATACAAAGTTATATGACAATGCAGGGGATGTGGGCACCAAGAAGAGTTAACATCTCATCGGACTGGGCGCCTGTAATGAGACTACTTCAGTGAGATAAAGGAGAGAGAAAAAAGTACAAATAAAGGAAATTACTATGTACATTGTTTATATTGTGATAAACACAGAATCTTCAAACCGACACCATAAAGGTAATGATACTGGAACAGGACGGCAGTTAACTATGTAAATAAATTAATGATTATCATTTTGCAGGTCGTGTCACATTTAACCCTTTCACTGCATATTTATCCCATGGCAAACACATTTGACCGCTGAGATTATGGGAATTTCGATAATACAAAACACAATTTACATTCTTTATCCTCTAAGTATACATAATACTAGTAACAAAGGAAATAAAGCAAATAGTTCCAGCAACAATACCCCACATAAACACTGTTTTGCAATAATCATATTCACAATCACAGACTTGGGTGAACTTATGGGTATTTTTGAAAATTTGATAACTATAAAATATCTTTAAAGTTGCACTGAAATTCGACTGCAGTTGCCTCCCGCGGTGAAGGAGTTAAATGATACACATATATACTATCTCTAAGCCCGCTAATCTTGCAGCAGTGCTATCTTATCATACAAACAGTCTTGAGAAAAAACACAAACCAAAAAAAAACAAACAAACAAAAAAAAAAAAAATAAAATAAAAAAAATGACAAAAAAAAAAAAAAAAAAAAAAAAAAAAAAAAAAATTATTTACTGATCAATTGTGGTAGTATTTTATGGGATTTTTTTTATTGTGCAGGGAAGTCTGTTCAAGAGGTAGGGACCCATAAACATTGTCCTTTTGTGGCCATGTAGACCCAATGAAGATAAAAAAAGAAATGTATTGTGTTATGTGCGGTTGTATGCGGCTATTTAGCATAAAGTAAGCATTATGTATCATGGGTAGTTTGTCATTTATTTGTTTGTGGCAAATGTTTTTAATGGCGTGCTCATATATGTCTTTTACCTTTAATATCTTTATTTTGTTTGTGAATGTGATTAGTTAAAGCGCTAGGTTGCTGGTTGTTGTCAGTTTGCTGGGGGCTTCATATGGCCACACGTGTCTAGATTTAGCTGCAAGCTCCTGGTCTCAGGTTTCCTACTTTAAAACTTTTGTAGGTCTAGTGCCTTACTCTCGAACCATCATTTTTGCAAAAGTGCTATCATAGACGCTGCCTGCACTGGCTGACACTGTCAGTGTCTGGCATATGTTATTGCATGGCCAAAGTTGGTGGAACACAGGTAACTTTTTCACTACCGTTGGACTGTGTAAACTTGAAAGGCATAAATCAATTAACTTCATGTGATAAATAGAAGTTTAATAATGCTTTGTTCTGACGTACACGTGTTGTTTTGACAGCACAGAAAACTCCAAATCTGGAAAATTTGACTTAGGTCGTGCCGCTCTAAAGTTAATACCACCAGAATATTTTCTGACTGTGCTACTTACAGTCCAGGGCGACTTCAGTGTCATCTACACTAGACACCTGACCTCTGCCTTGAATTAATACATTAGTTATTCTTTTAGCAGACTAACCCCAGGAATGATCTGATATGGGGAGGTTGGGTGGGTTTCAGTATGTACTGTGGGTAAGTTTTGTCAATAAATATGAAAACTAAGTTAAATTTTCCATATTTATTGCACAATACAATACATCAAGAACACTAAAGGGTAAGGATACCAGCAGAATGGAGATGGGTGATCATTCTAGCCTCTGAAGCAGAAGCAGCTGCATAAGAAGGCAGAAAAGTAACCTAGCTCTACAGGAAGGACAACTTTTTACATCAACAAGGGTGAGTTAACAAACCCAGCAGAAAGAATATTCATCAAAAGATTATAATACCTCCCACGAGAATAAGTAGCAATTCAAAGACAAATATCAGGCTGTGAACATTTTGAGTCGCCTTGTCACACTTTCAGCACAATTTAAATTGGATTGGTGAGATCATATTCAATGAGTGGGGATACCAGCCAATGCAGGGGAATCCCCTTCAATATGTCACAAATCCCACAACTAAAGATAAGAAAATATTGAATTGTAGCCCCATGGACAGACCCCTATAATGTCCTTAAAGGACACCTGCTTCAGACCATCCAAAGACAATGTTATACCCTAACCCTATGTACCTGTCATAATTCAGGGACTTTCTCCATTGCTGCATAAGCAAATTTAATAGCCTTCATTATCCAGCTCAAAATTGTCTTTGCATGGAACTTATGCTTCTTAGGTTTCAAAGGAAGGAACAAAGGTTTCCTACCTTTCCTGGTGGATTTTACCCTGTTCAAGTAAAGTTTCAAAGAGGGATCAAGATATAATAGCCTATCTGGATCACTGCAATCCCTATCAGCAGAGAGTGCCTTGATGGAGAAGCCCTGAAAAGCAGTAAGTGGCTGAACTGGAGCCTGATTCTTCGCCGTAAAGAAGGAATTAGGTTTTAGGTAAACCTCAGAGCCACCCGGAGACCACTTAGTCTTTGAAATGGTCCAGTGCAAGTATTTCTCCAATTCTAGCTCCTGATGCCAGAGTAATGAGAAAAACTGTTTTGTACGTCAACATTCTGGGGAACTCAGTCCATATGTCTCTTCTCAAACGGGCAAGACTGAAGCCATGGAAGCATAATGGTTAAGTCCCATTGTGGAAATATATTGCGTCTGGAAAGGATTGGACTCAAACCAACTTTGCATCTTCTTAAATCAAGAATAGAGGACATGGCGGAATGATAATGAACTATTGTGTGCACCTCTCGGTCAAGAGCAAAGTGTTTGTGCAAGAACTCTGCTGTGCCATTTACTGTCTAGAAAGCATTGAACTCAAACCAACTTTGCATCTTCTTAAATCAAGAGCACAGCATATAGCAGAATGATAACAAACTATTGTGTACACCTCCCAGCCAAGATTAAAGAATTTGTGTAAGAACTCTGCTATGCCATTTACTGTGGCCTTCCAGGGATCAATTTTAGGATCCTGGGCCTGATACCACTTAGCAAAATTGGGCCATTTGGTGTCATTCACTTTCAGAGAAGTGGCCTAAAGTTTCCCTCACAACTCGTGCTGCCACTTAGTGCCAAATCCCCAAAGTAACAAAGCTTTTCACTTTTAACTTTTGGATTTTGAATGGAACACTGATGTTGCCAATTGCCCAGCAGGGGTTCCAGTCAGGGAGAGTTCTTGAAGGCTCTTGACTGTGTACTAGCAGTTCATTACCCAAGGCCTCTGAGGCCACCAAGTAACTACCAGTATTATTTCTACTTCCTTCTCGCATATCTCTGAAGTATTTTTTGGAAAAAGAGGAGTTGGTGGGGAGGCATATGCCCACATCCTGCTCCAATTGTTGGAGAATGTGCCCACTGCCTTCTTGTCCAGAAATGGGGACACAAAGGTTGGTAACTTGTGGTTCTCGCTTGCTGCAAAGACATCTCTATGTAGGGTGACCCACATAGAGTGTATCACAGGATCAAGCGACCATTTGGTGTCTAACACCTGGTGCTAAGTGACGATCTGTCAGCCCTCACATTGTGGGCACCAGCAATCTGAGTACAACGGATGAATCTGTACTTGGTGTTGAAGACACCAGGAGAAAATCTGCTAGTCAAGAGAAGTTCTGTTGACCTTACCCCCCCCCCCCCATTTGTTGATATAACAATTACTGTGCAATTGTCTGACCTTATCAACACCTGCATACCATACACTAGATTCTGAAAGTCAATAAGGACCAAACAAATTGCCTCCAGCTCCAACCAATTTATTGGGTAGTCTCTACGATGCTGCAGCCGAGAGCTGGATACTGTTGGGGAGAGCATATGACACCCCTGTCCTTGGAGGGACACATCTGTAAACTTCACTATGTCTCCCTTGAATGGACGTAGTGGTTGCCCTTTGAGGACATTCTTGCGATTCTGCTAGCAACGAGTAACTGTTTCACTTCTTAACTGATCAGAATTGGAACTGAGACTACCACACCACAGTTGAAGAAAGGCCGGTTGGACCACCCTCTGGTGTAGCCTTTCAATGGGAAATTGGAAGTCCAGCAACTTGAGAGCCCTATGTGCCTTCTCCACTGCTTGGCCTGAACCATTGAGGTTCAAGAAAAGGATCAATATCTGCTGAAGTCTGTGGGATCTGTCATCTGAAGGATAGCATCTGAATAGAACAGTTCGATAATACTTCCCAAGAAACTCAGTCCTGTGTCAAGTTGAGATTGTACTTTGGAAAATTCACTATCAGCCCTACATCTATGCAAATCATCAATATCGGGGCTGAATCCCATTTCAGGATACACTGGGATAATGCTCTCAGCAGCCAGGCTTCCAAGTAAATGTGCAACACATGCCTCTGTGATGTGCATGATCCACGATTACTTGTCGAATGGAAGAGCTTCAACTAGTAAGTCACTCTGTTTACCACAAGGTGGAGATACATCCTGCAATATGAAAATAAATGTCCTTCAGGTTGATGGGCATGGCCCAATCGCCTCTGTTTCATTGTCATGGCTATGGTGACTGAGGCCTCCATCTTGAATTTGTCGATGACAAGGTACTCCTTCACAGCATTTAAGTCTATGACGAAACGTAAGCTGCCATCCTTTCTGAAGAATGAAAACAACCCACTGGGAAACTCTGGTGAATGTGGATTGTATATTACCTCTATAGCCCTTTAGAACAAAAGTTTTTCCACTGCTTTGTGTAGCCAGCAAGCATGCATCCTGGGGTGGTGGGTTTTTTGTTTGTTTGTTTTTTTTTTTTTTTTAATGTTTTTTCATTTTTTTCATTTTTTTTTTTATAGCTGAAAGGATATAGGAATGTTTGGTACAGGTGCTGAATCTACAAAAGCAAGAGCCTAACCTTGCCTCATCACACTCAAAATGTAGGGATCTTGGTTTTACTGGCACCATCTGTGGGAGTAAGTTCAGAGTTGTGCACCAACTGCCTCTGTGTTGCACTCCTCCTCCCCTTGACCATCAAGCTCAACTGGTTGTGGATATAGAGGCAGAGGCAGCTCCTGGCCCATGTCCCTCACCCCTGCCACTGCAGTTTTGACATCAACTTCTGCCAGAGAAACGAGTAGAACCAGCACCTCTGGTTTCCTCTTATGGTTGCATTCACCACTGCCCCTGCTGCCGCAGATGTTTTGACTTTGGGTGGGCGCATGTTTGATTAAGGCCTGCTGAGCCCTCAGGGCAGTCTTGTACCTAGCCTCCTCAGTTTCTTAGTCAAATAGGTCGTGGGAGTAGGGGTTGATGCGACTGGCGTATTATCGCTGCGCCAAGCACTGTCTAAAGAAGTGGTCCACAAGTACATGGCCTGTTGTCATCAAGTAAGGTAAGTCTCTTGGCGTATAAAACTGCAAAGATCTCACCCTATGTATTTGCAGCTTCTGTGCAAACAGTACAATACGGTGAACTGTCGGTGGTAAGTCCACATTTTTTTTTTGGGGGGGGGGGTGATGGTCCCAAACTTCCCTGGGTACATCATAACTCCTTGGTATTTTATTTAGTCATGGCAGGAAGTTCATGGGTTGACCTTGAGCATTGTTGCATAAAGGTTCCAGATCCCTGCCTTGTGATCAAATCTATTCAGCCAGGTATGCACTGAATGGTATGGCTACTTTATTAACAACTCCCCTCATATGTGACATGGGCTTTGGGTGCTCAATTTTCAGCTTTGAAGGTGAGCCCAGCCCTTGCTGCATAAAGCAAGCCACAATCAAGGCGATGGTCTGAGCATAAATTACTGCATTGTTCAACTCTTATCCTTCGTGTCTTAATCAGGGCTGGACTTCCTCTTACTTGCTTGTTGTGACACTGTGGTCTAGTCAACTAACCACTGCTCTGTGAACTTGACATACTTTTTGATATCTTGCCTAGATTGTACAACATCACCCTGCAATGTTGAAAAATATACCTTTTCAAAAAAAAACATGAGAAAGTCACATTTCTCACCTTTGCAAAGCTATATTCCTAAACTAAACAAGATATTCCAACAAAACTTTTTGGGACAATATTGTTAGGAATCAAATGACAGTTTTATCATTTGTTTCATTGAGGGATAGACGAAACTGCATGAAACATGACCATTTCATGTTCCCATATATTTTACAATGAGGCAAGGATAATGATTGATCTTTGCACATATCTATAGTCCATCATTATACTAACCCAACAAGAGGCCCAAGGCCTAATGGTCTGCTGGTATTGTGGCTATATTGCAAATGTTCATTTCAAAGCTGTGATTCCTCAAGTGGCTTCTGAACATATAAAGCTCAATGTAAAAATTGTCCACCTGATGGCACTTCGCTCCACATGTAATCATAGCTTATTTGTGCAACTCCTGTTATGAATGTTGTTGCATGTGCAAAGACAACAATGAGTGAGTCCTTAACTTTATGTCCTCAGTGACCTTGGAACAGAAGATCAAGGACACCCAGATTATGTAATACAAGAGGCCCATAGGCCTGCCTGGTGCTGTGCTGACATTGCCATTGAAGTCCAAGCTACACCCTGCTATTACAAAATCACCTCTTTCATCTTTACCGGCACAGTGACCTCACCAAAATAGATCGCGGTCACTGATATTATATGTGATTCTAGCTTTTGACATTGTCTATATATCCTATACATTTGCCAAGTCTAATCCAATAACTTCTCGAGATATGGAATTTTATATTTAAAACACATTTTGGCCCATAATTTGTCAAATTATAGGTGGCACCACAAGTATCATTGTCAACATTGACTTTGACCTCCCCCACAGTCCCACTAAATTTGATGAAGATCTGCTACAAATAAAAGATGCTAGAGTGTTCACAAGATTTTCACATTCTGTGGTCAGAATGTGAAAATCTTGTGAACACTCTAGCATCTTTTATTATAATAATGTAGGTGGTGCCACCAATATCAAACTCGGCCTAGATTTACATACACCCTGAAAGTTATATTGGGCTAACTTGAAAACTGTGGATGGTATCCTGCTAACAAGCAAAAGTTTATGGATGTCTATAGTATGACACACTTATGTAGAAAAACATGACCCATATTCATAAATATCAAACCCAACAATGACAGCAAAGAGATTCCAGAGTTACCAAAACCTCAACTTTCATCTTCTCATACCAATGTGAAGAAACAAATTTCACTCCTGACTTGAGATAGGCACTCACCCATCAAAGGCAACTGGTGGTTTTAAACCGGTCCTTTCAACCTTTGAAAAGTTGTTCATTAAACACAGACTGTAGTGTTTCCAATATGTATAGGCCCAACCACTCAAAATCCAAATTTTGAGTTCCGCCCAAAATAAAAAGAGAATTCAAATTGGTAGGCTTATCACTTTTTTTAGTTCTTCTGACTAGTTCATCAGCTGAGTTAATAGAAAAAGTAGAAAGCACGCCTATAACGGACGGATGGACGGACCGACATAAGCAGTCGCATAAGCGCTGCGACCTTTGGTCAGCAGAGCTAAAGATATATACTTTAGCTGTCTTTGCATCAGTAAGTAGTACTTTATCAAGCTCTAAATTTGGTTTTCTTCAAAAACAGTCACATGTATTTAAAGTCCTTAAACATTCTTGGCTCGTGCAGTTATTGGACATTCTTATGCAGACAGATAATGATAATTGGCATCTGTGAATGCTTTATCCAACTTCCAAGATAAATATTGAAACATCGTTGAGGTGTGTAATGCTTTTCTGTGTTCAAAGATAGGAGAAATTATGCCATGTCAATTGATTTGGGACCATTACTACTGTTAATGTCTTCAATATGCAGGCAGAAAGAAGTTTTGCGGTCTGTAATCTACATTCTGTTCACTCCTGCATATGCTTTTTATCACTACAGTTGGCATTTGATCTGTTGATAGAGCAACTGAACAAGTCTTTTTGTCATTTGCTTTGGAAAATTTCTTGGCAGCAATACTGAACCTGACTCAGATATATTCATGCTCATGGCATCCCTTTAAAACTCCAAACTACAGCTGTATATTTACCTTGTGGCATGCTCATATCAAGGATAAACAGTAAACAAAAGGGCTATGGTGAGCCCAAGCTCAGCAGAGCTATGATGAAAACACCAAAGTGAAGTGGGCCCACCTTGATTGAAAAAGAGATTGGAACAATCCCCATTGACTTGCATGGTGATCAAGAATTCAAACATTGACTAAAAGCTACCACAACTGAAAAATTCATTGTAAATCGGCAGTACAGAGTATCATCAACAAGCAAATAAATTTGTTTAACCCTCCCACTAGCTCCATTTCCACCAAGTGTCAGATCAATTTGATTGGCAATTCTGAAAAGGTCAAATGCTGTAGAAACACCCCCAAATCCATTAAGAATGACAAAACGTACAGCGCCACCTGATGAACAAAATATGGTCTGGTAGTCCCCAGATGTGTCCCTATGCAACTTCAAAACAATTGGCTGAGCACTTTTGGAGATTTTTTAAGATTTTGCAAGATGTGAACAAAAAAGAATCCAAAAAAAAAAAAAGAAAAAGAAAAAAAATCAATGGGCCATAACAATTTGAACACAGCTGGTTGAGACTTACCCAAGGTACATGCCCAGCAAATTTGAAGAGAATCTGTGAGACGACTTTGGAGAAAAAAAAGTCGAAAAAGTGAACTGTAGATGGATGGATGCCGGTGACCGACAAAGGACCACAAGAAAAGCTCAGCCGACTATCAAGTCACCTGAGCTAAAAATAGGGCACATAATGACCAGAATCTGACTGAACAATACCACATTTCAATTGTTTACTAGCTGTGAGAATAGCCCATGTGTAGCTGACCTAGAGATTCATCACACTTGTGATACGACATAATAGGTAGATACTTATCAAATGTACATCCCTACCAAAGAAAACAGTCTTCAATGGCAAGGTGCATTTACCAGTAAATACCCAAATTGAAAAATGATTAAAAATTAAAAATCCACAGCAGTGCCACCTGGTGAAAAACTTTGTTTGCCCTTTTCCCAAGAAGTATGTCCACCAAGTTTCAGCTTAATCTGAGTAACGGTTCTGGAGTAGTTACAATAGCGAAAACACACACACACACACACACAATTTTTTTTTGCAGTGCCACCTGGTGAACAAATTGAGGACCTTAAGGTCACAAAGAGTGTTTTCTCCATGATATCAAAGCAATTGGGTGGGTGGTTTCTTCGGAAGATTTTTTAAGATTTGTCCAAAAAAAGAACAAGAGGGATGTGCGAACATTCCATGCTCATCTGGGTCAGCCGTTTCAGATAAGACTGTTTAGGATTCCCCCCCCCCCCCCAGAACAAAACAATCCATAAAAAAAATCCAAAAATCACTGGAGCATGACCACTTGAACAAACTTGGTAGAGATCTAACCAAGGCACATCCCCACCAAGTTTGAAATGAATCTGTCTGACAGTTCTTGAGATATCAAATATGTGAATTGTGGACAGATGACAGAGCAAGGACCCTCACAAAAGCTTAGCTGACTGACAAGTCTGCAGAGCTTCTTTTTTAAACCCACCAGTACTTTCGGACCTGTACCCTCTATGAGGGCAGCCTTCTCCACTGAGCTCCATCTTTGACTTTGTGGAGGCTCTTGGCTACTGTGTCCAGTGCTGCCACTTAATTCATAGCCTTGGGGTGAATTCAGTGTCTGATACACTATTACTATACTGAGGCCAACCATTGCCCACAAATGGTTATTTCAAGGCATTGTATTTACATTTTTACATAATGCTCACACTGAAAAAGTCCCATTCTATACTGTACATTACATTCATTCGACAAATTAACCTTCCAATAACACTAATCACACATATAGTTTGGATACTACCCCTTCAAAACCTCCAATCTGGACTAACAGACAGACTTGGCTGCAATTTTGAAAATTGTGGAGAACGCACCCAATAGCTTGAATGAGAATAGTAGTACTCGGATTATCCTTGGGGGTTTACAATATATGAAACCAAAATTACATATTTTACCAATATTTTGGAGCATCAATAATGATACGATATATGCTGTGGCCGCATATCAGTTTGCTTCCAAAATCAAATGTAATTTTGTGCGACTGTCCGGCAACGCATTGCACCATGTTCAAAATGGCACTAACCAACATCGTAATTGACCAGGTTATCGTGTCACATTTGGATTTGTAACTAATGATGAAAAGTACTTCAGACACAACTGAGTGGGAGATTAACGTTAAGATAGTACATCATGCTTTCAAAGTGCTTTAACAGCCTTTTGCCCTAGTAACTCGGAGAACAGACACCTGGAACCCAGTGAAATATTGCAATTACCATCACAGAAGAACTGGGGCTATGTTGTTTCACCGAACAATTATAGCTATGCTTTTTCCCTGGCCCAAGTTAACCCTCGAGACAAACTGAAATGAAATGCTGTGTTTGGGTTTACTTTACCGCAATGTTAGGGCACACGAGGGCCACTTTCTCAATGAAGTCTTTAACCACACATATATTTTTGTTAGGCCTTAGGTAACTTAAACATTTGTTGAAACATGTTTGAAATGGATGTTCTTTGCCCTTTTTCACATTACCTCTATTCACGTCAATTTAATTTGTTATCAAGGCACAGCCAGAGGCACCTGTATTTATATAAAAGGATGGAAGAAAATGTTATCTGCACCCCAGCTGGCATTTGAAGTACTGGAGGTGAGACTTGCACAATCATGCTATAGACAGGTGTGCCATCTTCCATACAAATCTCTGCAACAGTGTTTGACAGTTATGATAAATATAAGTAAAAATGTCAATTAAGGCAGACAATTTACATCCAGGCTGTTTTTGGCGATTTGAGCGAGAGGTCAACATTTGTCTCTTATGAATAGTCTCAATCCAACATTGCCAAAGCTAAGAATTTGCATGGTATTGTACTAATTGAACCTGCAGACTATACAGTCTAGTCAACACAATAAGAAGATTGCCTTTATCTCTACATGCATCATGGTCTACAGAGCCAGCCAAGCTACATTGTCAACTGATGTAATCAGGCCTTCATTGTAGAGCTCCTGGAAATCTGGATAACAACCTGTCACTTAAAATATATCGATTTGATTTGTCTCTTCTCGAGAGGCCCTCTCTGCAAACGCTAAATTTTTTCAAGAACTGTTTATATTATTTCAACTGTCTACTCAACGGAATGCCTTGTTGCATATTGTGTTTGTTTATCTAGTTTCTTTATGACAGTGCTGAGTCCACTGTAGTCACCTTTCATGCTTTTGTGAAGTTGATTTGGTCTCTGTAGTTTGGTCCCTTGTTGTAAACATTCCATCTTTTGTTTCTTAATCACCTGCAACAACACATTTGGGGTCTTTGTCCAATATTCTTTAAGTGTGCTACAATTACAAGTCTCCTCATCAAACTTCCATTTTCATAGCCCACCACATCTGTTTTTCTCCTATAATGAATTATTTGTTGGATCATGGAGCATTTTAGGAAGCAACAGCCGTAGACCCATCCTGTAAGCTGTGCAAAGGTCAACACTGTTGTTCAAAATAGAACATTATTGAGAGCCACCCGTTGAACAGAGTAAGTTACTGGAATACAGTGGAACCTGTTTTGAGAGACCACTGTAATGAAAGAGCACCTGCCTTTAAAGACCATGTTTCCAAAGTCCCTTTTACCGCTTCCCCATGCTATTGTGCCTCCATTGAGAGACCACCTGCCTTATGTGACCACTTTTTAGCCTGCCCTAGGGGTGGTCTCTCAAGACAGGTTTCACTGTACTTTCAAGTGTCCCTGTGCCATTTTGAAGCAACGGAGTTGCGGATGATTTTCTTTTTAAAGCACAGATTTGCCCTCGCCCCCCTCCCGTAGATAATCTCTTGAACAATCATGGTATAGATGAAGCCAGAGTACATCTCCACTGACAGGAGACTGCAGCCATTGGCTTAAAAATGTATTGTTTATAGTTGGACAATGGACCATCAGACAGACTCCGTGAAGGTCACTCAAGCATGACCAACAAGGTAGAGTGACCAACTAGGTAGAGCCCTGACCAAAGGTTCCCTGCAAGTTGATTATATGAATTGTTGATCTTCCAAATGTTGAAGAGCTGGCTTCAGTCTTGGAGTGGGTGGGTGGGTGGAGGAGGGGATACATGTATGTATGGATTTATCAGTGGTCAAATGATAATGATTTGCTTAAGCACAATGATCTTAACTGCAGTTGGCCATGATAACAATGTCCAATGGTGCGGGGGGGGGGGGGGGGGAGAAGGGGAAGGAACAATCACCTTGAGATTGACCTTTGCTCAAGGCTCTAAAGATGTGCACCGACACAAAATATCTATGCTTAACATCTAACCCTTTCCCCCTTAAACTGGCCAAAACCAGCTGTTAGTCAAATGTAGTGTGCTTCAGCGTTTTAAACTGATTTCAACAGCAATGAAAAACAATTTGACTGAGAATTGAAGATGAGACCTGTCAAGATACCATGACCCAGGTCAACAGTTTTCCTCCACAAGGGTTGGGCACTTAGTGCCCAGCCCATGCTGAGGAAAGCTGTTGACCGAGTCTTAATATATGGGGGAAAGGGTTAAATAGTCCCTCCTAGTTCTGTAATCATGTTTGAAATGTATCTGTGGAACAGACAAGGATGGAAGGAAGAACATTGGATGGAAATGGGTAGAGAACTGAACACGGAAGAGCAGGAGAGGGGGAAAGAACTGCAGCTTTAAATTAAAGCCCATGATGTCTGTCAAATTTCTGTGGCACAAAATATGTATGAAGATTTCGGGCCAGTTGACATGGGCCACCATTACACATGTGCTTGCTAACAACATGTAACTGAAGTTAAAACACCCCAGTGACCACAAACCCTGCAGATCCCAGCAGCATGTCCTAAAGCTATGCCCTACTTTCAGATGGGCCTGTATTGGTTTTTGCATGTGGGAGTGTATCCCAGAATAGATTCAGAATCCAAAAGTAGAACGGATTCTTAAAGCTGCATTCAATTCCACTCTACATAATGTTACAGGCAGAGCCTTCATCCCACTTTCAAATTTTAAAACTTCTGAAGGACTGTTGTCCACAATATATTCTCTGCTAATTTTATTCTTTTGTTGTCAATCTTGATGAAAATCGATATGCGTTAGATTAATACTCCTGGCAAACTTATAGTCCATTCATGTACCAGTATGCCCAGAATTCCGGTCCAGAGGAATGGTTCAGGTCAAGTTTTCCTCAAACGTATTAGTCTCGAAAATATAATTACACAAATCAACATGTGGGGGGTCCCAACAATTCATAAGGTATGCAGTTCCATATAGGAAGAATTTTGGTGGTCCAGTTTATGGAAGCTTTTCTTCCACCACCAGCTGAACCACAAAGGGGCTACCATTTACTTTGTGTGCCTGCACCGACGTATGGTTTTCCTTCCATTTTTTTTCTCATCCATCTTTACATTCCCTCCCCATTCTCTGCTTTCTTTCAGACTGGCAGAGTATCTGAAGACATTCTGTTGGCAGGTATTGGTCAGACCAGGTTTCAATTTTGGTCTACATGAGCCACTAGGATGCAAAGCTGCTACTTATTTGATGATGCAAATGGCATAGCAGTTTTCAGTACCAAGGAAATGACAACGGCCAAAAAAAAAAATAAAAGTTCACCTTATCATTCAATGCATAATGTCATTCTGTTGCTGCTTTGATTTGGAAACACTGTTCAGGAATCAGGTTTGTTTGTTTGTTTTTTCTTGCAGTTAATTTTGACATATCTGCAGTCATTTGGTGCATTTACACAAAAAACAAATGAATAGACACCCAATACCAATAAAAGTATCAACTAAATCCTTGTACAGATATAATTGAACTGTAGAGATCTAACACGAAGTATCAGGGGTATTTGCTTAATTTGACAACTTGCTGGGTACTGCTGCACTTGCCACATTCCTCACCTGGAGACAAAAGACAAGAAACACCACTATGTTGGAAAATAAGGTGCAATTCCAAGATCACCCTTTATTCACTAATACTCCACAAATTATTTCATTCTGGAAGATCTCATTTATGAGATAGGGGTGACTAGTTCAATGCTATGTAACAAAATCACTGCAAGCAAACATTTGAGCACTGTTCCACACCAGCAAATGGCAACATGACTTGCCTACGAGACCAAACTTTTTTCTATGCACTTTAATAAGGTGGACAAAAGAAGGAAGTAAGTCTTATTATTTGGCAACACAGCGGCCTGGCTATGATCTTAGATGTGGACCAGTCCTTAAATGTTACCTTTCCAGGTTATCCAATAACTGACATATACTGGTTAATTAAATGACCACAAGATTTTCTGAAATACTGCATCATAAAGTTAAACTGCATGATTCCAGCTGAACCAGAAATCCATCAGAATGTTAGGTCACTATGCATATAGACACTTTTTTACTTTAGTCTTTTCCTTTCAAGGCAAACTAGCCATTCACCAGAATGCCTTCTTAAACAATATTTTCAACCATGGGCTTGTCCAGCAATAGCAGCTGCCACTGGCATCATTCATTTACTTAACTGTTTTGAAGGTGGGAACAGCAACCTCAAGTAAATAGTGCTATCAACATGGTTTATGTACCTGTAAGCTCAGCACATTTGTGTGGTACAGGAGACATCACCAGTAACAAGGGCTGATTACTTGAGCAATTAATTGAGAAACCATGGCTTTGGGTATACATGTTGGTGCTGCCCTCTTGTGGCAATAAATGCTTTTACATAACTTGCACTGTAAGTCTGGATGCCATGCATTGATGAGGTATCAAATGTACTGCAGCTTGCAGTAGAGCCAAACAGGCCACAGAAGAACCTGTTCATAATAGTATCCCACAACTGATTAACAGATGAAACAGCTAGTCTGTCCACAAAAAAAAAAATAAATAAAATAAAAATAAAATTATATTAATAACAAATAATTTTTTTGAAAAATCTGACTGGCTGACTGTCACACATGATCATAGTTTTGAATCACAAGCTCTCTGTTGTTACATGCTGCAGTTCTTAAAATTTTTCATATTTACTTTGCTTTGATTTGTGAGCCAAATTGGGTGCACATGATTATGTAACTGGACAAAACTTTGAAAACTAAAGAACTAAAAAAAAAGGAAGTACTTTTTTGCAAAAAAAAAAAAAAAAAAAAAAAAAAAAAAAAAAAAAGAGGAAATTGGCTGGTGCTAAATGACAACAAACACAACTGCAACATAGACTTGGGAGAGCAACAGAATTTATCATCCTTTTCAGTGAGCTTTCAATGCAATTCAACATTTATGTGATCCTGTACTTGCAACTACCAACAAAAATTGTATGTTTCATGTCATTCTGATTCATTGTAAATGTTATCATTGCTCTCAATTCCCCACCCATAACTGAGTTCAGATGCACAAAAATACTCAATTTTATGCAAAGCTGACAAGGCTGAAGTTAAGCATGTATGAATTTGACCTTAGAGCAACTGTTCATACTACCATCCTTTTTCTGGCTGCAGCATATACTTGGCTTCATAAAGACAAGATGAGATATATCTAGAAGTCTGAGGTCTTCCAGCATATCTATGGGAATATCATAATTAATGAGATCCTACTTGTGCATGATGACATTGTATACTGGTGGTTGAGACAGTTCCGGGATTTGGCAAATAACTGCATACAGTAGTTATACTTTATACCTTCCATACGTGTGCTAAAGTGCCGTAGTATCAACATTGGGGGTGTTATGGAGCCTTGGCTACAGACTTCTTTGTCAATATTTAATTTTCTGCATTAAAATGAGATATGATGGGACTAGCAATGCTTCTTTACTGTGACCTGCCCTGGAGTATCTGCATCCTGTAATGATGACTTGTCTTGCATGACTCACCCTATTGCCAAATATCCCATGAACAATGGAAATCATGATCAACACGCGGCTCCCTCACACAGACAAGGCATTTTTAGGTCTGCTACATGAAGAGCATACCATGGCAAGGGCGGTCACAACTGACATGACATCAGCACTGGCTGCCGGGCACTGACTGTTCATTTAGCTGATAATCTTCCTGGTGTACACAGTAATTATTATGCTTCTTGTCAATTTAATTATACTCCTGGTCAATATGAAACAAATTATTTCAAGGGATTAATATTTAAATGTCAACTGATGGAAGCTTCCTTTCACTGATGGTGACAAATGTGCAAATCCATGATCAGGGTTCCCACCAGAGGGTGAAATAGGCAAAGTTTTGTATCATAAAATTTTCTTTGGGACATGTTTGTGAGTACGAAAATTGCAGCTTCAGGGCACCTCCAATTAAAAGTTTGTTTCAGGTCTTTGTCCTCTACCCCCAGTCCCCAACCCCCTTTCAATGGTCCTCCCTTTCTTGCAGCATATTTTCAAACTTTGTACACCCTGTTTCATGTTTTCTCTCGCTGTGCCCCTGACAAAACTGTAACATCCACAAATGAACTAATATTCTGAATAATTTCTGCCTCTCTTGATGATCCATCTCCAGTTACATACTGCTGTAAGGAACATCTCTTGTTTCCAGCAAAAAGACTTAAGAGCAACACAACTCTGAAGTACATCAGAAAAGTAAGAACATCTTTATTGGGTGCTTGTCCTGCAGTCTTCACGGAGTTCAAAACCAAACAAACCCTTCTCCAATTTGCAGTTGAGAAAATTTTCTGGACTTTTTCCATGTACCAAATTATTAAACAGCCATACACTATATTTTTGCTTTTCTGGCATTGTGTAAGTCAATAGAAACTTTTTTGTCCTAAAACCACTTTTCCATGACATAAATTCCTTTCTTTAATTCTTCTCTCAGCTTTAGAACTCAAACATATTGGTATGTTTTTCCTACTTTCTGTAAAATTTTATAGGTCCCCCCCCCCATTTGCATTACAACAAAAGGTTGGATAGTACTTGTGCAGAGACACATCCTTCTACAGAAGTTAGCTTACATTTCTGCTCAACATAATTGAATTTAACATCACGGCTTACTGTTGTCTCTTGTCTGTGTAATCACGGAGACTAGCTGACTCTCATCAATACATTCTGTAATACTGCATCTCTCAGTCAATCTTAAAGTTTGATTACTAGATCATCACCACTCTAAATGCAGAGAACAATTAACCCTTTCTTGGTTTAAGCATGATTAAGTCACCAGTTTTCTGTGACATAGGTTGAATGCATTGTAGCCAACCTGTGTCAAGGAAAGCTGTTGACCTGATGCATTTGATCATATTACTCATTGTAATTTTCAATCCAAATGTTGACTAACACAGGGAAATCTGAAGACACAATGTAGCAGATGACATCTTACAACCTGACACGTTCGGCTGACTTATAAGGGAAAGGGTTAATCTGAACATATCCTGAATGTAGCCCACACTGTGGGCCGGAGTAGTGCCACGCTTTATAGACCAAGCTTGGACACCACTAGCATGACAAAAGGTGCAAAACTGAAATGATAATCATATACATACAGGGACGGGCAAACAAATCTGGCAGAAATACAAAAGATAAACTGTGGGAGTTAAACTACTTGTTGCCTCTTCATGGAGTAACAAAAGTTTGCTTTCAATTTTGTTCTCCCGTCTTCTTCGATATTTTCCTCTTCCGGATTTTGTAATTATGATGCAGAAAATTACTTATAACCTGATGAAGCTAAGACATTAAAACAAAATATACACGTATGTGCACGGACCAACAAGGCAAATGCTCTATGCACGGTCAACATGAAGGTACACAAGATCACCTGCACTGACCCAAAGGGTAGTGCCTTCCTCCTCTTAAAAGAGTCAAATGGAGAGGTATGCCTCCTCCTAGTGTCAAATGGTCAGGTATGCCTCCTTGTAGGGTCAAACAGAGAGGTATGGCACCTCCTGGACTCAAATGGAGAGGTATGGCTTCATCATGTAGTTGTGGTAATACTGAAATGACAGATATCCTATTCCAGTCTCATTCTCTACTTCTGGGTATTTAAACCGGTCCCTGTATATTGTTGGATTAAATATAAGAGACGTCACTCGACACTATAATGACCAGGGTATTGTCAGATCACAACTTTTTTTTTTATATAATTATGCCACAATGAGTTCACATCATCTGTCAATGGATACCTACATTCCACGGAATATTATTCCACCTGTCTCTTTGTTGGTTTATGTCCTGGTCACACTCCCACCTCAAACATGACCACGAAGATTTGAGACTACCCAGCACTTTGCAATGTTGGCCCGACTTTCAACCAGTTAAACAGAAATTATGAAAGAAGTGATCAGCACATGGTGCGGTGTGCCATGTCAAATGCACCAGAATGTTTGCCATTGGTATATTTATATATGTATATAAGCCTTGTGAAATTGGAATGTTCTCCACATTACTTTCCAGTGTCGACTGACTTGATTGCTGGCTGTGGACCTCTGATTTATCGCATGGTGGATTCAATTTTATTGTGCACAATAGTGTAATAATCCAGGTCATCCCAATCATTGGCCTGAAGCTCTAGGGCCAGACCTTGCAGAGACTTCTTCACCGCATCCTTGCTGGCAGCGTACAACATCTTGACGCCGATAGTACAGTTATCTGGGCACCTGTAACATAAAAGATCAACATGAGGAAATGTGAATGCACCTTGTCACCAGCTTGCCTTCCCCATGGGCCTTCTTTAACTCCCAACAAAACTGACCAACTCATCGTAGCCTGGCTGGCTGAAGAAATATTGCAACTGTAGCCAGTCTGACTGAAATAACATATACTGTTTAACCTAAACTAGGAATAAAGTTAACATTTTGAAATTAAAGTTAATAAATGTGAAAGTGAGTAAAATATCATGATTATACAGATAACAGTTGGATAAATAATGAAATATCCATTGCCATATTGGCTAATCTTGTAAGATTTTGTTAGTGAAACACAAATTTTGTTGCCACTGGCTATTTGGTTAATGGATAGTGCTACCCTAGACCCTCACATCATGAGCTTTTTGGAGACAAACACCTGACTCCAGGAATGGTCTTACCAAATGCAGTGAAAGTGCCTTATAATACCACCAACTGTTCCCTGCAAAATGCTTCAGATATCTGGACATCTAGATAAACTGTTCCATAGCCAATCACAACTTAAGTTGATCAATTTAGGTCAAACTGGTCTGAATACACAGTATGCATATTAATTTCCCACCACAAAGCACGGGTTTGACGCCTGGCGATCAAGGGGGGTGTATGGGTAACATCGGTGTCACAGACAGGCCATTTGCTCATTTCTCACAAAACTGGCATTTTTTTGGAGAAATTTAAGTTCACAAATGCCAAACTGGTATTTTGTAAGTACTTCCCGAGTCAAATAGACGGAAAAATTCCATATGCCATTAATAAGTATGCTGTATTTCCAAAATGTTAGTAATATCCAGCTGGTCTCAACAGGTACCGACCCGTATCTCGCCTTATCTCACCAGGCTAGATTTGGATATCAGGTATGCAGTTGGGGCGGCAACTTAATTTGCATAGCTCCTATTATCATTGGGATTCCAGGTTTGTATTCCTCATAAAAATACCTTTCATTCAAGTACCAGCATGCCTACAGTTCTAGAGAGAATATCCCAAGTCAACTTCTTTTCTTGGGACGCACTGGGCGCAATGCAAGCTGATAAAATCTGTTGACTCAGTCCAAAATTTGGCACTGAAAGAGTTAAAATGTAAAACCCGAGTTGTTCAGTAAATTATTTTGGATATCTATGTGTCATTATCATAAGTTTTGCTGTATGCCCAAGTAGTTCAGGTTGAATCAATTTGTGCCTAATGTACATGTAACTAAACCTTTAGGAAAACTACACCATGCTACACGAAGGTACAAATGAATCTGAAAAAAAAAAATGTCATTGCTGACACGGAATAATATTATACTACACACGCCACTCTCCATACTTTTTATCACTGAAGTCCTAAAAATTACAATCTTGAGCAGCCGAAAGCTAAGATAAAAAAATGCTGAGATTAATCATACATGTAAAAATTTTAGACAATTTTGTTACTATTTCATATAAAAACTGTAAAATCAGTCGCAAATTTAATTAATGGAGGTAGGGCAATCCCATGAAAATATATATATTGATACATGTATGTACTCCAGCTGACGGCCATGCACTGAATTGAAATGATGGTCATTGGGGTAGAATAGGGGAGACAAGTGGATTTTCTGGACCACTTGTCCTGAGGACAAGTGTTTCTTTGGAAAATATTTCTCGTCCAGAAGTTTCATTAATCTAACTTTAACGCCAACAGAATTAGAGCCCGGACAGGAAGTGTAATGTACTTTTACATGATTGTATCAATGTGATTCAGATACTTGACCCAGTGACCTACTTTTATTTAATGTCCCACCTTTGAGTCAATTTATTTGTGTGTGTGTGTTTGTGTGTGTGTGTGAAGATTTATGAAACAAAGTTAAATAGTAAAGGAATTATAGCCCAGACACGATTTTATAGCCTGGATATGTCAGTGACCCAGATACTTGACCTAGCGACCTTGTTTTGTTACACGACACCCCCTTATGTCTAGATGCATCTGTGTGAAAAGTTTCATTAGTCTAAGTTACATAATAAAGGAAATATAGTGGACACAATATTACAAGAATATATCAATATGACCCAGATACTTAACCTAGTGACCTCCTTTTGGTACATGACACACCCTATCTCCAGATGCACCTGTATGTAAAGTTTCATTAATCCAAGTTGAAGGACAAGAAAATTATAGCCTGGTCATGAAAAGCAGACGGACACATGCACGCAAGGGAAAAGCAATTACCTTATGCCCCTCCTCTGGTAGCAGTGGGGGCATATTCAAATGAAGAAACAAACAATGTAGAAATCTGTTACATTCTTTCTTTACACAGTTAAATTTATGCATAAAGGTAGCTTCATTGACTTATTTGAGACAATGATAAGGTTTATCAAGGTGTGTCATTATTAATCCTGCAATCTGTGATCCACGCAAAAACTGCAATTTTTATGGAAAACATTATCATCACAGTTGCAAAATATGCATGAGTTAATAATTAAGCTGTATTGTTTGTATTATTCCACGGCCCTTTATTTAAGTGCTTTCTTCTGTCTTATTCTTTGTAAGAGGCCCTACAATGAATGACTGGCTGCATGTGTGTCACTCTGGCTCTACCAGGGTTTTATGGACATATATGTTGAAGCCATGGTCCTGGAAGTTATTCATTTCACATCGTGTAGCAGTCAAATGTAACTTTTCCATGTCAGGTAGAAACATACAAAAAGAAAAAAAAAAAAAGGAAAGACTCAATAAAAATAAAATCTCATAAATATCCGAAAGATGGCGAGTGAAAAATAGAAAACTTAGAACACAAAATGGAAAATCATCAGCCCTTCTAAAAGCACTGATGACTTAACTAGAGATTTTTTTGTTTGTTAAGTTATGTCTGCAAGTTACATGAACGCAATGTTTTTCAAAGAAATATATCTGTCTGCTAACACAGACATATTGTTTTTGCATGGTTCTTTCATTTCTTCTTCTTTACAAGCAATTGTGTCCAGAGTTCTCAGACACTAATGCTCCACAAAGCACCAATGCACATAACTTTGTAGTTTTTACAGGGTTCATACAGCTTGGCAGCTTTCAAATTCAAGGACTTTTCCAGGACTTTTTAACCAAAATTCAAGGACTTTCCAACTTGATCCATTTTCTTTTTTGTGTCTTGCTGTCCATTTTTTGGGTTTCTATAGTGGGAGGGGAGGAAGTGATGGAGCTAACCTAACTTTTGGAGGAAGGTGCCTTGATGTATATATTTAAAATTCAAGGACTTCTCAAGGAATTTATTGCAAAAACATTGATTTTCAAGGCTTTGAAGGCTTTCAAGGTCTTGAAAAAGCAGGTAGTAAATTCAAGTGCTTTCAAGGATTTCCAGGACCTGTATGAAGCCTGTTTTAAGTCAATGTAATATGCAACCCTTCACAAAACCAAGGATTTCCCTGTGCTTTTACTATGTTGTGTCAATGGTACATTTGAAAATGTGCTGTCCACAATCTGAAGTTCATATGGTTTGCAATCACTGCAAGGCAACCCTGAGCAAACACAAGGAGCTGTGGCAACACTTAAGTCTTTTACTTTGTAGCGTCTATTTCACATTTGAAAATGTAATGACATCCGTAATCAAAAGTTTCTCTCAGTGATGTCATCTTCCTGACCACTTGTGTCACATTGATCAGGCCTTTGTCTTCATTAAATGGAAACATGAACTTCCATCAGTTTATCATTTCCACAGAGTGAAGTTGTATGGATGGTGCTTACGCTTACTTCATTGATGAACCATAATAAAAAATATTCATCGTTTTCAACTTTGGTGGTTACTCACTTACACCTTAAGTTTGGCATGTGAGCTGAGAATGATTGTAGCATAAATTTGTTACAGAACCAAACTACTGTTTGGCATTCCCGACATGAGTCAATTCCAAGAGAAATATAGATACCATTTGCTTTGAGTAAATTGACAAATGCAATTAACTTGCATCTTTTTTGTAAGCTGTCCAGTTCGGTGATTTGAGACTCGACTCTGACAGAAACAGAGATATAGGCAGCCAACTGTCCAGAACGTTGAACACACCCAGTGAAGAATGTCACCCACTCCCATCCCAACATGGGCTTTGAAGATCATACATGTGCTCAGTCACAGCTATGCACCGACAAGCTCAGTTTATTTTATCAACTTGGGAAACTTGTGTGTGTTTGTCAGGGCTTAGCAAAGATAGAATGCTTCCAACATTCATTAGAAAACAGCACATGCCAAGTGCATTATTTCATCATTTGCTGAATGGAAGATAGGAATGTGTGTTCTTGACAAAAAGAGTTACCACACCCACAAAGTATACAGACTTTGACAGGTCAATATGATCATAAAAAGATAATTCTGATCTTCAAAGGATCATCCAAATTGTGCAACTTTACATCATAAGCCGTCCCAATTTTTCTTATTTGAACAATGCATGCTGTCATTTATTGACAGTATGCTTTCATGAGTACATTCCCTTGGAATCGCTGTCCTGTCCGTGACAAGTTTGTCCTGTCCATGACAATTATCACTTTAATAATTTCATATTTATTAACAGCATTTCCAAATTTTTGATGGCTGCTTTGAGAGACTTTATAGTAAAACCACAGATGTATTAATCTTTGTTGCAGATAACAAAACTTTTTAAATGTCATGGACAGGATATTATGAATATGAAAGGTTGTAGATTTATTATTATTAATAGCTAACCATCTTTACCAAGGTGTCTGATAAACTAGTCTGATTGGTATGAAATAACCAGAGAGTGCAGATACTAAGTAAACAGCTCCATCTGTGTCCACATCTAGTCAAACCTGAGCGCTTTCGAAACTAGTGTTTCTTCTGCAGAGGTTACAGAAGGAATGATAGAAGTGGCAGCCTGTCTTTTATATATACAGGGAACTGTTCTGTGATCTGATTGCTCAACTTCAATATGGTATGGCTTCCAATTGGACAATCCATTGCAGTTGTTTAGGTCATGTGACCGCGGACCTGTGGAGTCATGTGACCGGGCACCTGTGGGGTCATTAGGCGCATGGGAACCTGCAGGAGGACCCATAGATAGGTTGTTTAGTGCATGGAAACCTGTGCACGCCCAAGGTCCCTCTTCAAATCTGATTGGTCGTCATAAAGGACTTGTACACAGTGTAAACAGATGTTTTTTTTTTAAATTCACTGAAATAGAGACACTTAATTTATGACATAAATTATTATATCATCACAATGGCTAAGTGCATTTGTAGTGATGTAATGATGTCATAAAGTGCACTCACCTGTGTAGGTTTATAAACTGATTCGACTCGAGGGCAGCCTCTTGATGCGAGGGCCCAGAATGTGAAGTACACAGAGGGGTAAAACAATGGTTTTTAAATACACATTTTGGCACATCCTATAATAATGCCTTACACATCCATGTACCATCCTCTGTCTCAGAAAATGAGAGATGAACTAATTAGTTCAACAACAGAACTGGTCGGCTATGGAACTCTTGAATGAAGGCTCAATTGTTTTACCCATCTGTGTAGTCTGATAAGAGCTCATGTTTGTGCAAATAAATATTCAACACACACGTGAAAAATCAACTGCCCTGTCCGTGACACTCCAATGAAAATTTGCACAAATATGGTTTAATAAATTTATGATACAGACCTACAATTGCACAACAAATATCATTTTCTGATACTTCAAGATGTAATCTTTCCAATAATGTAAAGGTTCGATCAGTTTGGCCCCATTATTTTTATTTTATAACTTTGTCACAGATTATGAAATACTTCACAGGTTGAGGTACCGTTCTAACTTGAATTCCCAGCAAAATGCACATTCAATGATCCACAACCAAAAGTTGTGGAATTATGTAAATAAGGGGCACCTGAAAAGTTTAAATGATTACAAAAGTGTTAAAGAAAGAAGTGAAACGGAAGCTTCAACCCCCCCCCCCCCCCCGAATTTCAGACTGAGTCAACTGCTTTGCTTGGCAAGGGTTGAGCTCTAATTGTGTATCCCATGCCAAGGAAAGCTGTTGACCTGAAGCATGTGATCTGGATAAAATCCTTGCACTAACTTAGTCTAATTATGAATATATTAGTTTTTTATTGTGCTTATATAGCTTTCCTTAATATTGACACTGGAATATCTAACTTGTATTTATAAATATGAAATGTGAATCTGCTCTGGATTTAATGTAATGATATCGCTGATATTCTTTGTTGACAGCAGTTATTTTCTTTCAAGTATTAGCATGAGTACAATTCACCTGCGCGCAGACTCCTGGACGGCGCAAGAGACTGAGGGCGCCAGTCGGAGTCTGACCCAAGTGTACCATTTGAATCACGCGCTGATTTCAACTCTCTATGTCAAACCAATCAGTGAGCTAGATATGCCGACCAGTGAACCAATCAAACACATTCTAGTAAAGCCATTTTGGTTTTCTTTTATACATATTCGGCGACAGATGGGGTGCTTCAAATAAATAAATAAATTGGTCAATAAACTAGTTCTAGCTTAGGACACTAGATGGCAGAGTAACGTTCGAATCTGAACGAAGATCTGTGTGTGCTATTGTGATTGGAGCTGTAAATTCAAAGGCTGGTAACTTGGGTCAGACTCCGACTGGCGCCCTCAGTCTCTTGCGCCGTCCAGGAGTCTGCGCTCAGGTTAGAGTACAATGTGACAGAGACAAAAAAGGGAGGATAAGAATGACTGGGCCAACAGCTTTCCTCAATGTGCTTTGGGTGAATTGCATCCAAAGTGAGCCAAGGAAAGTTATTGACTCAATCAAAACTTGGCACTGAAAGAGTTAATGTAAACGTTTTTTCTGTATGTGCATTAAAACAACCACGACAGTCAACCAGCACCACAGAGTGTCCATTATTATTAAAATGTGCAACATGGTTCAGTCGAGATGCTGACCTGGGTTTAATGAGATGCGAGATTAGGGGTCAAATCAGCAGCCTCGTTTCGGTTCCATTGCTGGGCAGTGCTTATGTAAACAAAGACGCATGGGCACATCTTAGTCCCTGCTATTTGGGAGGGTTGAGGTGTTCGCGGATCACATGAAAGGGGTGTGATAAGTCATTTACCACTTACAGTAAAGCCTTCCTATACCGAACACCCTTGGGACCTGAAAAAAGTGTTCAGTAAGGGGAGGTGTTCAGTATAGGGAAGTTTGCTAACATTGGAAGTATACATTCGGGACCAAGAAATGGTGTTCAGTATAGAGAGGTGTCCGGTATATGGAGGTGTTCGGTTAGAGAGGTTTTACTGTATATAACAGGCAGTGCATTTATTTGGTTACGATTAATGGTCATTTTACGAGCATCCTGTCACCCGATACCCCGCTGAAGACACAAGAGATGCCTGTTTGGAACACCCACCAACCAGATACTGCTCTGGCATTTTAATTTAAAACAGATCCATGACCCTTTCATGCTGTAACTTGACCAACAAGTGTTCATGCTTTTCAAGAGGGTATAAATTTGGGCTGGATTGGGTTAAATTTTCAAGATACAAGTGCATGGTCCAATTTGAATAACAGAACAGTCCATTTTATCAGAAGTAATGGGGGTTTAGAACTACTGATAAAATAAAACCTTTTCTGTAATAACATAGATTAGGCTAAGTTTCATACTTACTGATATTTTACGTTGTGAAAAAAATATATTTGAGCATTCTAGGGCAAATTGTACAGATTTGATCAAAATTCAAAGGGCCATACCCCCTAAATATGTCATTTTGGGGTTCCTTCGTTTTTGGCTGAAAGGTGGACACAGGGTTGTCACTATCCCACCACCCCCATTGGATTATGGATCTGTATGCTTTGGCAGTGCAGTCTTGGTGCAAATTGCCGGGAATAGACCCCATGGTACAAAAGTGGAGCTTTGTAGAAAAAGTGGATTTTTTTGCAAAATGGCGGATTTTAGAGGTTGAAATTCAAAGTCAGGTCACAAGATTATTTCTTTCTAATTTGGACCTACATCTTACTGCTTGCATCAGGAAAGTATTTTTGCAGTAGATGGCAAAATATTTTGTCATCACATTGCTTGTACAAAATTTGATCAAATTACATGTACATGACTTCTGGATATTAGGGTCAGCAATGGCTGACAGATCAGAAATGAAATGGACATATTGGACTACCATGGCCCTATTATTAGACTGGAATAATACCATAATGTGGATTTAAATCTGTGGAAAGAGAACATATAAAGGTAAGAGATCATAACACATCTTTTGTACCACTTTTTACAAATTTCTTATTTGTATGTTATACCAGTTAATATCATGGCCGCCATGTTGGATTTTGTGTATTTTGGTGACGTCACAGCCTAAGGCTTAGCTTGAAACCGAGGCGTGCTGGTAGCCAATCAATCTCATTCATGTCTCAGCATTTCGACTGGTTTGTAAATTCAGTGCTCATATAAAACACTCGTGCCAAGGTAAACAACCAGTATCAGAGAGTGTAAATTATTTTCAAAATGTGCAACATGGTTGGTAAATCCAGCATACAAAACACTTGTGCGGATGTGAACAATAGCACTTTGTTCACAGGCGACATTGATCAATGTTTCCCTTTAAGCAACTTGTGACCTCCAAATTTGAACTTGATGAGCACAAGAGACCCTCTGGAAATCCTGGAAGAGAGAGACTCCTAAATATTGACTGAACAAGATTTACCGAAACTTTTAGTCCCTGTGCCCTTCTGAAATTACTTGCGCCCCCCTCCCCCCCCAAAAAGGGGTTGTGTAAAAAGCCCATGCTCAGCTGACCTAGAGATTCATCACACTTGTGGCTCTGTGATTTTGGGATAGGATCCAGGCCACTCATGTACTGAGTAAGTCTGATCTTTATGGAAGAACATGAACATGTGCAGGGTTCCAGTTCAAGCAGTTCAAGTTATAGTGAACAGTAAAATTCATGTATACATGTTGCACTGTGGCCCTAAAAACGAAGTCAAGGTCACTCATGCACAAGGCACAAAATTACTGGATTCACATAGCCAGTTGCTAATCAAAATCATGAAATTGCTAGTCAAAATGAAGAATGGCGAGCAGATTCTATAATTTATTTCAATATGTGACAAGTCATTTTGCACTAGTTAAAAGGCACTTGGCTAATCAAATTTGAAAATGTAATTTGCCCCTTGCATGTACCATCTTAGCAGAGTCAGCCTCATAGAGATAAACATGTGCAACTCAAGATAGATCTCAAGTTATCAAGTGAACAGTAAATGTCATGTCAGTTGTCCTGTGACCTTGGGAATGAGGTCAAGGCCACTCATGTACTGTCTGGGTGTGGCCCTCAAAGAGAATCATTACCACGTAAAACATCATACTCCAGGCTGAAACTGTTCCCAACTTATCATCTGTAGAATTAAATACACAGGTCTAAGAGACCCTGTGGCCTAGGGAACAAGGTCAAGGTCACCCATATACTGTGTTACTCCTGCTGTCATGCCCCCAAATGTTCCTTTGCAAATTTGGATCAACTGGTCTAGTGGTTTTTCAGGATTCTTAAACATTTTGCCAACAAATTAAACAAAAAAAAAAAAAAAAAAAGAAAAAAAAAAAAAAAAAAAAAAAAAAAAATTCCGAAAAATTACTGGAGCATGACCCATTGATAGCACAAAATGGTGGAGACCCAGCCAAGGCATATCCCTCACCCCCAAGTTTTAGGTAAATCCAGCAGAAGACGATTAGAAGTTGAAAAGGTGAATTTTCGACAGACGTGTGCCGAGAACAGACAAAGGACCTTGGATAATCTCAGCTGACTGATAAGTCAGTTGAGCTAACAATAGCAAACTGGCTAGTTATGGCAACCATGGGTACGTACACAAAATATACACGTGTGTGTAAATTTGTTTATACGTAGCTGTTGGTATTCTGAGGGTAGTCATAGAAGTGCTGCAAGTAAAGCACCATGTGAATTTTTGACAGACGTATGCCCACACCCACGCTGACGACAACGGACAGTCCTGTGAAAACAAATCCACCACCTAAAATATTTCTGAATATTACAAAATCATCAGAAATCAGATCATTTTTATGAAAGTGGGGTTTCAATATGAATGAAAGGCATGCGCAAGCAGCTAAAAGACATAAGCCCGTGCCACAGAACTTATAGGACACCCCCTCAAAATGAGGCAATTACATGTTGAAGGGTGCATTTTGGGGACAACATATTCACTTTATTCAAGGGTCGAAATTAGGGGTAGCATTGGCAGCTTTTGCTACCAACTTTTATGATCTGCTACCTAGATTTGTTGTGCGGTAGCAAACCTTTGCTGCCAAAATTTTGCGGATCAAAAATCACAAAATCATTTTCTGTCAAAAAGTGCTTCATAGTGCATCAATCTGCATGCTTAATTTCAATATTTTCGGGGGAGGGCATGCCGCCACACACCCCAGGTGGGCGCTTGCCAAAACCCTCCTGATTTGCTACTCTATTCTCAGATTTGCTACCAAAAATTAAACTTGGTAGCAAACCCTTGCTATTGGTTAAAATCAGTTAATTTCTACCCCTGTTTATTACTTTTTTTTTTTCTGTTTTGAACCAATCTGTTATTTTTTTCCAGTTTTCATGAAGAGTTAAGTAAAATTTGGGGGTCATAACTGTGCTGTGCACAGCACCTTTTAACTTTGCAAAATATATCCATGGTCAACTTTTCAGTTTGTGAACGTGTTGTCAATAGTAGCTTTTACTTCTGTAAGCACACTTCCCTACCAGCATGTTAAGCCACACAAGCTCCAAATCAAAAGCATATATGGTTAAATATGAAGGTCTTTCTCTCGTATTAAAATGTATTTTTTGCTAATGAAACTGAAAAGTATTGTTGCACCAAAACATTATGTTTCTGGCCTGATTAATCATTTAAACACAGTGTTAAGATTCTGCGGCTGAAGGTGGCCTGGCAACAAAAAATAAAAGAGATTTGCCGAGGCAACTCATGCACCACAGTACTCTTTTAGTAGCGTTTTTCTGGCAGAAGATGACCATAAAGTATTACCTTCTCAGATACAATCAAGTGTTGCCAGCTGTAAAACCATAAATAATCAAGTCTAAAGTTAACAAACATTGTATTTGGGACTAGAAGTTCTCCTAAAAGAAAAACTCTTGAACGTTATATGGGCCTATCACAAGAGTTGTGGGGTGCAGAGCATCATGGGATGACCCCTATATTCAAACTGACCATTTGACATTGACCTTTAACTCAGATAAAAAAAAAAAATTGTTCCAGTTCAAAATGTACGTCCCACATCCAGCTTTCTGTATATGGTCAGTTTGTTCAAATCGGGTCATAACTTTTCGAGTTATTGCGAAAAAAAGAAAAAAGAAACTTGGACAAATGCCAAACTCCACAGTTACTGGGTCACAGTGACCCAACAAGAAGTTCACCAAGTACAGTTTTATGTATTATGTAATCAAGTGCAATTTTGATCTGGAGGCTTAATTCTCTTTGCCATTGATGTCCAAGCTACACCCGGCCATTTCAAAATCACTTTTTAGAACTTTACAGGCATGGTGACCCCACAAAAAAAGTTCAAGGGCCCTGATATTATCTTACATTCTACCTTTGGTCATGGTCTATATATCACATGAATTTGGCAAGTTAAATCCAATTACTTTTCCAAGTATGAAATTTTCCATCTTTAGACACATTTTGGCTGAGAATTTCTATCAAATTATACTCAGCATGGTTCATACACCTGTCTGGCCACAAATTTCAAGACTTTTCCAGACTGATTTGTCCAAAATTCCAAACTAACTTCGAGTAACATCAGGGCCAACACGTAACAAAAATTACTGGTATCATTTAACTTTACTTCCACATTTCTGTCCCAAATGAATTAAAATACACAAAGCTGTACAAAATATGATTTTCCAGACTTTTCAAGACACAAGTGTGAAATTCAAGACTTTTCAAGGCCTTGACGGCCATGACATGAAATTCCAAACTTCTCAAAACTTTTCAAGGCTTGTATGAACCCTGTTATAGGTGGCGCCCCTGTTATCATTAGCAACTTAGACTTTGACCTCCCCTACAATCACACCAAATTTGGTGAAGATCCTGCAAAAAGTCAAGATGCTAGAGTATTCACAAGATTTTCACATTTTGACCCTTACATTACTTTTTAATGTAGGTGGCACCACCAATATCGAAAGTGGCCTAGATTTTCATACAGCCAAAAAGTCCTGAAAGTTATTGTGGGTTAACTTGAAAACTGCAGACAGTATCGCGGTTGCATAAGCTCTGCAACCTTTGGTCAGCAGAGCTAAAAATGAAGTAAACACACCAAATATTTGGGTTTGTGAGCACTCCGGCTGGTGACCAAACATATTAATTTGGAGGTTTGTACAAATATATGTAAGTTTTACCTCAATATGGCAGCCCTCAAGCTGTGGGAGACAATCTTGTGTGCTATCTTTAATCATTTCACTCCCTGCTAATAAATGTAAATCCTACAGCAATATTTTCAAACTGCTTACTTCATTGATCTCGAAAACATACAGTGCCCATTTTGCAGTAGGGACCCTTTTTTCACCTTTCTTTTTTTCTTATGTATGCACCACCATGTATGTATGATGGTTGTGTCAGCATATATACAACTGTGACCGGTCCCAAAATGCTCTCACCAACAGCATGCAACTTGTGACCACAGAACGGATGGGTCTCAACCCAGCAACCCTCGGCACCAAGTCCCCATACCTACCAAGAATGGTTCATTGGAGGCTGGTATATACGTGATTGCCACCATACACACGGCCCAGTTCACTGTTTTAATAAAGTCCAGTTTTTAGCTCCTTTAAGCCTTTTAGCCTATGGGTATTGTTGTCATCGTGTCCATCTCTCCAACTGTAAACCTTGCCAAATTGATGTGATTACTTCTGAACAAATCGAGCTACTACCATGAAACCTATACTATGCAAGCATTTTATATAGAATGTTAAACTTAGAATGAGTTTGACAATCAGCAATCTAAGTGACATATTTTCCAGATTGTAAAGGGGTCAAGACGTTGACAGTTGGACCTTGGGGCCCTTATACATTTGGGCCAATTCCTATATTTATACCTAACACACATGCATGTAGGGGCCTAAAATGTAGCAGATAATTCTTGGCAGAGCGAGAAAATTTGTTTTGAAACTACTTGTCTGCAGGACAAGTGACATAAAACTTTCACTTGTCCCAATAAAGTGAACAGTTAAAAATTTTGGTTGAAAACAGCATGCATGTTCTAATGGAAGTCGTAGTCATGCACTGACTTCAATTATACATGTACATGTGTTTGTTATATATATACATATATATGAAACTAAACACATAAGGAATTTTGCCAATAAAAATACTTGTCTCTGGAACAAGTAAAATATGAAATTCACCTGTCCTCAAAACGATTTTTTCTTGTCCCGGACAACAGGATAATAGGAATTTCTGCACCCTGCTTGGCCTGAATCATAAATGGACCCTGACATACCTGTACCTGGCTCGGAAGTCATCATTTTTGTGCCGGTGGACACTTGTCAAAGACAAATTTTTGCTGAACTGCGCTCAATCTCATTACAAGAATATTTCCAGTCCTCTGACTTCCTCACTGTAATTTTTTTCCTGATACTGACCATGATTTCTGAGAAGGCCAACCTGTGTAAAACATTAAATCTCAAAGTTCCCATAGAATTTTTTTTTAGAGTCACTTGTTGATCCTATGTATAGTAGGTTCCAGATTACCTTTCATTGACTTGCCCTCATCTATTTAACATAGGATTCAGGTGGGTTAGGGTTCTGTGAAAAAATTAGGCCAAATAAGTGTATTATGGGCATGGCCATGTCCATATCACCCAAATTATTTTGCTTATATGAGGGGCAAAAAACCAAATGTTTATGTAGAACCCAACAGGTTACGGTTATATTAATGTCATTTAGTTTACTTTAATGGTGATTTGCACACCTCGAAGGGTCATTTACAGCTCCAAAAAAGCAAGGGATGTAAATGACCATTCCTGGTCAGCAAATCACCATTAGGTCCTCCAAAATGACATCCTTGTTATATTAACCCTCCCCCTCCCTCCCCTGGAGTTGACACTTGAGTCAATAACTTTCCATGGCACGAGTCAGGCACTAAGTGCCAAGAAAAGTTGTTGACCTGGGACATGTGATCTTGATATGGCTCATCTACAATTCTCAGTCAAAATTGTTTTTACTGTTGAAATTGGTTGAAAACACTGAAGCAGACGACATTTGACCAGCTGCCAGTTAAAAGGGTAAATGGTTAATTTTAGGTATGCTAATCTCAAAGGTTGGCAACTGCTCAGCAATTCCTGATTCACTGTGATGTCACAGCTGTGACTAAGTTCAACCCTTCACTACCCAACTGCTCAAATTCTATGTCACATTTCACATTTTCAAATCACTGACTTGCACACAATGGCACTCCTGACAAGTTACAAATTGGATGACCTTCTAAAAAAGGTACCCTCTGGTGTACCAGGATACCCAGTTTTGGAAAAAACATGTTGGTGAAAAGTTGGACCTTTGAGGTTTCTTTTCGACATTTCACTATGTCTGTGTGGCTGTAGGTCAGTTCACACCATTTGGTTCGCGGATTAACTAGTGTAAGTGCCAAGGTGGTGTTGTAGTGTAGTCTGTCAGCAAGACGAAAATGCAAGTATGGTTTCCCATTTGGCCATTGTTTAGAATCCACAACTTTACCATAATGATGAGAATTATTCTTTAATTATAGTTTAATTCCCCGCTAGAGACGCAGTGCAGGTATGCAAAGCTTCCATTGGTTGGTTAGGTTGGCAGAAATTTTTGGCCAATAAAGAAGTTGAGCAGTGAGGCTTCACTTCACCAGGATCCGTAGCAGCGGCAGCATTTTTCCACCACTCCACCTTTTTGTTCTTTTGGTAGCTTTTCCTTCCTGGTTTAAGTCTTTTTGGGGCACTTCCTCCCACCCACCCTTACTTTCAGGAGTTGCTTTAGTGGGGGAGATTGTGTGCCTTTTGGGCACATGTTGTTTTCCCCTTTTGGCTTCAGCCAGGCCTGGAGTATGGGGAATTGAATAAATATGACATACTGTACATTAGGGATGTATAAATGAACTAAAAAAATACCTCTGCTATTGATGTTTCTTGATACATTTATTTATATTATACCAGAAGATACGTAATTATGTCAATTTTGTATGGTGGGGTAGGATGTGGGGCCCAGTTTTCGACCACTTAAGCTTTTCTTTGGCTATCGCAGTTTTGTCTCAAAGTAAATCTTCATATATGCATCAAAATATAATACCAGGAGTTAATGTCCACAGGAAGAAACAACTCACAAGTTCAGATGTACAAGCGGCGATATAGAGCAGACGCCATGAAGAAAATATAGCGATATTTCGGAATTGGTCGAAAACTGGGCATGGTCGAAAACCGGGCACGTAACTATACAGTGGATTTGTTCAGTGAGCACCATGTTGCTATCATAATATTTCTGGTTCTTGCTGGATGGCACTCCTCGCAATGCATTGGCAATCAGGTGTTCAAGTTGGGCAGGAATGCCCCGGATCACCAACAGTCCTTGCTGGGGGGGGGGGGGAGGCCCTTGCTGGTTTAGGCAGTACGATAGGAGGGATATGAGGAAATGGACGCATGGGTTTTTGTCCTGCACAGAGGAGCAGAAGAGGAAGTCCGGAGGGTGTGTGCGCTTCCCCCCCCCCCCCCCCCCCCAATAAGAAAAGGACGTGCAGGGGAACCGCCACCAAAGAGAAGTGCCATTTTTGGCAGTTTGGCAGTCTCCTCACCAACCAAAGGGGAATCATAAACGAACCTCCGTAGGTCTGACTCCCAAATGACCAGACTCGCAATCTTTAACTGATGAACGCGCATACAATTTGATGACTGGCACATCCCCCCCCCCCCCATGCTTTAACAGGGACTGAACGGTTGTGTGGGGGTGGGAGGTAGGTTAAGTTATATCGACCGGTGCCTGGAGACCGCAGCTGCCATGTGGTATCTCCTTATCAATGCTCTGATGAGATCAAACTTCAAAGTCAATCTGTGACTGTCCAGTCTCGGACGTCAACGGCACCGCCATGAGCTGTTACGCCAATTTAAATATTATGAATATGGAATTTTTATTACACATTCCTGCATTTCTAATGAACTCCAAATAAAACAGGAGTTATAAGCTGGGTAGTTTCATGGAAACGGCATGCAAACCTCTGTGTAACAAGAGTTATAATACGAAACTGTTCGGCGAGCTGTAACGATTCGCCCCCACCATCCCATGTATGTGATGGAATTTGTCAGACCTCGTGCACGCCACCTATGTTTAAGTTCAAAAAGTGGTTGTGGGAAATGGAGGCAATATCATATGAGGCGTGACAAATATGGAGTTCGCCATTTGCCACCACGTATATTGTGCAAATAATCGTTGAAGTACAATGTTCAGTCCCAAAATACACTATTCTCTAGTTCATTCGGCTCGTTAACAATGATACTGGATAATAAACTGCCACTCAGTGTTGTTTTTCAACCAAATGAAATGAGATTTTTCGTCAACCTACGTCAGATCCCGTTGTCAAATCAAATCGGGATTCAGTTCCTGGTTTGCTAAAGGACGTGTACTTCGGATGAAAAACCCAGCTTACCAGAATATAAATCCGACTTTATGAACCAATGTGTCCCGCACCGCTTCCGAACGGAATTCATAGTCGTACAAGATGTATCTTGGTTCATTGTGCTCTCGCAATTTTGCCTTCATTTCCTCAAAGCAGCAGCAATCCTCATCCTTTGTGCACGTTCTCCTTGAGTCTTCTTTCATCTCCAAAATTATCTTTTTTTTGTCCTCTATCTTTAAGATGGTATATTTGAGATTAGACCTCAGTTTCATTTCATTATACATAGGTACAATACTTTCGCAAAGACACACTCCTGAAGCCGTCATTTTGCCGATACTTGATCCGTAATGCAGAGAACGTGTCGCCGGTTTTTATGACCCAATACACCAGGCGGAAACACAGGCAGAAGTGACCTCATTCAACGGTCTGGGTCAGCCTGGCCATGTATGGTAATGCTGCTGTACGGGGGTGTCACTACTTGTACTTACTGACTTGCGCAGTTTGGCAAGGCTGACAAGCTTTTGTGACGGTAATCCTGTGGAAACTTCATAGATTGGGATAGATACACAAATAGACAGATGATTTCAGTGATACGATGAAAGAAGTCAAGTCCAGCTCACATTTCGTGGAAAAGAGTGATACATCAGGCTAGATAATAACATCTGTAAATGGGCACGGTAAATATATGGACATAGTCATGCCGTGCAAACTGTCTACAAGATCGGTGCATGATGACAGATCTTCCAAGACACTGTGACACGTGACACCACCACTCTGCACACAATAATAGTATTTTCTGGAAGTCATACAGTCAAATAAATATGCAAGTAAACAATACACATTAAATAATACTGAAGAAGAAGAAGAAGAAGAAGAAGAAGAAGAAGAAGAAGAAGAAGAAGAAGAAGAAGAAGAAGAAGAAGAAGAAGAAGAAGAAGAAGAAGAAGAAGAAGAGCTGTCGCCTAAATTGCAGTATAAGGGAGACCACACAAGTACCTTGTATAACTGGCATAATCCTAACAAATAAACTTAAATAAAAGCATTCTTGTGTCCCATTACCTGAAGCATGATTTTGCAGTATGAGGGCGAGCATGTTATACAAATTGATATATAAACATAGAGTGTTTAGAGACGACCAGACTTAATGGGACCAGTAAATGAATGAATGAATGAATGAATGAATCTTTATTGACTGCGCTGTTACATAAAATACAACAATATGTCAAATATACAACATGTACACATGTAGAGTATGAAAGAAAAAAAAAGAAGAAAATCACATTAAAATATGGACACAATCAGAAGAAAAATGTAACAAAAACAGTACAGACACGTACAGCACAGTACAGTACAATAGATACAAAAGATTTACGTAAATCACTAATCACCTGAAATGAACATAGAATGCAGTCATCAAATTGGCACGGTGTTACATGATTACAGTGGTTTGTCTCTTAGGGCACTGGCTTTGTCCATGAAATTTTCAAATAGGTATACAAGTTCTGTGTCATGCAGTACCAAAATAAATTTAAACATACTCTGAACATCATAAGCATCCGAATTACAAAATATTACGCGTATATTCTTAAGCAGATTTTCCCTTGGATTTTGAAATTTAGTGCATGTCATAACAAAAATGAAATTAATTATCAAGTTCTTGGCAAGTGTCACAAACTCTCTGGCTAACAGGAACTTTGGTAGGACGCTTATGTCTTCCTGTTTCGATATGTAAATTATGTGCACTAATGCGTAATTTAGTTATATTACTCCTTGTTTCGAAATTTTTTACAACATCAAAATAATGTTCAAATTTAAGTTCTGTCTTAAAAGATGTATACGTTCTCAATTTAGTTTCGTTATTTTGATTCAACATTTCATTTTTCCACTGATTTCGAAATTTGTTTTCTGTTTTATTACGGAAATGATTAGAAGGAAATTCGTGAAAAAAAATCATCTTGGTTATCCCAAAGTTCCTGCAGCCCGAGCAAATTAAATGTATCTTTTACAGAATTTAACCAGGTTGATTGACTTGCTTGAGATTAGTCAACATTACATTTGTATGCGATGAATAATAATGAATTTTGCTCCATATTGACGATTCTAAACCAGTTTTTACAGACAAAAGATAATATTCTGAGTGACAAAGGGGTCTTTCCTAGTTCTCCGAATACTGCAATATTGCATGCTTTACTATGTTCCCCGAGACAATATTTAAGAAACTTTGTATAGAATTTTTCGAGCTCAATTTTAAAACAACCTGAAATATTATCTTGTACAAGGATTTTCGACGGAATTACAGTATAAGCGCCCCATATATCGGACGCATATAGTAAAATTGGCTGTATAACTTTTTCAAATAGAGATAAGTATAGTTTTATATTCGTATCTCGTAGTAAAAATATCCTCTTTATTCTTGCCAAAGCTTTATTTGCTTTATCACATAATAATTTTATTGCACCATCAAAGGAACCAGTTAAAGACTTTTGAATTCCAAGATAAAGATAAGTCTTGACAATGTCTAGTTTAATACCATCAAAAAAGAAATTTCTATTAGGGACCGACCATTTGATACTTATGGGGGGCTATGCATTTTGTATCAACCTACTTTTTTTTTTTTTTAATGCACACAAGATGTACATAATTTTTTCCCTCTGACCCCAACGTACATTTTATCTTTTTTTGTGAAGACGTTAGTGGGATGCACATGTTCTTGAACTGTTTTAGGGTTAACATTTACAGTACAATCAATGAAGACGAAATAAACACAACATTTGGTATTTTGGAAAATTAACATTGTATATTGAAGGCATAAAGGAGACATTAATTTGTGCATTTTATGTTTACCAGTGAACTATGGTACTATCAGCTATCACAGGTTTGCTGAACATAGCACGCAGTTAAACCTGACTTTGCCAGCCATACCACATAGGGTGAAGCCCAAATGTGCTATGGCTGACTAAGGCCAAGTAAAACTCCGTACTACGTGAAGCTAGCCTGTGATAACGATTTTATCATATTTTCAGTAATAATTATGTTGCTCGCCTGCTAAACCGTGATACAAACCGTATCACTTGTTTGATTTTCGTGCTGCACAAACTTTTCTGCTAGCACGCGAAAGCAAGGCTCGCTCGCTAAAACGATATCGATATAAACCGTATCACGTTTGATGAAAATACCATGTTTTTGCTGCATGAGACACTGAGTGTGGTTATATATTTTGGAATAATAAACCAATCAATTCTGCGTATTATTACTAAAAATACGATAATACAGCATCTTGTCTAGCCAACATGATCAACACAAACACGTATTCTTATTTGCGCAACCAAAATACTGTATGTTTTCCTTCTAATGTATATATATATACATATAGCTGAAACATGCTAATATATTAAGCAGTATTGTATTAATATCCAATGTAGTGACTGTCTCAGATATACAAAGGTATACATTTAAAAATATAGTAATGCTAGAACAAGTTCTTGTGTACTTTGGATTCTGCAAAAATAAAGTGACATTCTGAAAAAGTAGTGTTTCTTATTGTTACTTCTTCATATCCACACCTGTATGTATCCTGCCAAGCCACCAGCTAATTGTGGTCTGCACCCAATCTAGATGAACTAGTTTAGTAAATATAGTTAATAAATATATACCCAATCTGGATGAACCAGTTCAGAAAATATGGTATTAACTCATTCCAGCCTGAAGAAAAAGTATAGACACATGTGTTTTACATGGATTGGGAATGTGGTAAAGCCTATATTAATCCCTCTCCAAGGCAGAGATGTTGGCATATACTTTTCTACCTTTTATTGGTGGAGGAAACCGAAGATCTAAGGAAAAACCACCATTCACGATCGGAGAGGTAGTTAACTCCAACCACATGCCGCCAAGGCCGGGATTTGAACATATGTCGCAGAGGTGGAAGGCAAGAGCGTGGCCGCCCTGCCAACAGTGAACCCCTGAAGGAAGATTGAGTCAAAGCTTTCTTTGGCATGCCCTGGGCGCATTGCGCCCAGAACACACCAAGGAAAGCTGTTGAGCATGAGCATATAATTGGGAAGGATCTCCTATACAAGATTAATCCAAAATTTGGAAAAATAGCCAGAAAATGAACAGACGACATTTGGATTTTAGCAGGAAAACATTGATTGGGGTGGAATGAGTTAATAAATTGTGTCTCTTACAAAGATCACATTATTTCTAACATATCCAGTAGGAGGCACTGGTTTTGCTTGTTTTGTGATGCCAGTTTGTTTGCGATGGTACTCTTTCAGATACCAAGTGCTTCCTACTCGAAAGTTGCTGACAAAATGTCCACCATTTCCATGCGTGACACACTGAAGTGTGTAGCTGTGTCCCAAGATCTGCAGCTTATTGGTAAGTGCATGTGGGCACACAGCTACATCGATCGGTAAAAACAAGGGCATGCCATTTACAAATTCTCTCCTGTTGTAAGTCCTCAAACCCGGACATCTATCGTCAGTATTTACTGTTTTCTTGGCACACGTCTTTGTGTAATTGTTCAGGAGCCATGTGTGATTCCACCCTGTAATCCTTTGTGTGTGTTTACATAATCATTTATTTTGAATGATTGTGCCTAAAAGGTATTCTAATTTCAATGAGGGAATCAAAATACTAGTATGTGTGATATTGTCATTATTTCAATTTATTATATTTGTGCAATATAGGTGAGACGTGTTAAATCTCCAGATTAATGGGTATGCGCGTGTATTTCAGTGATACCCACTTTTGAATAATTTGTTTCATATTTCATTTTATTTTATTTTATATTTTATTTCTCAGATTAAGCTATTTTTAAGGCACCGTTACTTAGCTCTTCGAGAGCCAATCACAGCATAAGTTGTGCAGATGAGCCTGAATCACTATCGTCATTCCAGATTCAAATTCCCCATCCACAGACCAATAGCTTTCCTCGGCGTGCTTTGGGCGCGTTGCACTTAAAGCCCAAAGGGCGCTGAGGAAAGCTGTTGACTCAGTCGACGTCCAAATGTGGCGCTGAAAGGGTTAGTTGCAATTATTTATGTCTTGGCCACCCATGGGTGCTCTAGAGCCCAAGAATTGAACAGGTTTTTGATACTATTATTGACAGAAGTTTTCGGTCCCAAATTTATAGGAATTACAAGATTATCGAGCCAAATTCATATTAAATATTGTATTTTCCTACCATTCTCTCGAATGCTTGCAACCAATTGACCATTTTGACTTGTTCAAGCACCTGGATGTATCAAACAGATGGCTTGATAATAGGAACCTGACCTAAGTCATTCACATACAATTTTGATTTTATTCATACTATGCATATGTGCATTACGTGAAGACTAATTTATGCAAGTTACTGCAATAAAGTGCTAAAAACTTATCTACCAAATCTCTTACATTTTGTTGAGTTGATTGAATGCATGATATAGTCACCTTTGGCAGAGTCTACTCAAACTGAATAGAGGCACTTGTAGTGAAATGTGAATTAAACCCCTACTCATAGGAACTTTGTTTTCCTTTTTGAGAAGCTTTCAACTGGCATTCACCATGTTTTTTTCAGCTCTGAAGATCGTATGACCTCTCACCCCTATGGGGAGGCTTGTCACATGATAAAAGACTATTGTAGACTGATGGAAGTCGATGGAAGTCTACGGTCACTTGGTTTGAAAGTAATGTACATACATTCCCCATGCAATAGTATCCAATGGAAGAAAATTCAAGATCAATAATTTTATCAACGTGTCTTTCCAAACCAGGATAGTACTATTAAAATGCTAAAATTACCATCACTGCCTTCAATTAATTAAGAACTATTTAACAATTGATGCTTCACATTTCTTTTGCTGGGGACAGGGTATCGATACCTGAGTGGCCGTGTGAAATTAAACCTTTAACAGCATTGTGAAAATCCTTCTCTTGTATGAATATTTAGATATTTTATGATATTTACTCTAAGTCTCAAATGGGTGGAGTGATGACTGCAGGACTCTCCTTAATAATTTGATATTCTGCATTTACATGTATAGAATTGCCATATTCATACTGGGTTACAGAATAATCTACACAATGTATATATCCTGTAAAGCAATGGAACAAGATCACTCTTCTGCGTCATTCAAGTTGGCATTTCGCAACAAATGGTGGGCTCCCAAGTTCTCAAGGAAAGCTATTGACCCACGGAATTTGATGGGAAAATAAACAGTTTTTTTTCTTGGTTAGCCAAAACGAGAATAGGAACGTGGATGTATCAAATATTTCGAGAATCATACATGTACGCATATAAAAAATTTAAATGCCACTATTGATACTATCTTTTTATTAAAGCAGTATTTTTTTTAGAGAGGAATGACGTACTTTATTTTTTTCAGGTGATACTACGAAGGACATTATTTTTTTCAGCAATGTTGGGACGTACATATTTTTTTTAATAAAATGCATAGCCCTCCCCTAAATATCAAATGGTCGGTCCCTTAATTAATTTGCCCGTTTTGTTTAAAATCATGACTTTAGTCTTTTTAATGCATGTTGATATTCATTTTCCAATTTTTGCAATAATCACTCAAAATATTTAGACAATTTTGTAGTCCTGATTCGCTTTCAGATATCAGTATTAAATCATCAGCCTAAAGAGGACAATTGAATATTTTTTCGTTTAAAAATACTGGATCACACGATTCATTAAATTGGGTTGGTAAATCATTGATAAAGATGTTGAATAAAGTAGGGCTGATCACAAATCCTGGTTTTACCCCTCTTTGGTTCATTATATTGTCCGATAAACCATTAGAAAATTTTATTTGTAAACTTGAATCATAGCACATATCTTGAATTACTCTAAACATATAGCCACTAATACCATTTTTCGCTAATTTGTAAAGTAGTCCATCATGCCAAACAGTATCGAAAGCTTTCTGAAAGTCTACGAAACATACAAAAAGAAATTTGTTTTTGCCTAAAATAATTTTGTGTATTTATCAATAAGAGTTCTCAATACAAAAATGTGATCACTAGTTCTACATTGAGAAGTGAATCCTATTTGAAGTTCTGTCTGTATACTATTTTCTTTTAGATATTTCTGCAGGCGGTTACTTATGATGGCGCAAAAAAGTTTAGAGACACAACTGCTGAGACAAATACCCCTATACATATTTGGGTCTCATGTAGATCCACCTTTATGTACAAGCACCATTAGACTTTTCTTCCAAGACATTGGGAAAAATCCCGAAGTAAATATCGAATTAAACATTTTAAGCAATATCTCAAACAGAATCGTTTTACTATTTTTTAACATTTCGTTTATTATGCCATCCTTGCCCGGTGATTTTTTGTTCTTCAACGTTTTCAAAGCAATGATTATTTCTATTTCTTTAATTTTGAAATCTAATGTTGTGAATGGCATTTGTGGAGTTTTCAGATTATTCAGTAATGATGTTACTTCCTGTTCCTTCGGAGATTTTTCTAATACAGTATTTCGTGACATGATATTCGAGAAATGGCGAAACCATTGTGTTGGGTCTATATTTTCGCTAACATCTCTTTTCTTTGTAATTGTATCTTCAAGTTCTTGAATAAGGTCCCGATAGGTATTTGGGTCTCTTTCCCAAATATTATTTAGTGAATGCATTATATTATTCCTAAATTCCCTTTCTTTATTTTTAGATACTATTTTGCCACAAGAAAAAAATTTAAAATTTGCATGTTCACCTAATTTGCATAAATTAAAGTACTGCAACTTTGGTTCATGGTTCATTGAATACGGCTTTGCCCCAAACCTATAAATTCAAGTTGGAATGGGATGGCTATGTATAATAGTTTTGGACGTATTCAACTTTGATTTTTTTCAAAGCCTCTTATTAGTATAATTTGAAACTAGAAAAGAGGATTTGCTTCCAAGCAAATCTGTCTGTGTGCCTTCAAAAGTTGTTAATATTAAATGCTATACAACTTTTGTCCTTTGGTACTTCACATTCCATTAAGCTTAGGGCTGGATGAAAATTTCAAAGTCCAAATGACCTTGACCTTCGACCTTTACAGGTGACATGTAAATTGCAAAAAAATGTAAAGTGTTACAATACCCACAATTTAAGCCCATCAGGAACCAAATCAGATGAAAATTGACCACTTTATGGCAAGATGAAACTTTCAAAGGGCCAGATGACCTTGACCTTTGCCCTTTATAGGTTACAGGTTCTTACAAAAATGTGCAATGTTGCGATACCTACAATTTGAGTCTAATATGATTAGAATTGGATGGAAAATGGCTGAGTTATGACTAGATGAAACTTTCAAAGGTCGAAATGACATTGACATTGGACCTTTAGAGGTCCTATGTAAAATACAAAAACGTGCAGTATAATAAAAATAATATTACTGTGGCTCTCCCCTTATGCACCGCGGTCCTGTGTGACACAGGTGGCCTAGGAAAAAAAGGAAAAATAGATGAGATTGAGGAAACCATGGTTATCCTAATCAGCTGATGCTGCCATGTTTACCAGGACCAGAGCAGAGGCAAAGAGTCCACGACACACTCTCTCACAGCCGTGGAGGGCCCCTGGCCCTGGATATACCCCCCAACACTCATCGCTTGTATGACCCCCCCCATAAAAAGACAGAAAAACCTTCCCTCATACACCCTATCCCCGCCTCTAAGGCTCAGGCATTTCCCTTGGGGTCCCCCATGGGAGCCCTTATAAGGGCTACGACCATTCCCTCTCCTCCCTGCACTCTCAGATTCTAATTTACCCTGTTGCTATCAAGCCCTATCAATTCATTTCTTTTCTCTCAGCACCCTACCAGGTAGTCTGTACACTTTTAGCGCCTTTCTTTCCTCCCAGAAAGCCACCCTTCAAACCTAAGACCCATGCTACACGTTCTGCTTCCTCTAAACACTAAACCTCTTCTCGACTCTTGTTATACTAGTCTTCCCTGTGCCACTTTCTGAAAAATTCTTCTCTTATCTCTCAATATGCATCACACCACAACAGCCAGTGACCCACTGTCTCATCTGCCTCCTGTGTACATACCTTACATTTGCCATTACTACCTGTTGTCCACTTCTGTTTTCTCTTTTCTAGATTGATCACTCCTACCCTACTTTGAAAAAGAAGCCTGGATCCCTTCCCTCCGTTTCAACACACACTTTTCTTTTCTTTTTTCTAGTACCTTGTACGCTTTTAATGTACTCTTTTCCCTGACTCCTCTTTTCCAGTCTTCCTTCCAGCCCTCTGTAACAGTTCTACCTATATACACTTTCCAGTTTTCAACCTCATCATATCCTTTCAATTCGTATCTCGCTGCCAACTTATTTATATCTTTGACCCATTTTGCTTGTTCCTTGACTCTTCATTGTAAACCTTCCTGCACCACCGGTCTTCATTTACTGATTGTAAATACCCCCAGTACTTAAGCTTTGCTTCGGCAATTCTGTCTGTGCTTTTATTCCATCCTAACTCTCCTATGACTGCTTCTGTTGCTGCACATGGTGATGCTCCCAGTATCCATTTCCCCATCTCATTCTGTGCTTTCTCCATTCCCTGGATATCTCTTTCACTTATTGAAATAACATCTAAGCCATATATCATCCCTGGTATTGCAACTCTATCCCATAATACCCTTGCTGTGTATGCTCTGTTGAAACTGTTCAGTGCAGTAGCTTTAATCATTCCTTTTGTATGGTTCACTTTCTGATTAATCTTCTCCACCTGATACCTGAGCATGCCTTTACCTGTTGTTTTTATCTTAACACCTAAGTATTCATACTCATCAACCTCCCTAATATCAATTAACTGTTCCCTACCTTCTGGAATTTGGAACTGCCCAATTCTCCAATTTTATTCCCATCTAGTTTCTTCCCAAGAGTCACCACCTTTCCCAAAGGGCATCTCTCCATACCCTGTCATAAGCTTTCCTCACATCTAAGAAACCCATGAAGACTTTCTTCTGCTTCTGTCTTGCCCATTCTAACACCTGGTTCAATGTGAAAATGTGATCACCTACACTTCTGCCTGTTCTGAATCCATTCTGAATTTCTCCCAGAGGTCCAAGCCTTTCGACTATTCTACTTAGTCTCCTGTACATTATCCTACTAAATATTTTTCCCAGATTTGATGAAATGGCAATACCCATACACCGATTCAATTGGCAATTACAAAATCCCATACACTGATTCAATTGGCAACTACAAAATCCCGAGTTTATTCCATTCCTTTCCTACCTGTCTTTTCTCAATTACCCTATTGAAAAGCAACTGTAAACTATCCTCTTTTTATGAGTTCCAACAGTATATCATCAGGTCCTGCCGCTTTGCATAATCGCATCTGCTCAATTGCTATTTCAACTTCTATACTTCTCACTCTGCCACACATCTCTGGATCCCATTGATCCTGTGTGCATTCTGCTTGACACCCTGGTATTGTTCCCTGACCAAAGTGCGGATTATTAACTTCTAGCCAATGCTCCCTTAAAGCTTCCTGTATTTCTTCTTTGTTATCTGTTCTTTTCCCTCTGTGTGTGATTTTCTGGACTTTATTCTGTTTACGCTGATTAAACTGTTTCCAAAAGATGGTTGACCCTTCTCCCCCATTCTTCATTATTTTCTTTGTCATTCTTTCATTATTACTGGCCTTCCTTGCTGCTTTCATCTCTGCTACGTTCCTTCTACATTCCATATACTGTCTCCTAGGCTCTTCTGTCACACCTTCAGGGTATTTATTTTTCCTGGCTAATCGCCATGCTCTATTTCTAGCCCTCTTTCTTTTCATGGCCCCTTTCAGCTCTGGGTCTATTCTATACCCTGGACTTCCAACTGGAACTTTCTTTCTACCTATCTTTTCCTGTGCTACCTTAAGAATCCTTCTGATTAGATCCCCATTCATTTCCTGTACTTCCCCTTCATTCTCCCATCTATTTTTCCATTCCTGCAATTCCAATTTTAGGCTTTCTTGATACTCTGTCCAGTCTGTTCCCTCCTTTATATCCCACACCCATTTAACCCCCCCCCCCCCCGCTTCTTTTTAGACACCGTTTGTTAATTGAGACTATCATCCAGTTATGATCACTGCCTATATCCAATCTACCTTCTTCATCTATTTCGCATCCTTTTGTCATTTGAAATACTTCACTGTCCACTAGAATATAGTCAATTATTGACCGTCTTTCTCCAGATGCCCATGTCCACTTTCCCTTGCATTGTACATCCCTATTAACTATCCTCAGACCAAATTCCCTTGTGAAGTTCAGTAACCTGGTTCCATTTCCATTGATTCCACTACTCCCTCCCTCAATACCACTCATTCCATTTCCTATGTGTGCATTAAAATCCCCAGCTATCATAATCTTGTAACCCTGCTGCTGAATATCAGTAATCATCATTCTCATCCTATCATATATTTGGTCATTCCATTCATTAGGTAACCCCTTGCGACCCACATACACTACAACTATCGCTACTTTATTTCCATTTGACTCTATTCCTATCCACCGTATGTCATTTTTGATCTCGTTATCATCTTCCCATCTGTTCTTCTAGATTTCATGCCACTTAACCCCTTTCTTTATCAGAAACCCTACTACTCCTCCCTTTTTGCCCACTCACTCTCCCTTTACCTGTTATGTCATATCCCGCTGGGCCTGTCACTATTCCTATCTCTTCTTTTCTAATTGGTGTCTCTACTAGAGCTATAATATCCATCTTCTCGCTTTCAGCTACCTCTTCTATTTCTGATATCTTCCCTTTGAATCCTCTACATTTGACATATCCTATTTTCATGTTGTTTTTTCTTTCTCTCGCTCCTTCTTGCTCTACTGCTACTTCCTGTTTGTCTGTGGTTCTTACCCTGTTCCCGAACTGACCTGGTAGTTGCTGGGGTTCCTAGTTTTCCTGCTTCTGCACCCACTCACTGTAAACATGTCCTAACCTATCACCTCCCTTCTGACTTGGGTGCAACCTATCCCCAGCAAACATATTCCTCCTCCCTACAAAATCTTCCCACACAAAAAGCTATTCTCCCTTGTCTACATAACTTCTCTAACCTCCTATTAATCCCACAAATCCTGCTTGCTTCCCACCCACTCATCCTAAGCCTTCGTGATTTCCCCATTACCAAAGCATCGCAGTCGAACTGCGCTAACCTCCCCACAAGCTTCCCCTACCGGCCTGACACCATCTCTGTCCCTATTCTCTCCCCCTGCTCTTCCCTGTCCCAGAGATCATTTGTGCCGACCTGCACAATGACTCTCGGATGCCCATTACTACTAATCACAACCCCCTCAAGCCTCTCCTCAACATCCCTAATCGTGGCCCCTGGAAGGCACACTCTAACCCTATGTTCCCTGTCTGCCCTACAGAAGACCCTATCTACCTTCCTTACTATACTGCTCCCTATCACCTCTGCCTCTCTAGGTCCCTCCTAATCCCCCTTCTCACTAGGCCCTGTCACTCTCTGCCTCCCCTCATCCTCGCCTCCCTCCTGACCTCACCCCCATCCTGTTCCCCCTTCCTGCTAGGCCCTCCCACTTTTTGCCTCGATCCCTCATCCTGACCTCCCTCCTGACCTCTCCCCCCATCCTGTTTCCCCATCAGCCTGCTCCACCCTGTCCTGGATCTCCTCCCTCACACCAGCTATAGCCCTAAAACTATCCCTAGCCTCCTCTAACTCTATCTTGAGGGCTGCCAGCTTTGCCTCCAAAACCTCCACCCTCCACATCTAAACTGGGAACTTTCCTCCCTCGCCTCGTTGACAGAGCATGCTAATCCTGCAGCACTGAACTCGACCCACATACAGCACCCCTCACACTGTATGTGGTCATCCCACTCACCCCGCTGTAGCTCTACCCTGCGCTCATCCTCCCCTCCTGTCTGCTCCCGCCCTAACTCGACCTGACTCCCTACTACCTGCCTCCCTCCTCTAGAAGACCTCCCTCCTGCTGCCTTCCCTCATGCTGTATCCCAGCTACTCTTTGGCAACCCACGTCCCGACATACTGGAACTTGTGTTTCTTTATTTCCATCGATGATAATAATATAATTCGAAATGCCGGCCCCCACGCTCACTGACCTATTTTCGCTCGTTAAAACTTTCTGACTGAAGCCTCCTAACACTTTCCCTGCGTTATCGCTATATATTCATAAGACAAATCCCTTTTCTAATAATATGTTGTAGGCATGGCCTACGATGCGAGCGTCAGCATTACAAAGTATCGATAATAACGTCCATAGATCACGCAGTACATAGCACCTGGTCGCTAGGTCCCTCTAGCGGCCATTTACTAAACCAGTCTAGGGGGGCGAGGCCGTACTACTTTGATCAAATGAACGAAATTATCTGCCGTATAACCTTTCTTTTTGTTAGAAGCTGTTCCGCAAATTTAAGTATTGTTCGCAATATTGTTATATATTGCCATTGAACTAGTATCCTGTGGCAGGGACGTAGTGCGTACCAAGAGTGATTGTTGGATTGTCGCGGGACAACACCAAAATCGGAGCAGGCTTAGGCAACATGTTGTTTTGGGCCTCTGGGGGATCAGTGTGACAAGAACTTAGTAGAAGTTGCGATCTGGAAGGCCCCGAGAAGCAACCTGGTGACAGCACAGTGTGCAGATAACAGTCACAAAGTGAGATGCAACATGCGTAACAAATACTAAATACCTTGGGATGATTATTTTGGTTACCCTCACACCTGTCAGGTTTTTCTATTCCGCGGAAACCCACTTCCAGCCCCAGAAGAATGTTTGCCGGTCCACTTCCATCGAGGTGTAACGATGCAAGTCAGTGAATCGTTATCATTCATTACACTCTGCCGACAACGTTCTCTGAAGCCCAGTTATGAATTATTAACATGATTTCCATAAAGGCCGGTAAGTGTGAGACTTTGGTGTAAATTAAACTGCGAAATTTACCCGTGGTGCCTAAAAAACGCATTGGCTGATTGGATAATTTACCGTTCTGTTATATCCCATATTCACACGTGTTTATGGTAAGAGCTCGCTGACGCTCGTCATGATCAAATTCTGGCCAAAAATGGTCAAAATTCCATTAAATTTACGCCAGCTCAGAAACCAAACCTTCCCTCGCTAAATCTCGTCTCGTTCCTGTTACAATTGCAACAAGTTGGGCCCAAAAAGTAATGGCTAAATAAAAATTTCACAGGTCCAAATGACCTAGATCTTTGACCTTTAGAGGTCACATGTAAATTACAAAAATGTACAGTGTAACAATAGCTACAATTTGAGTTCAACAGTATCAAAATTGAATAAAAATTGACCGAGTTATGACTGGATGAAAATTTCAAAGGTCCAAATGACCTCGACCTTTGACCATTGGAAGTCACATGTAAATTACAAAAATGTGTAGTGTTACAGACATATCTATTGTGGTTGGATTGGTTTCCTGTACCTATCATAGTTTTGAAGATATTTAAGATTTAAGTTTTCAAACGGCCCTAATTTGCATAATTTTCAAACCGTTGAACTCCTTTACAAACACTCAAGACTTCATGTATGTAAGTATAATCATGCCAAGTTTGGAGTTTTTACGTGTAATGCTTTTTAAATGAAATGTGGGACATATTTGCCTGTCAAGAAGAAAGAAATAAAGAAAGAAAGAAAGAAAGAAATTCCTAGAAAAACAATATGTCTGTGTTGGCACACAGACATAATTCTACAACTTATACTGTCCATTATATTGGCAGGTGTCACAAACTTATAAGGCACATTGAAATTTTGAGTCGAACTGCAATAGTTTGGAATACATCGAGCTTTTAAAATTTTACTTGCTCCTAATTTGCACAATTTTAAACATCATGACTATTCCAAATGAGATGCACAATTTCACTGGTAAGGTCAGTTACCATGGCAACTTTGGTGGTTTCAGACCGACTTGGTCATAAAGAGAAAGAAAGAAAGAAAAAAAGAAAGAAAGAAATTCCAGTGTTGACCCACACAGTGAAACCTCTCGACAGCGGGCACCCTTGGGACCAGAAAAAAAGGGCCCACTCCTGAGAGGGGCAGCCCTTCTGGGCAGTATGGATGAGTATATGTGCATGTACAAGTGTGTTATTCGTACATGCACATACACATGTACAGTGTATACATAACATAATTCAGGGAGATGTATATATATGCAATACAAAACTGTCTTTGTTCCTTTATTACATAAACAAATTTTAACAGACGCTTTCACAAAACTACATATACATGTACCTGGGAAATGAGACATGCACTATACGTCTCATATAATAGAGCCATGACTATACTGACTCACTATTGGCTACGAAGAACAGGCTTCATATTCCATGCTTTACATGCATTGACACTCAGAGAAGTACACAAAGTACACCTAGGTATGTAAAAACTTGCACAAATGATACTGTACCTATGCAGAACTTTTATGCTGAATTAAATGGTTTAAATATTTTGGAACAGTTAAATCTTGATCCCAATTGTAACCCAAATGAAAGCTATGCAAAATTAGAAAATATAATAACACAATTCAAAGAGAAGCACCTTCCGACTAAAATGGTTAAATTTAATAAATATAAGCATAAAAATTGTCCATGGGTAACTAATGTCATTCTGAATTCTATTAAATATCGAGACAGTCTCTACAGAAAATTAAGAGGTACCCGTCAGGATGACCCTCAATATCACATGTTAAAGCAAAACCTTAAAGTGTATAACAATATTTTAAGAAAAAATATTAATCAATGTAAAAAAGACTATTACCATTCTCAGTTTGAAATATTTAAGAATGACTTAAAAAATACTTGGGATACAATTCGATCAGTCTCAGGCATAAATAAAAATAAATCAAGTTTTCCCTCATTTTTCATAATAGTTAGTACTGAAACAACTAACAAGGAAATTATCGCCAACAGATTTAATACTTTTTCACAAATATTGGCCCGAAATTGGCGGGAAAATAAACCAAACTTTTCCTTTTACCTGAAAGAAAAAACACACTACAGATTCTCTTTTTCACACGTCGGCCCCGAGGAAATTAAAAATATCGTAACACAGCACAGGTCATGACAACTTATCCATGAAGCTCCTCAAAGGCATTACCTCAATTCATGAACCACTAGCACCTATTATAAATCAATCATTAACAACAGGTATTTTCTCACAAAAACTAAAAATTGCTAAAGTCATACCCATTTACAAAAAAGATGATAATACATTGCCAGACAATTACAGACCCATCTCTATCTTACCTGCCATCTCAAAAATATTTGAAAAAGTTGTATACAAACAAATGTATGATTATTTCATTAGTAAAACTCTGTTCTATACTAGTCAGCATGGGTTTAAAAAACTACACTCTACAGAAACTGCCGCATTAGAATTTGTTGACCGTATTATTAAATTCCTTGACACTGGGAAACTACCAATAAGCATATTTGTTGATTTATCAAAAGCCTTCGACACTTTAGACCATCAAATTCTCATCGACAAATTAGCGTACTATGGCATAACTGGCATTACTTTAAATTGGTTTCGTAGTTACCTTACAAATAGAACTCAGTATGTTCAGGTTGATGATGTCTGTTCTCAGCATGTTCATATAACCACAGGTGTCCCACAAGGATCAATACTCGGCCCTCTCCTATTCATAATTTACACTAACGACATGCATTTTGCCTCATCAAAATTTGATTCAATCCTCTATGCAGATGACACCACATTACTCAACTCGTTATGTTCCTTCACCTTCCCTTCTGGAAAGAATATACATGCACAAAATGCATCAGACAATATCAATGTTGAACTGAATAAAGTGTATGACTGGCTAGCTGCAAACAAATTATCCTTAAATACAAGTAAAACAAAGTTCATGATCTTTCATTTTCCCAAACGAAAGCTGGAATTTGATTTAACCTTAAAGATTGACAACACTCCAATTTCAAAGACAGAGGAATTTGACTTTTTGGGTTTACGAATTCAAGAAAACCTAAAGTGGGATGCTCATGTAAGTAAAATAGGAAACAAACTTGCTAAAGTAAATGGGATCTTGAAGAAAATCAACAAATTTGTACCAGAAAGCGGCCTTTTGCATATTTATAATTCACTGTTTTTATCACATTTTAACTATGGTATTCTTGTATGGGGATTTTCATATGAGCGTATTTCTATGCTTCAAAAAAAGGCTATCCGCACAATTTGTAATGCTAATTATAATGCACATACCGCCCCGCTTTTTAAGCAGCTAAATCTATTAAACATAGAGGATTTGAGAAAGTTGAAAGCACTGAAATTTTACTACAAATATTCACATGACGAACTTCCTTATTATTTCAAAGGCATTAATCAAGTTAAACAACCCACTCATACCTATTACTCTCGTACCAGAGTCGTGCCTCCCCTCACAATACCCAACAAAACCAGATCAAAAGATTGCATTAGATACTACATCCCAAGTTTACTTCTCACTACACCTCCCTGTATAACTGACAAAATTTATTCCCATTCATACCACGGTTTTTCTAGTTATGACTAAAAAAAAATCTACGTAAATGAATACCAAGAGTTCTGTACCCTGCCAGATTGTTTTGTATGTAACAGATAATAGAATGTATTGTATTTATTTTTCCTCATCATCCAAAGTTTTGACTGTCCAGTGATTCTTTTATTTCAGTTAAAGCAGTCCATGTGCAAGATGCTGTAAACTAGTTACCCGTTAAAGGTGGCCCCAGCGATAGCGGATCTCAGTCCTTAGCTGGGTCATACCGACAAGACTTCTCATAAGCTTTTGTTACTAATGAATGTACAGTACTGATGTTAATTTTCTTGTATTTTGATTCCTCATTGTCAAATAAAACGTTTCTTAGTGTTGAGTTCTGAGTTCATATCACTGGTTACAATAAAAACAAACATGAAAGTTTCCACTGAGATGACACAAATCCACACACTGTTTCAAAATTCACAAAGTTATGAAAACAGTCATTGAGGACTGGAAGACCATACTTTGACGGGTCTAGCCAACTCAGCACTGTATGTAGTCTATTTTCAACAGAGGGTACACTCAGGCTTGTTCTGCCTAGAGGTCAAATGCCTGTGATCCCTTGGGACTGACAAGCCCAGCAGACCCTGAAAAAAGGTTATCACTTTAGGTGATTAATACAGACTGCAGACTGTCATTCATTATTTGTCCAAACACACTGTAGTGTACTACAACAATTTTACAGCAGAAAGGGGACAAGCATTGCCTAGTGTATACATGGGGGGGGGGTTATAAAATTGCCTCAATTGGGCCTCATTTAGATCAACATAAATTACCCTCACCTTCTTGCAATTCTCAATACGTCCAGGCGTTTCTTGTGGAAAATGTATTCTTTCAAGGCTGTGAATAGTGGGTCATACTGTGGTAACTTTTTTCCACGTCTCTGCTGCGGAAACTGTTTTGACCTGACTGATTGTCATTGATGCCACAATGCTTTCCTCATCAGAGTAAATTTCTTTCTTTCTTTCTTTCTTTCTTTCTTTCTTTCTTTCTTTCTTTCTTTCTTTCTTTCTTTCTTTCTTTCTTTCTTTCTTTCTTTCTTTCTTTCTTTCTTTCTTTCTTTCTTTCTTTCTTTGTTTCTTTCTTTCTTTCTTTCTTTCCAAATTTGTCCAGAGTTTTTCTCGGACAGTATAATTCCGAAAACCATCAAACTTGCCATGGTGACTGACAGGTCTACCAGTGAAATTTAGCTCCTGGTTTGGATTAGTCATGATGTTTAAAATTATGCAAATTAGGGACAATTCAAATTTTAAAAGCTTTATATCTTCAAAAATATTATAGATCACCACGAAGTTCAAACTTACACATAATATAGGTTTGAAACATCTGGCAAACCCAATAGCATGCAAACAAAAGTTGGGGAATTTTAGCACTTTCCAAACGGAATCCACGTATACGCGGACTCATGGAAATTATCATTGCAGTCGGAGTCCACATGTAAGCGGACTCACCTTCCAAGATCACTTTATAGGTTATTTTGCACGAAAGAACCACAGATTTGCACTTAACACCATCTTGAACATGTAAACTTCCTCTCATAGCATTTGTTTCGTGATTGGAACGCCATCATGAATTTTGCACGGGTTTTTGAAGTATTGGTAGGCACCTGTCAATACTGATGGTGTGAAAGGTCACATGGGGTACACTGCATCATGACAGCCAGAGGCCGCAAACGGTTTACAGTCTTTGAAGTATTTGATATGCTCGTCATGGACGGCTGAATTATTAATTTTAGGGCTAATATGGTATAAATTGTTAGAAAAACGTGTCAATTCACATATCTAATGCATGTTTCCACATTGCAGTCATGTTTTGGATTAATCAATGACATTTTACAGTCAAATAAAGCTGCTAAGATTCGCTAAAAAGAACAAACATCCAAGATGGCGGTTTGGTCACGTGACTTTAGGTGACCTTGAGATAATTTTTGCAACGCGTATTCTGAGATCTATGTGCAGCTTTCCTGTGGCAAATGTTTCTCACTCACAAACCTTCTAAATATGCTCACAAATGTGTATTAAATTGAAATTTGCTGAATTCATGTGGCGACAAATGTAGATTGCAATGATTGGCAAACGTATCAAATAAGCTGACCAACATGATTGCCATGGCAACTATCCTAAATAATGTTTGATACAAACGATGTATTTGTAAACTCTGTCTTGTGTAAAAGTCGAAATATTTCAATTTATGGATGTCGGGACTCTATGGAAACCAAGAAGTGAATTATAGAAACCATAGAGACAGTGATCAATTTATTATTAGCATGCACCGAAATAGCACACATTTTGTTAAATCATCATCATCATCATCATCATCATCATCATCATCATCATCATCATCATCATCATCATCATCATCATCATCATCATCATCATCATCATCATCATCATCATCATCATCATCATCATCATCATCATCATCATGACGAAGGCCAGTAAGGTAAAGGCTTTGTGCTCTTTTCGGTTTCTTTGTCACAGTCCTTTTTTCGGACTGAATATCACAATTGAAGTACTGATGCCTTGGGAATACCAAAAACTCAGTCAACATTTCTCTGTATTTTTTTCCTATTGTAGTCGTTAACATGTGAGTGCTGGTTGTTGTTGTTGTTGTTGTAATTGTTGCTATTTTTTATTGGAAATTCTGCTTGGGAATAACAAAACTTGAAAAAGGGTTAGTGTTAGTCAGATGCTGCCATCTATTGTCCAGTTTGGTAACTACTTAATGTATGTCCAGGACAAATTAATGTTCACCGTGACGTGACGGGCTTTCCCTGGTACAAGAGCGCAGATAAATGTCAAAGGATGGGCTTTTTGGCTACAATTTTCAAAGCCACAGCTATGGTTCCTCAAACGAGAGTCCTGATGAAGCAGCCTAGCATTATTTTCCTGCATATTTTAAGTCAACGACACTGCTACTTGACACATATATTTATATAAACATGTTCCATTTAACTAAAACTACCGATTTAAAAACTGTTCTTGCAGACAAAATCAAGATTGATCATCTGAGGTTGCTCATCGGTTTGGTGCGTTAGTAATATATGGGCAGCTGACTAAACAAAATGATTGATTGAATGAATGAATGAACGAATGAATGAACGAATGAATGAATACGTATTTCACCAACTAATGATATCAGAATTTATACCCAATGATATCTGGGTACAATGTGATTTTCAGCCTATAAAAGTCGTGCACAAATACCATGCAGAAGTTCAGCCAGACAGGTGGCATACATGTATGTGCAACCCTGAAAACATTGCCTGCTCCTGTTGCCTGGTAAACTACGCCTGATGAACTTTTGTCACCTGGAAAAAAATCTTTAATTTTCTTTAAGCTTGATGTTATCTTTCTGAGTGATATTCAGTATCGTATGTGCCCACACTATCACACACAAAAATTAGAATTCTTAAGGAAACATATTTAATTGTAGCCTATTATTGAATCGTGAAATTATACACCTACCTAGAATGCTCTCTATGGGAATCGGTGGAAACCTTCTATTTTTATTCCCACTCAACCCACATAGTCCCATGTGCTAAAGGCCGGACATCTTCCGCTTGACCCTTTCGAGTCGTGCTGAACCGACCGTAACCACTACGTCAAAAAGGAAAAGAAAGTCAAAAAAACCCATCCCCCCACCCCCCACCCCCCAAAAAACCCAGGATGACTGTGAAAGTTTTAATGGGAATTTTCATTTGACACCCAATTGGTATTGCAATAAATAGGAATGTATGCATTGACCAATAAGAACAAAATTAAACAATTCATCAAAATTCACAAGTGCAGCATATTGTCACCTGCTGAACTATTCTTTGATCCTTCCACAAGCTACCTTCCCGTCGCATTTTCGACGAATCTGAGTAAAGGTTTTGGAGAAGTAGTCGAAAATAGCATACAAAAAAGTTTAAAACCCCCCCAGAAAAATTCACCGCGCCTCCTAGAAAAAAAGGTCTAAGCGTTGCCAATACGTGGCCCTATGGAATTTCGAAGCAATTGGTCAAGTGGTGTCGGCGATTACATTTTTTAAATTTTAGGAAAAATACCCCCCATTATAAAATAAAATAAAATGCAAAATAAATAAATAGATAGATAGATAGATAGATAGATAGATAGATAGATAGATAGATAGATGGATAAATAAATAAATAAATAAATAAATAAATAAATAAATAAATAAATAAATAAATAAATAAATAAATAAATAAATAAATAAATAAATAAATAAATAAATAGGATATTTCCTCATGATATTTTATCAACCCTTTTATGCCCGCACGGGCTTATGACTACAATGTACAAAAATACAAAGAATATACAAAAGCAATGTACAAGAGAACACAAATGGTTAAATTTTAATAACACGCATAGAAATTGTCTCGTCTCAAACAGCAATCCGTTAATCTGTCAGCAACACAGTTCAGACGTTCTAGATCTTACGGTGACATGAAGAATAGCACACGAGCTTTACTTGACAAAGAGAGACAGTTCGGAAAACTAGCTTTTATTGAGAAGAGAGCTTTTCTTATGTCATCATATAGATTACAGGAAAACAGTATTTTAGTGAATTTGGCTTCAGGTACACAATTAGGACAGAAAAGGCAGATACGCTCACTAATAAGTTCGTTAGAATAGCAAGCAGTCTCGATAGGCAATCTATGGTTACTGACTGGTTAAACTTCGGCGTATCTTGAAACTGGCGACATTACATCTAGAGAGATAGTTTTCAGCCATATAAGAATGTTTGAAAAGGCGATAGAAAAGTTTGGTTTTCAACACACGTTTGACCGTTGAGTAATTTTTAGAAAAAGGGTTCTTGACATTGGTCATGATCATGAAGACGTTCCTCCAGCTTCGTCAAAACGCGTGCTTCATCAAAGACTGGCCTTCTTGGCTGATTAATTTTCCCTATACATTACCCATGCCCTTAATATTGAGTATACGTCTTACTGCTGTAGCCCAACTCCTCTGGCCTCTAGAATCCAACTCTAAGGCATTGTTGTGCGAGTGTCTCAGACTGTGATCGTCCCGGAGGGACATTATTCTTTACCAATATTCAATAATGCGATTCTTAATTTCAAATTCTAAAGGGTACATGAATGAATGACCTTTATCGCAACTGCACCATGTCATACACATCGATACAATTTTTATGATGGTTTTAAAACAAAAACAGTACAAACACAGTCTGCATCATAAAGATCCCCCATCAGCAAACCTGTTGGGAGCATAAATAATGCTTACAAACACACACAGATAAAGATGAAAATAAGAATAACATTGTGTAAAAAAAATCATACAAACATATGTGTACCTAGTTGAACCAAAATAATAGGACACCTTTCCATTACAACTTTCCTCTGATTTTTACCGTTTTTGTAATAAATTTTCCCAAATTCCAAATTACTTCCACGTCATCACATTTTATTAACTGAATTAATTTATCTTCCGGAGATAAATATTCAAAAACAACAAAAAAATCTGACATGTTATCAATAAGTTGTTTCCTGGCTTCACAGAACTTTTGACAAATTAAAATGTAATGAAATCCGTCTTCTAATTCCGAACACAAGTCACATCTTCTGTCATCTACTGGCACTTTAACTGGCCTTTTGTGTCTCTCTTTTCAATATTTAAATTTGTGCACTGATTCTTAATCGGATTAAGTTTCTTCTTTCATCTGTATTTTTCAATATCAGTAAGTAATGTTCCATTTGAAACTGTGATTTAAATTTTGAATATATTCTTAATTTTTTTTATCTGGAAAAGATTGTCTAGAAAACTCAGTGTGCTATTGAATAAGAAATTTCTCCTGCAATAAATTTTGTATAATATTTGCCAAAAAAACTCCAAACTTATCGCCACCATTTCATTGTTCCGAATATCATTGCATTCGATTAATTTTCGGGTGTTCTTCAAAGTGTTTAGCCAGTTAGAGTTAGTCAATAACAGAGTTTCGGAGTTACATTTATAGGCATCATACAACAATATGTCTTGGTTAGACTTTATAATTCTGTACCCGTTTTAACATATAAGCTTCAGTATTTTCACAGAATATGGGAAAGCTCCAAGCTCACTCAAAACCGCAATATTGCATGCTTTAGAGTTCACTCCTAGAGTATATTTTAAAAAACTTAAATATAACTTTTAGAATTAGGTCTTGAAATAACCTGATATATTGTCTTGACCAATGCAGTTTACAGGAGATAGAACATATGCACCCCATATTTTGCAACCATAAAGCAATATAGAAGCAATCAGTTTATCAAATAAATCCAAATATAAACGAATGTCAATTTTTCACCAGACGGGGTATGGTTTAAGCGTTCAAGAGCCTTTTCAGCTTTTTAACAAAAATGTTTTATGGCTCCAGCAAAATTTCCATTAGATGTCACTTCAATGCCGAGGTAAGTATATCAGGTACAGATCATCTCAATGTCAAAGGTCATTTCAAGGTCAAAGGCCACTTTCGATGGTGTCTTTTTTCTAGCCATAATTTACCACTAGTTATTTCTAGTTCCTCATTATCGACAAAGAAGCGTCTCTTATTTTTTTTTTATTAGACTTATAAAATATAACAATTTGGATTTTTGTACATCGATTTCTAAATTCCAGTTTTTACAATATGCGTGTAATTTATCCAAATAATATTGTAAGCCATGTTCACTTTTCCAAATTAGCATCAGGTCATCTGCATAATGCATACAGTTTAATGTCTCATTATATAGGGCTACTGGATGGCAGTCATGTGTACAGATTTCTGGCAAATAATTGATGGATAAATTGAATAGAGTCGGGCTAAGTACACATCCTTGTTTTACGTCATTATTCAAATATATGTATATGTCAAGTGCTGCCATTGTAGCTGCCTTTGAAGCTTTTTTAAATTTACAAAATTCTCTCATGACTTTCTCAAAGCAGGTTTAAAATTAACAGCGTTCTGTACCTGTGGTTCACGAATAGCAGAGAGACGATTAAAAAAAGACACAGTCGACCATTCTTCACAACCGTACATTAGTACGTGTTTAATATATGTATCAAATGACTAAAGTTGCGTTTTGGGAAGGAGTGACACTTTAGGTAGAGGTCATCTCAAGGTCAAAGGTCATTTCGAGGTCAAAGGCCACTTTCGAGGGTGGCTTTCTTCTAACCATAATTTGGCAAATTTTTATCCAATTTTGATCATGTTGGGCTCAAATTGTAGCTATTGTAATACTGCACATTTTTGAAACTTACGTGTGACCTCTAAAGGTCAAAGGTCAACTTCATTTGGGCCTTTGAGAGTTTCATCTCGCCATTATTCAGCCAATTTCCATCCAATTCTAATCATGTTGGACTCAAATTGTAGATATTAACACTGTACATTTTGGTTAGAACATGTAACCTATAAAGTGCAAAGACCAACGTCATCTGGCCCTTTGAAAGTTTCATCTTACCATAACGTGGTCAATTTTCATCTGATTCGGTTCATGTTGGGCTTAAATTGTGGGTATTGTACCACTGTACATTTTTGCTATTTACATGTGACTTCTAAAGGTCAAGGGTCAAGGTCAAGGTCATTTGACTTTACAATTTTTATTCAGCCCTAAGCTTAATGGAACGTTAAGTACCAAAGGACAAAAGTTGTAGCATTTAATATTAACAACTTTTGAAGGCACACAGACAGATTTGTTTTGAAGCAAATCTTCTTTTCTGGTTTTGAAATTTTATGACGTATGTAAAGGCCCATTCTACATTGCAGCACATGATGTAGGGATTCACAAATTCATATACTTTATTGCACATTTTGGACCCTTTGTATAACTCACCATATATATATATACATTCCGCTTTTTGTTTCATATCTATTGAAATTAGAATTAAATTAAATTGTGTTTCCAGAAATGCAGAGCTTTATACGAAAGAACACAGATTTATTGACTTGGCTTTGTATTTTTTCTTTTTTTTTTGCGTTTTTGACTTCAGTCTTTTGCTCATACATACGTAAGACTTGTTATCCCAGGCTAACCTACTGGAATGAGATTGGTATTACAAGAAACCCCGAACTGAGCACGCAAACTGCTCACAAAATTAAAGACTCGGACGACTGCCATCTTGCATTGGTTTCTGTAGTCTGTCTTCGCTTTCCATTTGTGCTCAGCACTGTGCTCCTGCAAACATCAAATGACAACTTCCTGCTGGAACTTATTACCAAAGGGCAAGGGTTTTACTGGAAAAGCCTCAGTAAGTTTTGATTATATATATATATATATATATATATATATATATATATATATATATATATATATATATATATATATATATATATATATATATATATATATATATATATACATATGTATGTATATATTTATGTATGTATGTATGTGTGTGCTTTTTATCTTGTTCGTTTTTACGTTATTTATTTTTATTTTTTGTAGTTGGCTAAATCGCAAAAAATAAATACAAAACTGTTTGACTAATTGCTTCGTGATTGTAAGGGGCAACTTCTGAGGACACCGAGAACCGAATTTGTTCACCAAGTGGTGCTGGGTTCTTTCTCTACGTTTCAATGATTTTTTTTATTGCTTTTGTTATTTTGACCTCTTAAATCGTACGTTGGATTCTCTTCAAGCTTGGTGTGAATTAAGCTGGCACTCAATACCGACAAAGACTTCACACTGCATGGCGCGGCATCATGTTCTGTGTCCTAACCAGCTAGAAAGGGTACATACTAGTTCAGTGGTAAGTCACTTTATTCTTATCTGAACTTGTTCTATACTATTTAGTAACTATGTTTCATTTGATAGATATTTTACATTCATATTGAAGCTCTGCACTTATAAGCAAAACTTCCCTTGTTCAGCCAGTTCTTCATTTGCCACGTTCATTTTTTCATTATTATGTTGGTTGTCTATGCTGAATATTTAGTTTAGCCAATAAGGCGTTACGCAGAGAGACATATACAGGCTCTCAAACATGTTCTGGCTAGTGACCCGCTGAAGACTCTTTAATTTCTTTGGGCTAACACAGCCTATGTCAAAGTTCTACAGAGGAGCCTGTGCAATATGGACAATAGTACTTCCACATGTATATAAGTTAGACGGTGATATGTTAGCTTATGGAGAGTAAAGAGTTCGGTCTGCGGAATAGGGTAATGACTACCAGGAAGTGACTCTGGACAAAAAGACACAAATACAAATATATATATATATATATATATATATATATATATATATAAACTGGGCAAGAAATAACTATGCCATTTTGTATGATATATAATTTTTGCGTTTTTAAACAAATCACAGGAATTCATTTTAAGCTGCGTGACATAACATCTTGACAAGAATGCTTGGAATTGTTACATGCATTGCATCCCGTGCTTAACTGCACTTACACCGGATGCAATCTGGAGTCAGAAGATAATGTTAACCAAACCAGTATATTGTGCTGTGTGAGGTTAAGGCTTCACTGTTTTGTAATCACATAATGGGTTGTCTTTTTCTTTCTGCCTGTGGTAGAAATGTGTGTTTCATGTCGAAAAACAATGTCATTTCTGGGTATAAATTTGGGCTGGCACTGAAGCCTGACATGTGCAGACTTTCGTATCGAGAAGATCGCCATGCTAAAGCTGACAAAGGAGGACTGGACAAGAGCCATAAGTAGACTGAAAGCTGGTGAAAGTGGTGGTAAAGTCGCCATGACCGTTGGTGTCAGTTACAAAACAATAACTGATCTTAGTAGAAAGAAGGAAGGCCAAAAGTGGCCACGTGCAGAGCAGAAAAAAAATTTGTTAGAAATCTGGCATTAAGATGACGAACAGGAACCGCCTGCGACATAAGGTACCAGCTTCTTGGCCCTGATGCACATCAGACGCGTGTATCCTCTCAAACAGTGAGAAGACGACTCCATGCAGCAGGCCTTAAATCCAGGACCATGGTGAAGACACAGTTTCTCATCCAACAGCACAAAAGAGCAAAACTGCTGTGGAGGAGCGAGCACGTTCGTTTTTCTCGGACACAATAGACCAACGTGCTTTTCACAGACGTATGCCACTTCTGCCTGCACAACTCAGATGGTCGTTTACGTGTTTGGCATCGGAAAGGACAGAGTCATTCCAGTTACTGTGTCCCATCTGTTGTGCCGTTTGGTGGAGGTAGTGTGACGGTAGTGTGGAGGTAGTGTGACAGTAGTAGCGGGTAACCTTTGGTTTTAAAATCGATTTGCTGCTCATTGATGGAACACTGGATGCTCAGCGATACATCAATCAGGTCCTAGCACCTCATGTAGTCCCATATACGGGTGTTGTTGGGAAGAACTCTACGTTAATGCATGATAATGCCAGGACACATATTGACTGTTAAGTGACGCATTACGAGCAGGCTGAAGGAGTTGAAGTGATGGACTGGTCTGCCTGCCCTCACAGCTCAACCCCATTGAGCATTTGTGGAGTTATGTGAAACGGAAAGTCTACAAGAAAATGAGAGATGGTTCCACCTTTAAAGATTTGGGACGCTATCTGGAAGAAAAGTTGGCAAACCTGCCGTAGCGTTCTGTACAAAAGCTGTCATACAGTATGAGAAAGCGATGTGAACAATGTGTCAGGAACCAGGGCAGCCATACTAAATATTGACATTTGCAGTGATTCTGTTGTTGCAGTAACAAGTAACTCTAATGAGGTGACTCATGTTTATGGGTTAAAAATCAAGACAACAGCTGTGATAACCTGTAACCAGTAACATTGCTGTGATAACATGTAACCAGTATCATTGCTGTGATAACCTGTAACCAGTAACATTGCTGTGATAACCTGTAACCACTACCATTGCTGTGATAACCTGTAACCAGTAGTATTGCAGTGATAACCTGTAACCAGTATCATTGCTGTGATAACATGTAACCAGTATCATTGCTGTGATAACCTGTAACCAGTAACATTGCTGTGATAACCTGTAACCACTACCAGTGCTGTGATAACCTATAACCAGTAGCATTGCAGTGATAACCTGTAACCAGTAGCATTGCTGTGATAACCTGTAACCAGTAGCATTGCTGTGATAAGCGCCATAAAAATTCGTGACAAGTCTTTTTTGTTGTTGTCACTCAAGTGGTGTGCCCAGCAATGCCACCAGTCTTTACAAAGTAATAATGATATTTGGCGTTCTCCCATAATAATGCTAAGTGTAGCAGAAGTGGCATCAACTTGAAAGTGTTGTTATCTTATACACCGGGTGTTATGACACATAAGACAAAGGGAGTTTTAGTGACGCATTTAAAAACGCACAAAATATAGATTGTAAAAAGTTGGCATAGCTCCTTTTGTTGACCAGTTTACATTCTATATATATATATATATATATATATATATATATATATATATATATATATATATATATATGTATGTGTGTATATATATATGTATGTGTGTGTGTGTATGTGTGTATGCGTGTGTGTACCTGCGTTTAAATGTATTAATTTACATCTGAATACCTCTCAGCATTTTGATATAAAAAGCGACATCTTTTTCCTTCCATGCGAGATATACTATATTAAACCAAAACTAATGAGGGAGCAAACGGAATATTATAGAGGAGATTGTACTAAAGACGCCTTGTATCCTTCAAAAAATCCAATAACCAATATACACATGTATGTATGTATGTATGTATGTATGTATGTATGTATGTATGCAAGCACTATGTATGTATGTATGTATGTATGTATGTGTGTATGCAAGCACTATGTATGTATGTATGTATGTATGTATGTATGTATGTATGTATGTATGTATGTGTGTATGTACATATGTATGTGCGACTTACCCCCAAAAACGAACTATACAAAAGGACTTTAAGTCGCTGTCCTGGAGATGTGTTTCTACAAACTTCCTTTGATTGAGTCATTCGACTCAATGTGGATATGTTTACATTTCATCTCATGATGCCAAAAAATGAAGGTGCTGACTTGAATGCTGTCAGCAATGGTAGATAGTATGAACAGCAATCGGCGATGAAACACGGCATCTGTGAGTTATTTACTTTCCTGTCCGTCTACACACACACACACACACATACACACACACACACACACACACACACACACACACACACATGTATATCCCAGATACTTGCGGGAGAACGCTGACACGCAAAATTATGAGAGGCAAGGGCGTTTGTTAATCGTCTGCTTCGTCTTGTTTCTTGAGTAAGATCACTTAATCTTTTTAATCTTTTGAAGCCTTGTAAGACATTGTTCGTCCAGTCAAGAGGTGTCTTTGAAGCACCAAGAATATTCTGTATGCAACAATGTGGAAATGGCTTCGATCTGCCCCATCTAATAGGCCTACACAAGTACTCCTCATATACGACCCAAATTTATTTTGCTATGGACGTAGGTCAAGCAAAAAAAGGTTGGCTCAGTCGCTGTTGGGGTAAAATATGCCATATGATATTGGTGGAATTTTGGTAGAAGCCCAAAGAATATTTGGAATCAAAATGTGCAATTACCATGTATCAACATCTGCTTTGTTCATACTCTTGACAAGAATAGCTCTACACATTTCTGAACTATTGATTTAGTACATCCTTATGGTATTTTGATAATTTGCTCAACACAGAAAATTGGTGATATGTCGATTTTCTAGAAATCTATATTTTTATATATGTGTCTGTGTTTGGTATAGAGCAGAATAGGAATTTAGCACAGCACCATCTGCAAGTCAAACTGCTCACAATAGCTATCCCATATCTATTTTTTGTCAATGTCAAAGGCAAAAACCACGTATTTGGCTTCGTTAAAAGGAGAAGTTTTAGATTCCACACCACATAACATTTTATTCTGCCAAAAGTGATAATAAAAGGTGAACAGCGAAGTTATGCGGGCTCCTGCTATCGCATATATCCAGTTTTGCCTTCTTTTCGCCAAAATGATGAAAAGGATTTCATATGATAAAGGGTCATGGATCTCAACACATTTGACCTTGTCAACCCTCTCAGGGCCCAATGCGCGACCAGAAAAGCTATTGACCTCTCTGGAAGTGGAGGCATACTGGCACTTGAATGAAAAGTTTATTTTTTTTATTTTTTATTTTTTCTTTTACGAGGAATACGAATCTGGGATCATGATGATAATTCAGACTAGCTTGACTTAAGTAGATCGACTAAAGACTGATTGGCAGTGAAAGAGATAAAATATATTGGCAGTGAAAGAGATGAAATATATTCCTTTCTGTACGGTTGGCACTGGTTGAGGTTTGTGAGGTATCGCTCATTAAACCTTTCCCTTGGGATTTTTAACTCTGTCAATGCCAATTGCTACTAAAGTTGAACTACTTAAAACGAAATGCTCTGAATTATGATAAGTGTGCTCTATTCATGTTCCTCGTGAAATGACCTTTTATTCAAGTACAAGCATGCCTGTAGGTATTTAACCCTTTCTCCCTTAAACCGGCCAAAACCAGCTGGTAGTCTAATGTCGTCTGCTTCAGCGTTTTCAACTGATTTCAACACCAATGAAAAACAATTTGACTGAGAATTGAAGATGGGACCTGTAAAGACAACATGACCCAGGTCAACATCTTTCCTCGGAATGGGTTGGGCACTTAGTGCCCAACCCATGCCTAGGAAAGCTGTTGACTCAGTCTTAATTCAAAGGGGAAAGGGTTAAAATATAATAATCCAGATTAACAGTTTTCCCTGTGCTTTGGACAAATTGCGTATCGAGGAAGGCTGTTAACTCCAACCAAAATGTGACAGTAAAACAGTTGAGCATTATATTTGTCAACAGGTCAGAAAGAGCCAAAGTCTGAGTGCACATATTTGAGATTGAGAAACATGTATTACATCGTAATCTGTGCACTGTTTGGAAGAATAATATATTTATAAAATTGCGAAAATTCTTAATGAGTAATTTGATGCTATCAATAGTGTGTGTGTTGGGGGGGGGGAGTTCTTTTATATTACAAATATGGGAAATAATACAGAGAAACAAGACCCAATCTCCAAATTTGTTGAGAAAGTATTTGAAGTACGAAAAGATCGCTTTGGTTTATACTCGACAACCGGCAAGTGAAATGACACCTGGATGCACCCAGACTTGTAATTTCAAATGTCTCTTCGTGTTTTGTACATATATATATATATATATATATATATATATATATATATATATATATATATATATATATATATATATATATATTTCTCTCTTTTCATTTTTTTCTCTGTTCATGTGTGTGTGTGTGTGTGTGTGTGTACATGTATCATGTATATTATTAAATTGTACATGTTAAGGTTTATGTCAATAAATTTCTCATATAGTTAAATGTATTGTGTGTAAATATTTTCAAGCAAAATGTCAATTGTGAACTTATAATAGTCGACTTTTCTTGTTTATGTTTCAGCTTACGATATCATTTTTTGGAGGGGCGGGGGCGATGTTACATTATGGAATTTGTGAAGTTGTCCTAAGTTGGTTCCCTTCGTATCTACGTAATTGCAGACGGTGTGTACATTATTTGAAGGAAACATTCGATATTCAAACATGCCACGCGGCTTTTACTCAAGGATCAATACTAGGCCCTCTCTTATTCCTCATCTACACCAATGACATACATTGCCTGCCTATCTTGTTTTTAAATACTGTTTGTTGATGACACATATATATTATTTACAGATAAACATTATGGTATTTCATTAAATAATATTGATTCAAGCCTAAATCCAGTAACCACCTAGTTCCAGGCAAATAAATTACCTGTATTCGACAAAAATAATGACTTTAACCTTGCATGGAAAAAATGGTGTTCCATGATGTACTAATTAAAATTAGAGAAGGCAAAATAATGCAAGACGAAAAAGTCAAGCTATTAGGAGTTTGGATAAATGAAGATTAAATTCGAAGTCTCAGATAACACATGTATCCAATAAGTAAAACTTTAGCTAGTCTGAAAAAGTATATGAAAAAAACGTCATCAAAGCAATCCTAGGAACTTTGTATTGTACATTGATTTAGCCACATTTCATTTATTGTAACATTACCTGGCAATCGAATTATTAATACACGTTAGATTATTTAGTTAAACTCCAAAGAAGGTAATACTCCTACCCAGCAATGATCTGAATGTTTTGAAATTTGAAATTCTTAATAATCATTTAACATTTTTATGTAGAAAGTGCAGCACTATACCACTCCAAAAAGTTATTAGAAATATTTTAACATTAACTCTCTCAGGGCCATATTAAGGCAATGCGCCCTAAGCGCGCTGACAATGCGCCCTAAGCGCGCTGACGAAAACTGTTGCACGGGACCACTTTATTCTATATATCTAAAGAGATGCTGGTACTTGAATGAATGGTCTTTTTACAAGAAACATGAATCTAGCATCTGTAGTAGAGGATCTATAAACCCGCAGAGGTTTCTAATCCTCAAATTATTGCATGAGATATACCATGTATGGATCCTTATATTACCAATAAGCCAATAACAATGAAAAAATAGCCCCCCCCCCAAAAAAAAAAAACAAAACAAAAAAAAAAAAAAAAAAAACAACAACAACAACAACAACAACAACAACAACAACAACAACAACAACAACAACAACAACAACAAAACAAAACCGTGAAGCAGAATCGTGTTAGACTGGACTGATATAGACAGGAGCGCCACATGCATTATAAGTCATCCGTATTTCTCGTTCAACAGTGTGTTTTGCAAAAGAAGGGTAAAACAGGTGATCATGGGCCGAGAGAGGGCTCAGCAAGCTGGAGCACGGAGTTAACGGGGCTGTTAGGCTGTAAAGCTGTGGGGCTGTGGGGCGCAGACGCAACGTTACATTTATAGCACCCATTTATTCTTCAGGGGTATAGATTTTTGACGCCATTCTTAAAAGGAATTTATTAATTTCTTATTATGTTTTATCAATTTAGGATTAGTACTCTTTTATATCGTTGTTAACAAAATCCTTTATTTGTTCACTGGGAAATTTAAGTGCAGTCTTAAATTTTGAGACAGCTTTCACTGTACGTGCATTTAGAGTGTGGCAGGTAGGGATCTCACAGGTCTTAGACGCAGGCAACCGGCTGCCCAGCTGGGCAGTCCTCAAATAGATGGTTCCCTTTTCCGATCTACTGCAGCCAGAGACGACTCCCCTGTAATTTTGACCAGGGCTCATCTGGATAAATGTTATCTACTGACCACAGGAGGAACCACCCTCACAACCCACACAGCAGACAGATTTGTAGATTAGTCGTCCACTGATAAATGAAGTCGATTTTATGACGAAGCCAGGTCTAATCCGAGCCCAATGCCGGGGTCCAATGATCCAGAACGTACTGTAGAAGGACACTGGCATGGCCAGAGAAAAGCTACGGAGCTCAGCGGGTGTTCAGAACCTTGTCACATGCGACCATGAACCGCAAACCGACACGAAATTCCAACCTGTGGAGTAAAAGTGTCACGACCGCGAGTCACAATGGTGGCAGGAGAGCGTTTAACCACTGGGCCACTGAGCTACCTAGTCTGTCGGGCGGAATAGTTTTCCGGATCACACGCTTCTGTGACACAGAATAAACTCATTCGACCTTTGGTCCAAAAAGATTTGCCTTGCAAAACGGGGAATCTAAGTAATGTAGAAGAAAGAGCCATGGTGCTTTATACTACAGGAGAAATAAACTGTAAACAAATATATATCAATAGAATATGAAAATGAACCGTACGGGTTTAGGATTCCAAGTAACTCAACTCAGCCCACCCGAAATCACAGGAGAACCTGCCTATGAGCCCACCTCTGCTGAGCGACCACCTGTACTAAAGGACCAGTCGCACTACCACCATTAGCATATTATCAGTTTAATTTTACCTGCCTTAAGGGGCCACCTGTCAGAATTGACCTTTTTCACAGGTCTTATGGGTGGTCTCTTAAGACAGCTTTCACTGTACGTGCATTTAGAGTGTGGCAGGTAGGGGCCTCAGAGGTCTTAGACGCAGGCGTCCGGCTCGCCGTATATCCCAGAATATAGCGATGGTGACATACCAAATCATAAGAGCTATTTTCATATTGATATTACATAACGCGGATTTATTGCAATTGGCGATTGAAACTGTAGATTTGCTGATAGATACAAGCTCTTTTTCATATTCTGCAAGGTTTGTACCTTAACCTACCAGTAAATCTTTATTGGATTTTAGTGACATAACCATTGTAAGCCGTGGGTGGAAAATCAAGATATGTTTGGATTGAGTGGACATTCTTGCGCATGGTTTTATCATGATACTGGCGTGTGGCAAGCTAGATGGTTGGACCAATTCTTCAGCATGAATACTGCTATCCATAGTCAATTTTGTCCTATGTTTTGATGTTGCAAGTCTGGGTTGTCTGGTTGCTCTATATTCCAATAAATGCATTAAGTATCCCCAATTTTTACCTTTTATGACGTCATTTAGCTTTAAATTCAACTCAAATCTATCTATCTATCTATCTATCTATCTATCTATCTATCTATCTATCTATCTATCTATCTATCTATCTATCTATCTATCTGTCTATCTATCTATCTATCTGTCTGTCTGTCTGTCTGTCTGTCTTTCTGTCTGTCCGTCCGTGGGTCAGTCCATCCATCCATCCATCTATCTATCTATCTATCTATCTATCTATCTATCTATCTATCTATCTATCTATCTATCTATCTATCTATCTACCAGTCCTTCTGTCTGTCATTCTGCCTGCCTGTCTGTCTTGTCCGTCCTTTTTTCTCTCTTCTCCGTTTTGTCTTTCTGTCTGTAGAAGGATTATCCTGTATTTTACCCACGCTAAACGAGAAGTAAACGCACAATTGCATTAGGTATAGTGTGAAGTGCTTCTGTTACAAGTCCGCTATGGAGAGGAAGCCTTCAGAGTCAAAATTTGTTCATGGTTTAGCAAATCATGTACCAGTAGTTGTTTGAATCCTTTCGGTGTTATTTATTTATTACAATGTCCTCCAATATTTCGAGTCTAGTGTCTTTCATCAGGGCACTGACGGTTGATAAAAACGAAGAGAATCGTGTGCACGTGCAAGTCCACGTAACACACACTTTGACGTAATTGAAATGAGATGTGTAATGTTGACGTTATCTAATCATGAGGATACGCATTACCTTACCAATATTACATGTGATAATAGACACGTGAAGAATAGCACATACAATAATGTATTAAGTAATAACGTGACTTAAGTGTCACAACTCTTGATTTATGTTTAGTGGCACAAGAGTGTTCAATTTGCGTCTTAATTTACTTTCTGACAGTTCCCGCCTACTTGTGCGGCTTGGTGACACAGCCTAGTGATTGAAACATCCAAAATGTGGAAATTGTTTTCATTGAAATGACCGGCAACTTCATTCTAGGTGGTGATATGACTGCTATTGTACAAATATTCCCTTTATACGGCCTGCCTCCTTGTTTACTTCCAGTTGCCCTGGGTAGGTAACTCCGCAATTAGTACAATAATGGTAGAAATTTTGTTCATAGAAGTGCAAGAGATTTCAAAATTGGCTGAATGGAATTGAACAATATCTACATTGATAACATGTTCACATATAACACATGGGTTTCTCTAACAAGGAAATGTTACACGTAAAGTATCCTACGAACTGAAGAATGTACCATTCTTTGCCTCCAACTAGATGGATTTCTGTAGGAAGTGATCATATTATTTTGAAAGGGGTGGCCTGCATTATCGTCGATAGCCAATATATATATATGGCTATGTGTCAATCTTTCTTTATGGTTTTAACTTAACTTACAGGGTGAAATGTAAGAACTAGCGGAATAACACAGTTGGATTTTCTTTCTATGGTTGGTAACGCATGGTCTTCTTCGATATTATTTAAAGTCTGACTTTGATGTTAACCAACTGACAAAGGAGTACCACATTCGAGCCTTACTGCGTTGTGACTGCAGTAAGGGGCAATGTGGTGCACCATGACAACACAGATATTGACTGAAGTGTTAAATAATAGAAGTAACCATAGATATCCAACTATCTATGAAACGAGCGAGTGTGTCTGTATACGCTTAATGATGGAAAGGCGACACGCATGCGTACCAGTAGACTGCACAATGTGTATTGGTTGACCGGGCAACTGGGTGGGACTCAATGCTGACAACGGAGCCTGAACTGTGCTGCGCAAGACACGTGATATAATAACAGAGTGTTGGCCGTGCAGTTAAACATTTGTTTGATATGATTTATTGACATAGAGAAGCGGGCCTCTGTACTGCTGGCAGGCCGTGACTACACACAGTCAACTGCTGCGAGGTGAGTTGACTTTGGCCGTAAGACCTGTTCTGACGAGAGGCAGGCAACAAGGGCTTCCCAAGGCACACATGCTATGGCTGTTCACCACAAAGTGGTGTCAGGGCAGCGTGACGATTAGCACATGGATCAAAATTAACACCAGGAGTAGTCATTGTCACGGGCGTACATACAGCTGTAAGCAAGTGTCCAGCACAGAACAACTTGATGGAGAGTGGACTTACCACTATAGTTCCGGAGCGTCTTTCCCTCTTTATGTGGCTTCACGTGTCTTTTTACAGCCTGGGCTACACAGGTAGGACACTTTTCACTTCCGTAACACCGCATTACCATTAATTTCCATAACATCGGATTACTATTTTAACAATTTCCATAACATTGGATTACCGTTTCAAAACATCCGGTGTTTTCTGTTTATTTGTGGAAGTTTGGACGACACTTTAAATTTGGCACATCGATGGTATCAACATAGTGAAGCCTCTGTGTCCCCTACATGAGGTATCCCCACAGCAGGATGCAACCATAGCACTGTTCCACATGTAAACTCGGGGGGCAAAACACGCATCAGTACAGACAAAGACATGAACGGCTGTCTCACTCTTTACAAAGTTATACATATAGGACCAGTCCCAGAAGGATGGTGCATTATTCACATATTTTTGTGATAAAGCGTTTCCGCATTTTTTTATTTTGTGCCTGCGTGTGTGTGTGTGAGTGTGTGTGTGCGTGTATGTGTATGTGTATGTATATGTGTTTTGTGTGTGTATATGTGTATGTGTGTGTTTGCGATTTTGCTTTCATCGAAGAGTTATTATACAAATTGAGCGCATAAAATACTTCCAGGGGCAACGTTATATACATAATTATCTACTTGATTTGAGAATGTCACTCGATAAATATTGAAAACCGTGTGACTTGAAACTTCTGAAATTAAGTACCTAATAAAGTGGTCATTTGACCCAAAGCCTTAGCAATATTTAGTTCATGGTTCAGGTCTTACCTGTACATGCTTTAGTTCTTGGTTCAGGTCTTACCTGTACATGCTTTAGTTCTTGGTTCAGGTCTTACCTGTACATGCTTTAGTTCTTGGTTCAGGTCTTACCTGTACATGCTTTAGTTCTTGGTTCAGGTCTTACCTATACATGCTGCGCACGTTTTTTAAACGCTAAATTTTAAATGCACATCGTATGTCACGGTTACCCATCGTAACAGACGATATGGTCCGTGGCAATGGAAGTGCATGTAGGTATATAGTCACCACATACAGACAAGGGCCAAATACCCCTCTGTATGTACCAATTTTGCATATGCAATCACGTATGGCCACTTCCGGACCATATCTCACCAAATAGGGATACCAGGTAATTTGTATGTATGAAATCTGTTACAAAGTATGGTTTCTGGTAGCAAAAATAACCAACATTAGAAGTATAATATTTATAACGTAAGTTTCAGTCCAAAATGCAGTCAAATAATATGATCAGGCCCGTTGGCAGGAGGGCCATTAACGTAAAATCATGTCTATCTATAGACATTGTGGAATAGCTGAGCAATAGGTCAAAATATTTCAGGATACATTACATTTTAGTTTTGAACCTTACCTGTGCGTTTGGTGTTTTAGATACAATGCTATAACAAAGAATGAAGACATATGGCAATGTGTCATTGGTGCCAGTGACATCAACAAAAGTTGTATAACAGAGGCTTCAACATAAGCTGTATACAAAAGGCTTCATATCAGCTGTACACCAGAGTCTTCGATATTAGCCGCATGCCAGGAACGTCAACATAAGCAATATCGGGGTCTTCAATGTCAGTTGTACGCCAGAGGCTTTAGTATAAGTTATATACCAGGAGTTTCAATAAGAGTTGTATACCACAGGCGCTTCTACATAAGATGAATACCAGGGGCTTCAATATAAGCTGTATACCATAAGTTTCATTATAAGCTGTATATCAGGCGCCTCAATATAAGATGAATACCCGGGGCTTTAATGTAAGTTGTATACCAGGAGTTCCAGTATAAGTTGTATACCAAGCGCTTTAATATCAGTTGTATACCAGTGGATTAAATAAGCTCTATGCCAGGAGTTCCAACATAAACTGTATGCCAGGGGCTTCAATGTAGGTTGTATACCAGTGGCTTCAATATAAGATGTATGCCATTGGCCTCAGCATAAGTTATATACCAGGGGTTCCAATATACTTTGTATACATGGGGCTTCAATACAACCTGGGTAGCAGTGGCTTTAATATTGCTGAATACCAGCGGCTTCATTGTAAGTTTTCGTCTGGCAGTTGCATAGTTTTATGATATCTTGGCTGTTAATCTTTCAAACTGTGTTTCTTATGTGAACGTGAACATAAGCTAAAGATAGCTACACTTTACTGAAAGCGACAGAGCAACACACCACATTTCTCGTACGAAAGCCCCAAGATTAATCTCATCTCAACCATTATGATAAATAACAGCCTACGTGATAAGTGCAACAGAGAAACAAACAGTGTAAGGGGGAACATGTGTGAAAGTGGAGGTCGAGAGGAAGAAGGTAAAAAAACCATACAACTGCTGGCGAACGAAACCCTGTTTTCCTTAAGGCTGTCTCGTTGGCACCAACGGCCTCTCATCAGTAACAATGAAGTCCACGTGAACAAACAAATCTTTCACGTTAAGCTCTTGAGCATAAGCTGTACGCTGCTTACTCGTGTACACCGGAGTAAAAAGTCAGTCTGCCCACATTGATATTGTTTTTTTTTTTTTTTTATGTTTCTTAATCTCTTTCTTCCCGGGTTCCCTCTAATGGGAAGCGATATATTACATTTATGATTTTTCATTACATCTGACTTGGCTGAAGTAACATCCTGTTGTTGACAGTTATCATTCTCAGTGCAATGTCTGTATGTGTCTAGTCTTCTCTGAAATGCCTTTCGGGTCCTTCGCTGGCAAAAAATATCCAGTATGCCTGAAGTGTATTTGTACTTTATGGCAATTAAATGCAGAACGTCAAAAGGAGGACCACATTGATGCGTATCTGCTGACTGACCCCCCACTAATAAAACCAATGTCAATAGCACATTAACCAAAACTGCTGGGTAACCAGTGAAAAACATCGCTTAAATGCATCTCTCATTTTGATGGCCTAATTCGTTCTGTGGTGCCATAAACCGAGTGGCGCGTATTTACCGACCATGCATATAATGCTTTCAGAAACAGAAGTCGATAATGAACATGTTCGTGTAATTGTGAGGATGAGGATGGGAAAATAAAGTCTTCTCCAATAATGGATTCTTACTCTAGTATAGACAAACGTCAAAGCGAAATGATTCACTTTGTGATAAAGTGCGCAAACCCACAACGGATGCTATTACACCTTCATGAACAATATTATTCAGCGTGCATGTTATATGGGTCAGTAGCTTTAACCTATGACGGTACCGGGAATAGTTTTGCTCCGTTTTACCATGTATAACGTGCACGTGTACCTCAGCGTAACAATCTGTATTTATCTTTACACTATTCTGCCTGTCAATTATCTAATAACCCAACTTGCGCACTCATTGCCTTCTTAAAGGATCGATAGGATTAGTACCGTTCAATATCATTAATCCAGTCACGTAATACAGATTCGCATAAAATCACCAGTTACGGCCTACCAAAATCATAGCTGATGTTGATTAAATAATTCCACGGAAGTTGGGATTATGGAGCTACCATGAACGTTATGCATTATGTTCCCAATTTTCAAAGTTTTCCACTGCCAAGCCAATGGTTTTATAATTAGGTCCACCATTATACTGTATTACTGCATAAAGCTTAATATGTCAGTCAATTATTCATATATTTTGGAAACTATAGCTGGCACAATTCGGAATTTTAGCTTGTTTGAAATTGCAATAGGAGAACGACGAAAACACTGCACATTTATTTGAAGACGTGAACACTAGGCATAGCAAGTACGTGGATATCGGGCTGGCGCCTTAGTATAATGATAGAAGATAGCGGGTAGCTACCCGCTTTTACCGTTTCATCCATTAAATCAAAGACACACCAATGGAATGTTTTAACTTGTAATCTGTGTATTCTTGTGGCGTGCCGGCCTGGCTGCCTCTCAGGCCTGATGCGTCCTTGAGTAAACACACAGTCAAGTAGTTACAGGCTTTGTCGTGTGATTTGACGAGGCACCATTTGATCATTAACAGTCTACAGGCATATTGCCACACTCTCCCTTTTGCTGTATCTAGACGCGCAGAGGGGTTGACGCTAGAAATGAAGCCTTCTTCACCCCCACCCCCAAGAAAATAACCAAATTAAAAAAAAATATATTAAAAGATAAAAAAAGGAAGACACAGGAACGCATACCCAGTCATTGCAATGTCTTATCGGCAGTACCTAAACAAATCATCGACCAATATAGTTTTTATATGCAACGAAGAACCGATTTAATCTTGTCACCTTTATGAGGTGGTGGTGAGAAAACTTCTCCATTCAATAAAGCAGCACTATGCGACAGCTATTACAGAACTGAATAGCTGTGACTCCACCTATTACAATCCTGAATAGCAATGATTGCAGGTTAAAATCCGGGGCACTCAGTTGTTACTTCACGGGCAGACGTTCCAAACTATGATCAAGCAACTTCAAAAGTGGTCCACTTACTGGTGTTGTCTTTCCAGACCTAAAAGGCTTTTCATTGTGTAGCTAGGTATCGGCATGTGGAAAAACTGCCATAGATTGATAGAAACAACGGAGAACTTTTGGATTTAAGAGACAACTTACCAACAAAAACTCAGTTGTTAACCTGAATAATAATGTTTTCAAACTTACTCGAAACGTTTCGGATGACCTTATTAGTCCATTCTTGCCCACGTTTATTCTACTGTGCTGATGCAGTATGGGTTTTTGTAACAAGATCTTTGTGGTAATACCGGAGACTGACAAAAAAGGTGAGGAACGGAAAACAGCTTAAAGAAATTCACCTGGATTTACTGGACATGATTATCCATTTGGCAAAACCTTCACGCAGCCACTGTGGTATACAAAATTAATGTACTCACAGTGCGGCCTAAATTTTTGTCAAATGCATTCATAAAATACACGTCAATAAAGCAAATTAGACCTTTGTTATTGTCGGTATAACAATTACACCATGACACAAAAGACTCGAGCCTCCTGGCAAACGGAGTACAAGGTTGTGCCGTTTCTCGAAGGCTTCAACGGAGGCCGCTTGTCCTACAACACAAAACAATCTGCTCTCTTGAGTGGGTTAAAAAAGTGATGCTAATTTCCTGTAGCGCATTGCTGCACAAAAGTGGGAACTATGTTTCTGAGTACATGTCAGACTGTAGGAGGTACTTATATTAACTGTGATCCTGTTGTGCTACCTGGGCCGTGTCAAGGAACTTGCCAAGAAATGGGGCAGATCTAGGTATCAAGACGGGCCAAAGGAACTTCTATGATAAAAGTAAGAAATCGAGATAGCAAAAAGCGGAAGTTTTGAAACATATTAGCTGCTGAACGTACATAGAAAATTTCATTTGTTAGCTAGGAAAGTGTTATTTATAAATTGTTAGGTGACGTAACTGACACGAGTGCCCTCATCATGGCGGGGGCACAGTTCAGTAGCCTAGGAGCGGAGGAGACCAGAACAGGTCTGCACTGTATATGGTTAGATATGAATACCTCCTGTTCTTTGTCGATATCAGAAGTCTGTCTTAGATGCTGCTTACAGTGGCGAAGAATCCATTTCTTATTCTGCAGCATTCGCTGTGCTAGTACCCATTCGATATCTTGTAACGGCTTTTATTATGGCACAACCTGCACATTTTGCGATTTCTAACATGTATCTGTGTATTAGCTTACTAGCTATATATTCATACAATAACATTATAACCCAAACTGTCACCGACCTATATATTTACAAATTAAGCTTCTGCTTCAGCCCATGGGGTCATTTTTACTGACTAATATTATTGCTAATCGTAGCCAGAGTATGATATTTCATTCATGTCTGTTCATGTCAGTTGTACATATATTAAAAAATGCAGTGACTAAAACAACTTGTTTCCGGTCAGGGAACGGTAATTGTGATGTAATTCACACCTACTTGGGCCCGTGGGTGCCACCATGATATGGTCAAATTTTGAAGTTGCAGCATCATTATATTATTGTGCACAAGGTAATACTTATTGGCTGAGGTTCTTACCGCTTCTTGTACAGGATTATTTAAAAATCGACGTTTAATATTGGCGAGACACTACGAGAAACGTGCTATTATAAGGTACGTCCCCAATATACCATTTTTTCTTTTTTTTTATTAATAAAAGATCTGTCGTCTGACTGCCCTAATAGAACACTAACTAATCAAATCTTGGTGACTTTTCTGCAGACAACACAGGGAATTGTATCCTTGTGAGCATATGCGAGGAGACGTTTTTATACTAGAAGTGAATACGGGCCAAATTTAGTAATCAGGAGCAGAGATAAATTTGTGGATTGTATTTTGTATCAATTTATATCACACGCGTTGCGAGATTGATGATGATGATTCAAATTGGAAAGTGTACTTGATCCAAAAAGACTGCTTTTTCCCGACCACGCTATCAGTATTAAAGTAAGTCTCCCGTCAGGAAACGACTGCATGCATGATAGACAAAAAAATCAAGAGCACTGAAAAAAGCTTATACAACTATGTGGCAGCCTGCTAAAAGCTCTCAAAACAATACGGCATCAGTCTTAGGCTCATCAAAAGATTTTCATTCACGATGGCATACATATGCAGTGAACCTCATATATATCGACACTCTTCTATCCAATATATTCACCGATCAAAAGTGAACCTCATTAAATAAGGACACTCACATATCTAATATATTCACCGAGCAAAAGTGAACCTGATTATCTAACGACACTCACATTTCTAATATATTCACGAAACAATAGTGAACCTTATTGGTTTAAACATATTTTCATTCAACAAAATTACAAGAAATACATTAACCAGTCACAATCGAAGCAATAGGCAAGGACAAAAACAGAAGATTCAAGAACTGCCTAAAAGAGGGCACTGCAGTCAGGGGAGGGCTAGGGTTGTGTATTCCCATTACTTTACATTGTAATTTACACCTTGATAACTGGCAAACTACTGCACATAGAAACACAAAATTTCAGACTGTAAATCTAAATGCATAGCTAAATACCTGATAAAAAACATATAACCACAGCTAATTAAGTGACTAGTTTTATTTAAGGTTGCTTTAACATACTAACTAATTATTATTATTATTATTATATCTTTATTCGTACACCAAAGCAGCAGTACACTATATGACAAGAAAAAGGAAAAAGAACACACATACATTAGACAATAATGTCAAAACAGTTCAGTCGGTCATTATGACAACTCGGCGAACGAGCGGTCAGTTAGTTGACAAATGTTCAATGATTTCGTGACATTCGGCCTCCGATAAGTTAGCTATCAAGCTTCCGTCCCTTATTTCACAGACCTCACGAATAATTTTTGCTGCAGCATTTACTTCAGATGATGGCTGAGGCATCTGTTGCTTAAGAGTCACCATTAAATCATTTAAATTATACAAAAAGAAACTATTTTTGGAGATAGCATATTTGGAAAGGATATAATTCAAAGAGTTACAGACAGTAGAACGACTTCCCCCAGCCGCCAGTTTAGCCAGGGTACTCACAATCCTGTTTTTACTGTGAAATGACTGATAGAAAAATTTGAGAAATCGCTTGTGGAGTTGAACTTCGATGTCTAGGTCTTTACAAATTACGTGTAGTAGGTTATTGTGACATCTGTACGGAAGCTTCCATAATAGTCTTACTGCTTTTCTCCATGCGGTATAAAAAAGATCTATCTCCCTACCAGAAAAGTCCCATAGTTGACAACCGTACAGAGACATACAATACGTTTTGAATAAACTATATCTTGTGGTGGCATACACATGCTTGAATTGAGACATCAATATATTAACTTCGGCATTAAACATACGTATATAATTACGGATATTTTCTTCAGCAACCTGTGGGCCGATCATGTTGCCAAGATGTTTGAAAGAATTAACATTCTGGACATTTTCCCCCTCAAACATTAAAGAAACCTCATCTGGCATACCGTTACATCCAAATGATAGATATTTTGATTTATCAGGATTGAATTGTACTTTATATTCCTTGGAGTAGGATGTACAAACAGATAATAATTTTGACATGGAAGTGATAGTTGGGGCTAAAAGAGCTATGTCATCTGCATATGCTGCGGCACCGACAAAAATATTTCCGATATGGCATCCAAAGCCTGATTCTTTCAACCTAAGTAGCAATTCGTCTATGTATACTCCAAACAGTAAGGGAGAAAGGACTCCACCTTGTTTGACGCCATTAGAATCCCTTTTGTGAACCTCATTACATAATATCACTCACATATCCTATATATTCACTGAACAAGAGTGAACCTCGTTATATAACGACATTGGGCCTCAGGTATCTGATATATTCACCGAACGATACAAGATTTGAGAAACTTTTTTGCTATTTGACTCATTTGTCTGATATACTCATTGATGTGAACACATTCTGCATGGAGGCATTGTAAAGGATTTCCGTTTGCTTGTGAAATTTTTAAAATTCTATTTAAACAATTTTAACACGGATCGACTAGCTCCGGTCCTTGTGCACGTATATATTCATGGTAATATAACAAGTTTCTTCATCGTATCTATATCGATATCAGTGCGTCCTTTTAACCAGCATTAGTTGATAACTTTCTCATATTCCTGAAGATAATCGCTGTGAATTCATGCAACAGTTGAGACACCTGCAGTTACGTCGTGGTTTAATACTTCTAGTATACAAGTGGGTCCTGACATCACAGTTGAGGGGTAACAATAATCGTTTGAGCACAAGGCTTGCACAGACGCACTCACTGAGGGCGCTAAACTGAAATTGAGCACCCAACTACACTGAAATTTGCTCGAATTAGTTGCTACATAAGCATAGGTAGAATTCAAGACCAGACCACACTGTAATATGCCCAAAGTGTTTTTTCCTAAACACAGGCGGACTTTTCTTCTTTTTTTTTATTTGACTTGAGTGTAATGGAAAACACACAGGGCTTGGCCTGTCGAGCTGGCTAATAAACACGTAAATGTTGAAAAACAACTGAGCTCATATTATGGTTGGAGAAGATCCAGATGGAGGTCAAGACGCAAAACACACTACTAATCGTTAAGCTAGTCTGCCTATGCCCACAACTTTTCTTATCTGACAATATGAAAAGCATTGTTATATACACAAGCAACTATACGTTTGTCGAAAATATATGATTCATAAATTATAGAAACAAGACAATTGTGAACCTTTCATTGTAATATTTGAACAGAGTATTGTTTTTTCATCTGAAAATTCACCGTAACTTGTGTATAGAAACGCTAAAATAAATCCACCGTAACTTGTGTGTAGAAACGCCAAAATAACTGCTCAACGGTTCTTTCAGATTCCAAATTGATTACACAGAAATAATGATCACATATGTGGCTGGAAGAGATTCCCATAGATCGTTTTATAATTGTTTATTGACCAGGTATGGAAGTCTAATAATGAGGTACTTTGTGCACTGACGTCAACTTCGAGGCTTTCTATCTGAACGAAACGCAAATAAAAACGGTTCCGATTTTGCCTGACCCAATCAGCGCATTTTTCAATGTTTGTATATACAAGTTTTGTATTTTGATTACAGAAATCATTATACATGTATACAGAAAATGAGTGTGTTGACATCAATAGACCAGTTCATAGGACTCGGGTTTATTCGGTTCACTCCGGGAAGCGCATCCTGATTTGTTTACACTTGCACTCGACCACGCTGGCCGGATCACACGTGGAAGGATCAGAAAGTAAAACACGAGATACGCTTGGGTTTAATGAAAAATCAAACCCTCAGCAAACTAAACATGCACATTTCACCACTAATGTGAGATTTTAGGTAAAGTATTTACACTGTTCAGCACAATCGATGCTGTAATCACTAGCATTAGACGTAGCATCCGTTGTGAACATATGAAGGCCTAGGCCCGTCCGGGCCACTTGCTGATAGGACAATCAGGCCAGCAATGGAGTGCATAATTAATTAGGGTCCGGAAAGGTTCGGTGCAAGTCGGTATAAACAGGTCTCTGTGTCGTTTTAACGCTGAGAGCACATCGACTTTTATCACAATTGGCAATGATAGTTCTTATTCAATAAGCATATTATCCTTATCAATGATAGTTCTTATTCAATAAGCATATTATCCTTATCAATGATAGTTCTTATTCAATGAGCATATTATCCTTATAAATGATAGTTCTTATTCAATAAGCATATTATCCTTATCAATGATAGTTCTTATTCAATAAGCATATTATCCTTATCAATGATAGTTCTTATTCAATGAGCATATTATCCTTATAAATGATAGTTCTTATTCAATAAGCATATTATCCTTATCAATAATAAACATATATTCTTCTGAATAAATCCCCCAAAATCACACGATTACACATTGTTCCTGGTATCATATTTGGTACCTTCTGCAGCAGGCCGTTTTAAAAAAAAGTGCGTGCTTCGTTTCTTCCATTTTATTGCAGACCTTCAATACGTATTTCCATGTAATTATTATTTTGGCAGCATCTTCATTACAATGTGAGGAGGTCTGGTAAACTCGGGCAGGTTTTCTTGTCACAAATTGACACGTTATTACATTTTGCGAGACATTCTGTCATTAGGGCTGGCTGCCTCACACTCTCTGTCATTAGGGCTGGCTGCCTCACACTCTCTGTCATTAGGGCTGGCTGCCTCACACTCTCTGTCATTAGGGCTGGCTGCCTCACACTCTGTCATTAGGGCTGGCTGCCTCACACTCTCTGTCATTAGGGCTGGCTGCCTCACACTCTCCGTCATTAGGGCTGGCTGCCTCACACTCTCCGTCATTAGGGCTGGCTGCCTCACACTCTCCGTCATTAGGGCTGGCTGCCTCACACTCTGTGTCATTAGGGCTGGCTGCCTCACACTCACTGTCATTAGGGCTGGCTACCTCACACTCTCTGTCATTAGGGCTGGCTGCCTCACACTCTCCGTCATTAGGGCTCGCTGCCTCACACTCTCCGTCATTAGGGCTGGCTGCCTCACACTCTCCGTCATTAGGGCTGGCTGCCTCACACTCTCCGTCATTAGGGCTGGCTGCCTCACACTCACTGTCATTAGGGCTGGCTGCCTCACACTCACTGTCATTAGGGCTGGCTACCTCACACTCTCTGTCATTAGGGCTGGCTGCCTCACACTCTCTGTCATTAGGGCTGGCTGCCTCACACTGGCTGATTGATCAGCTCGCTTACTATGGAGCCAAACAGTAAATGTCACTATTGAATATACTTGTACAAGAGGCAAAAGTCATGGCTTGTGTCCACCAGCTCACATTTTAGGCATTAAGTTGCTTACGTTTCGACTGGAACGCACTCGTGTTGTCACTATCAGACCTTCGCAGATACGGCGAAATGGGTTGGCTCAAAGGCACTGCGTTTTAATCGTCCTGAAGAGGTCGATTGGGAAATCCGAAGATTACTTTTACACTGTGAAGCCCAGTTTAAAGAAAATTACACGACAGAGTGATCGGGAATATATTATGTATATTTTACAGCGATTTGTTCAAAAAGTGTATACACGATGCAGATGTAACCCGAAGTTACGTTATGGTCTAAACCCAGGTGCAGGATATAAAAATCTGAGAGAACTACATTTTAGTCACGGGTACTATAACTACATTTTAGTCACTGGTACTATAACTACATTTTAGTCACTGGTACTTGGGTACAGAAAGAGGATGTTCACGTGACAAATGCATGAAATTGACGAAGAGACACGAGTTACATATTATAGTACAACAGGCTTTACCGTTTTATACAATGATTTTCTCGCGCTGAACTTTTTCTGGTGCTGATACTCTGAAGGTCATGATATTTCTTTTGGGAAATCTACCACCTTGCAACTGAGGCACCGAGAGCTCCATGATACGCCCAAGATAGTTACCAAAAAGTAGTTGATACAATATGAACATAAATTTATCATAATATATGCTCGTATATCAACAGCTTTTTTTTGTACATGTCCAGGTAAAATCATCAATGCGTACATTACATTGTTCTTCTGCGCCAAGATAAACCACTCTTTTGGACACACTGTGGAACGTAAAGACATGCGCATTGTGCACGTCTGGTGCATGATCTAAAATGTCATTCGATCAATTCCATTATCGTATTATTTACGGTGTATCTGTGAAAATGATAAAATATCAATATCAGTATAATAAAATACTAGTGTATATGATAGTTGGTTTGGGGGCACGCAATTAAATCGACAGGGAACAAAGCTGTGCAGCCAGAGCTACCATGCACCGGACGCTGGTCATGGAAGGCTCCCTCCATCAGTATGTACTCTTTATCAAGGATTAGAATAGCATCAAGAAAGTACAAAGACATATGATTTGGCCAGTTCTGTCAAGACTTACTATTTGGCTTTAATTGACATGCTTTTGTCAGGAACTGCTCACATGCAACATCATCAACAGAAAATCTAAAACTTGATCATAGTTTGAGGACCTCTCCAGAAAGAAACTGGGTTGAAATGGCCGACCTTAGGCTTTGCTTGTGAATGTTAGGACGTTTTTTATTCTTAAATCAATGAAACGCAAGCAAATGAATAAGGAACAAAAAGGTTTAAAATAGCATCATTGCACAACTTACTTATCGGCTAATTTCCAGCATAGCAAAGCTTCATCTGGTTCATAACACCCAGCCAGCCACAGCCATGCATTGACTTGTACTGGGAAAGAAAAGTTTTGACACCAATGTTCACTGGAAAACTTTTTTTTTCGTACTTTTGCATTGGTGAATAAGCACGTTTAATATATCACGTACAAAGACCAATGTATGGATTTTATGAATGAATTTATTGAAAGACTAAGCAAATTTAATAGGTTAGGCATGCAGTACACATTTCATGGGGGTTTTGGTGGGAAGATTCATCATTCCGAGCAGAAAGCAAGTTTTCTTTTATTGTAATCCTCCTAGAATCACTGATAGAAACAGAACTAAAATATTGCATCTTGTCTCCTATTTTGCTCTGGTGAGAGGACCTGGTACGGAGGTAATTTGACATCATTCATTTCAAACCTGGCGGCAATGTATCATACGTGGTACTCTACTGAGTTTGTTCAAGTTGTCATGCTCCAATGATTTTGGACTTTTATGATTTTTTTTATATCTAGTCAATAAAATTTCTTTTCTCAAAAATTGCTTGGACAATTGCATCGAAATCGGATCAGACCACCTCTGTGTACCACCAGACCATGGCGAAATGTATTACGACTAAAATATCAGTCATTTGAGAACGGGCTGTTCCTACAAGCCTTTTGCTGTTAGGCTTGATTTGGGTTGGTTAAATCAACAAACATCGCGTGCGGGCTCAAAACCCCGGCTGTAAAATTCGACGTGGATAATGTTAGGGAATGATGTATGTTTGAGAGGGAAATGTTTAATCACCTGGCTAAGCTTTGTGGTACGTTTGGTAATTACGAATGTGTAACTGGTTATAGTCCAACTGGAAAGATATAGTTCTGGAATTCGCGGAAAAAACCTGTCGGTAAGTTCACAATCGTAAAATCGTGTACCGGCTGTTCATGCACTGGTGCAAAGTTGGTGTAAAGTTTGCTGCCTCAGAAGTACTCTACGGCCTATAGGTTAAATACACGGGTATTAAACAACTTACACAACAGAATACAAGAACTAAAATCGTAAACAGGTCGAAGTGACTATTTGTAATCGTAAGAACGGTTCCAAGGACACAAAAGCATGTATGCATTTTCACGCATTTTGCGGCGTTTAAATGGAAATGACTGTAAAAGCATCTGTAACCCCCAAGACAAAAGTCGTATCATTGATGACCCAAAAGAAGTTAGGTAGCCACTGGCAAAATTTTGAGGAGCCCCTTGAGCTAACAACACTGACACAAAAAATTACATTTTACATAATTTGAGCAGAGAGGGACAGTAAATCGACCGTGAGGCAATCGTCAGATTATCTAAAAATTGGACGTCACCTGCTGTAGACAGTATACCAAATGAATTTCAGAGAACAGAAGCTCAATTTTGTGCAAAGCTCTCATAAAATTTTCACTGTATGTAAATTATTAAAAGTTTAACCATATGTTTGATGCATGGGATTGTCAAACTCCTTTTAAAAATGTAAGACTTGAACTTCTGGATAATTATGGTGGTATTACGATCACATCAAATGTATGTAACGTTTACTCGTCAGTCTTAGAAATGCAGAATTTCTGAGAGCTCGATTCTCAGAGAGAATACGGTGGAACATAAGGGACGGGTAGCAGTTCAGAAGACCAATACTTTTCTTAAAGGGTCTATGAAGTCTCAGAAAAAAATTATAAGGTGAAAACATGGGGAACAGACTTGGATTTAAGCAACGCATTTGACAGGAATAACTGGAATTAATCATTTCTTTGTGAAAAATCGGAATGCAATGAAAAGCTTGAAACATTATTATTTTGCTAACATGAAAAGATTGAAAACAAAGTTGTCTTTGGACACTTGTCAAATGATTGGTTTCAAACTTTAATGGCGCAAAATCTGGTTGTATTGTGTTTCCGTGCTTGTTTTCTGTGGCGGACCTTGATCCATGACAAAGTAGAAAGACGAGTCTAAAATTCGATAATCTAATAGACTTGTCCATAAGCAGTATGATCAGAACACCAGGAGTGCAACGATATGTAATTTCTCCAATCTTACCAGGCCATAAACTGTTGGTTTTTAAAGTATAGAGCGCTTCAATAGAACTTCTCACCAGATAATCACAGAAATTTGACCTTGGGGTTTTTTTTTTGAAAGAAACAATTATTAAACTATGTGACGTTGAACTGTTTAAAGTTCGAGTCTTTATCATATGTTCCATCTATTGGATGTATGTTTAACGTGTACCAAATCATTTTCTTTTCAGCTGACAAGTCAGCTGAGTTTGTAAAATGGTCCATTGTCCGTCTTCCGTCTGTCCACAATTATTCACATTTTTTGCTTCTTCCTCAAAATCGTCCATCAGATTTACTTTAATCTTGATGGGAATGTACCCAGGGTGGATCTCTACGAAGTGTGTTCAAATGGTCGTGCTAAATTTTTTCTTTTAACTTTTATGATTTTTTTCGGTGCATTTTTTTGGGCTAAATCTTAAAAAAAAATCTTCTTTTCCGAAACCACCCAGCTAATTGATTGGAAAGTGCATAGAGACATTTCTGTGGACTACTAAACCTTAACGTGTTCAGTCTTCTTCTTCTTCTTTAATGTTTTGTGTGCTTTCCCTAATTTCAAAATCCTCCAAAACCGTCACTTTGATTGTTCTATAACTTAGTAGAAGTGTAGCTTGTGGGAGGGATAAACAGAGTTATTGGCCTGATAGTGATACTTGGAATCCCTCATTTTTAACATTTTTTTTTCAATTGGAGTACCTGTTAGTTAACGCATGCATTGCTGTAGATTACCGTGCATGTCAAAGGGGATTGCAATAGAAATTCACGTTTTTGACTTCTTCCCCATAACTGTTAAGTAGAGTTACTTCAACCTAGGAGTGAATGTACCTTAGATGAGTCTCTAAAAATTGTTCAATCTTTTGGGTAAAATCTTCAAAAATCTTCTCCGAAACTGCTCAGCCCGTTGCTTTGGATTGCATGGAGACATTTCTGGGGACGCATAGATATTTAATTTCATGAACAGGTGGTACTACAAATTTTTATCCCTTTTTTACGATTTTTTGTGGGTCTTTCCCATTGTGTACTCCTACAAAACTATGTCTCAGATTGCTCTGGAACCTAGTGTTAATGTACCTTGCGAGCGGGTTAATCAAAATTGTTCACTTGGTGGTGACATTCTGATTTTTAACGATTTTTCCCCCCATTCATTACCATGGGAGTCAATAGGGATTGCAATGGAAGCGCCAAGGTTTACTTCCTCTCCTACATCCTCACCCCCAGCACTATACTGCGATTTATGGTCAGTTGAATGTCAAGGTCAGCTGAGTACGGGCTATTCACGCAGCCCTCTTGTTTAGTTTTGATGTGTCGTTTTACGTAACTAATCAATGTACTTTTATTCACCCCCCTCTTGCTTATAATCTATTGTCATTGCATCTCATGTTGTTTATATGGTTAACGGCCATAAGGTAAAACAGTCCGTGTTTCTGGTGTTGTTTCCCCATGAAAACCTGACAAACGCGTCAAATCTAACCCGCCTTTCTATGTGCAGATGACATAACGTTAGCGGCAAGCTCTGAACCGCCACTCGATGATATGTAAAGTGCGGCAAGTCGGTTTGCCTGTCAGTGGCGGGTGAAATTTGATCATTCCAAATTAAAAAGAAAAAAATACGTAAACAGGTAAATGTTTAGATAGACAAAAAGCTTGGATGATGGGTGAGGCGCCCACACATGACTGTAACCAATATAAATATTTAGGTACTAGTACACTATTTTCGTAAGTCTTTGGTTAGTCACAAACCGACTCTAATCATATTATGACTTATCTAAAACCCCGAACCCAATAGCAAAACAGTTGTACGCAACTTGTATCAGTCTCTCGTCAAAATATAACCAAAAGAACTTTTGTGTGAACTTCCAAATATGTATTAAAATGTGCCACTTTTTTGTTTCTTCTGTGTTACGCATCTATAGCCTAGTACCATGCCACAAAGAGGGCATTTACAAAGCATTTAAAAAATTCGAAAGGGGTGTTTATATTTACACAAAACACTAAGATTCTAAATTTATGTGAATTTAAGCGATTAAGTTTGGCCAAACAAGCTTAACTATGATGAGACTTACAAATTGATATATTGATATAGTCAATGCAATATCTGATAATATAAATTTTTTGCATATTCCCGTGGAACTTTTCCAATCTATCAAGTCTGTGTGAAAAGCATTATATATATATGTATATATATATATATATATATATATATATATGGTACTCAGGATTCATTATGAAAGCCATCGATATGAAAATGACCGGCACATTTTAACAAGCAAATATACCAAAAGATTTATATTGCGAATCCTTTGGAATCACGGAACCAGAACTATATATATATATATATATATATACATATATATATATATATATATATATATATATATATATATATATATATATATATATATATATATATATATATATTATGTATATATATATATATATATATATATATATATATATATATATATATATATATCGTGCAGTGTGTAAACTACAGCAGTGTTATGTGCACAAACTGATGATAAATGCCACCACTTTTATTTCCCAGCATGAACAGCTTGCAACGCGATCAGATGTGTCTATTATATTCAACTTTTGCCGGGTACCGGGCTACCCCTTGCGTACCTGGCTAAGCACAAAAGGAAGCAGTCTGTGTGGAGATCCGTGCTGGTGCTGGGTCTCGTGTGCAACTTTTCCGACCTTGGGTTTTCTTTCGGAATGTACTAATAGGGTGAAATCCGCCTTTTGTTGCGTCAGTCGCGAACGTTAGTCAGGTAGTTTGGATACATGCAGGGGACGAGTGTTGCAATTGCAGCTTGATCCAAACTAAGGGCAGACGTGCGTGTTGTGTGCTTCGCTTTAGTATTGTGTTCTTCAATAGGGCCAATTACAGAATACAAAGTTAAGAGTAATACTCACTCACGGATATTTGAGAATTTGAGGAACTCGGGTAAAAAAAAACCCCTCATTTATTAGTCTGTTGATAAGTATGATAAACATATTCTCCATGGGCATAATATACACCATTGTTATTATCATTATTATTATTATTATTGTTATTATTATTATTATTATTAGTAGTAGTAGTAGTAGTAGTAGTATTATCACATAGTGACATAGATGATAATTTTAAGTCACATGACTCATCAGCCGTCATAATAATAATAATAATAGTTTATTGAAACCTCCAAAGTTGGAGAAAATAAAACACATTTACATCTAGATATTCACAGTTATATACGAAAGACAAAGTACAAAAATATATCAGCGACAGTTAAGTTAAAAACAAGTTTTGAAGTCGCTATATATATGCTTAGATAAAAGCTAACATGAAACTAAAAACACCTGGTTAATAGTACAGAGAGCACATGCTCCTCAGACCACGGCTTTATAAAATTCTCGTGCGCCGTCAAGTATCTCAAAGAGTCGACCACGCCATCCTCTTGTGGTCGACTCTCTAAGACACTCGGAGAAATATCGGAGACAAGCTGCATAGGGGAGAGACCAAGGCGAATAATTCTGTCAAGTATGGATCCCTTTGTCACTGATCCGTGCAAAATATAAGTGGCCAGCATATATGAATAAAATTTTGACAGTGGCGAATCAACCCTAAAGAAACGTCGGAATAAGGAAATAGTTTTCCATAAATGTGTTTTTACATCTGTTCCAAGACCCGGGTATGATAAACCAATATTTCCTAGCCCATAATAGCTCTGTCTACATAGTTGTAGCCTTTTGTCCACGTGTAAGCGTGAACTACCAGCGCTACTGTTTGCAAATTGAACACCAAGAATATCTATTTCATCACATACCAACAACTTAGTGTTGCCAAGGTACCAACATGGAGTTACACTGAATAGATTTGGTCCCATCGTTAGGCATTTAGATTTCTTTGAGTTGAAATTAAAACGCCAGGCCTTGGCATAATCAGCACAAATATTAATATTTCTTTGGAGGCCAGTAGTTGTGGAACTTAACAGTGTTACGTCATCTGCATAGGCGCAAACATTATATTGCTCATCGCCTACACGGACACCATTACCATGAGTTGACACATCTTCAAGCATATCATTTATGAATATATTAAAGAGGTGAGGTGAAAGGATGCTGCCCTGACGGACGCCCCTGGATACAGAAAATGATGGGCTGACGTCACCATTCCACCTCACCACTGCACAAGTGCTTCTACACCACTTATACAAAAATCTCGAATGTGGTGATGGTAAGACATCCAAAAGTTTAAAGAATAGGCCATCATGCCACACTCGGTCGAAACACTTCTCTGCATCCAAAGCACAGACGTATACAGGTGAACCTTTACTATTGAAATACAAACCAATATCATGAAGAAGAGTACAAGTAAATGAAGTGCTTCGTTTCTCCCGAAAGCCAAACTGAACATCACTGACTTGGTCTGCTGGGACCATAAAAGATTCTATCAGCTTAGAGTGAACCGAGCTCAATGTTATCGGTCGAAAATTTTCTGGCAAGTTTGGATTCAGGGAGCTCTTTTTAAGGATAGGTATAATTATCCCAGTTGTAAACACACTTGGAATGACACACTGTTTGAGAATGTATGTATAAAAAGTTGCCAATCTGTCACACAGAACATAAGATTTACCGTACAACAAATGCTCAGCATAGGTCATGGGCTTTTAAATTTGGATTAAATGCAGACGATCGTAATGAGGAGTCTGGCTCTTGGAAATACATACCAGAACATATGTTACCACATGCGGATTATCATAGATATCCACAGAAACAAAAGTAGTTCATGTTGACCAGTCACCCTTAATTCACGAAATTCAAAGCAACATTCCCTTTTTTGGGGTGAAATAATACCTTTAGAGAAGGTTACCCCCTTCCCTTCCCAGAAGAATACGGTCGAAGCAAGGAAACTGGCAGTGGCAGAAAAAGCGTCACAATATGAACAGGTCGTTCAAGCTCTCATTTTCAGACAGTGCGTATGAGATGGTTAATGGCGTGTAGGTAGGCGTGCGCTGGCATAATGGAATTGTGTGTTTATATTGAGCAAAGAAGGTATTTTTCATTACCATGTCTATAAACGTGGGTTGATGTAATTATTTACTCATTAAAACCGGTTAATATTTAAGACAGGAGCAGTGACAGAGACGGAAATGGTGACCGTAGAACTTGGCTCACACAAATGGAAGTGTTGCAGAACATATAACTTTTTGAGACTAATGCTCTCAGTGCCATATTCGGGACTGAGTGAACAGCTTTTCTCAGTGCACATTGGGTGCATTGATCTGAATGTGCGCCGAGAGAAGCTGTTGACCTGGGATATTCTCTCTGGAACTATAGGCATGCTGGTACTTGAATGAAAAGTCTTTACGAGGAATACGAATCTGGGATCCTAATTACAATTTAGACTACTTTGACTAATGTGGATGGTCTTTACTCGTGATTGGCATTTCAAGGGCTAATAGAGATAAAACTCTGGCAAATGTGGATGTGGTATCATGGGATGCACGTCTACCAGCTTTACATCTTCAGATGACTTTCTTTGACTGCCTCAGTCTTGCACATGAGGGTTAAAGCAAAAAAGAATACGCTTGTAGGACCTGGCCAGCGTTCACTCACTGTGTGTCTTCAGGTGGTCGTGGGCGCCAACTCCCACCGACTACAGCAGTAGCATATTTTATCCTTGACGTGGTGTAGCTCTGCAGGCCACCATCTGCCGCGTATTATCAATCCATGCAGTATGTGGCCCGTCAACAAACACAACACTCTCCTTCCACCGCACGCTCGTGTGCCAACTATCCGAGCATACAGTGACCAATACTAATGCAAGTCCCACCATGTATACACACAAGTATGGGTACATGTATGTATAATCACCACCTTCCGCGGGTTTCCGGGCACTAGATTATGCTACCATACTAGATGCAAAGTATAATCATGATGGTAAAGGTGCCTCCTGAGCGCATCAACGTCCAAATGTTACATTTCGTAACAGTGGATTTAAGAGGTCACGGAATTCTCTAGAAACAGGGAAATTATATATATATATATATATATATATATATATATATATATATATATATATATATATATATATATATATATATATATATGCGTGTCTTGGGTGGTTTATGGGCAATTATACACTGCCCACAAAAAATATACAATGGAATAGGTCCTACAGCCGGTTTGTGGGTCACGCCCATTGTCTAAGGGTCAATTACAATCCTCAAACCGGACCGTGGGCAGTATATACCAAGTATAGCTTACCACAATTTCTGGGCATTTATAGCTTGCCATAATATCTGGGCAGATTTGCTAATTTGTACGTTTCTGAAACCCCTAAGGTGGCGCTTTGAATTTAAGGCAAATATGGTTTATGGGCATTTTTCAACTGCGATAAACCGAACAACTGCCCACAAGACGGTCTGAGGTTTACAATTCTGCCCATAAACCACCCAAGACATAACAATATATATATATATATATATATATATATATATATATATATATATATATATATATATATATATATATATATATATGTATGTGTGTGTGTGTGTGTGTGTGTGTGTGTGTCAAGATTAAGTCTGTGATGTGTAGACGTCATTTGATCGGTTTGTTCAATGGAGTATTGCATTAGACCGGCTCAAGGCATGGTAATTTTTAGTACAGAATAACGTAGTATGCTTTGTAAACAAAGTTATTCTCTTTTCCCAACGTGTGTTTTCGCTGCAAGCGTGTTAAATATTACATGTATAGATAGGGGCTTTTTTGAGTACTAAAATGTGTCAACGTAACTTTGAATACACTGTTTTACCAAAATGTCATATGAGCAAAATCGCGTTTCATTGTGTTCAATTTCACAATAAAAGTGACATATGAGAACTATGAACTTAAGAACACAATGTCATTTAAATGTTTACATCACTATACCTCCGCAAGGTGTACTTAATTGCAAGACATACCTCTGTATTACGTGTACCTTATGAATTTAATCGTGAGCCATTGGAAAAGGACTGACATATGCCCCACTGTTTGAACAATGTCCTCATCACCTTACAGAATGTAAATGCGGTATAACGTGATAGACTCATATGGCAGGATCACGGGCTCGTACTCTAGCCCGTAAAGTTTACCCACACGAGTAGCTGATTGTTTTTTCTGTTGTATGTTGGCTTTCTCCAATGTTCCATCGTTTCCCAGAATGTTAACTTGTGATGGTACATGAAGAGGACCACACACGGTGTAAAGGGCGTGGGGTGGGGTGGGGTGGGGTCGAGGGTTTGAGGGTGGGGGGATGTCAGGTATCAGAGGAGCAGGGATTCGGGTACGCTTGTACAGGAAATAAAATGCGTCGGTACAGAGTACAGGAAATAAATTACCTCTGGTACACGGTCCAGGAGATCAGGCGCGCATACCATTTAAAAATTCATCAGGTTTAACCATTGGATAATTTATAAAAAGATACAAAATGAATACATTTGCTCAAAATATGAAACACTTGAGGCAACTTCATGCTACGGTTACAGGTTCAGATATTTGCAGGCAAGTTTAATCTATCGTTACGACTGTGAGACGAACGTGACAGACTCGGGTCAAATCATTCGTGGGTTTTCATTCACAGACATGTGACCAGCTTCACGTAGAAAGGACTCGTTCGGAACCCATACGTCATAAAGTCTTAACCGCCCTATCAACTTTGTTTGGCGCAAGTTACGACAATGCAATTTTATCAAGTGGGGCCTACCGGAATTGCTCTCAGTATGCTACACGGGCAATAATATTGTTGCATCTTGCTGTTTACTCTGCACAATGGTCTTGCACTTGATTTTGCTAAGAATGATTTTCAGTTTCAATACACTTGCCGTTGATGAGCGCAGCTAGTGAAGCTGCAGTGACGTCAATTGACTAGAGCTTTTGATATGGGCATTCAGAACATTAAGAGTACTCTGGGCACCACGTCAAGCCCTGCTGCCAGTCTTAATATCAAGCCATGATAAAACAAGCGTAAACTTGAAACATTCATTTCCTGTCGACCTGTTTTGGTCGAGGGTGAGCTACGTGCAGGTATTTCAGGAGCAAGCAGACATGGGGCAAAGTCCATTAGCGGTATTCAGACTGTTAACTGCATCTACTCTCACAATCGCTTGGGTGGCAAAATTGCTTCCATTCTACATGTATATCATCAGGAGTATTATTTTTTTCAGTTGTCAAATACGCCAAATTTCTGTGTCACCAAATTTGGTGCGTTATGGGCCTTGAGGTTGACGAACACATGAATAAAAAGTTTCTGTCGATTGTTGCAACCAATGAAGCTTTTCTTCTCGTGTCACCCAGTGCCCTTGACAATATATATATATATATATATATATATATGTATATATATATATATATATATATATATATATATATATATATATATATATATATATATATATATATATATATATATATATATATATATATATATATATATATATATATATATAGATAAAAATTACTCAACAGATCTTTAGCACGGTTTCAGACATTGGTTATGGAGTTGAAAGTACCGGAGCCTAGTATAGTGGCAATGGCTCTATTATACTTACGTCATTACACAATTTATAAGCATAATGACCCAAAAGACCTATGGGGCCTTTCGATGCAGTCTGTATTATTATTAGCATATGGTATTGTATAGAGTCATATATGTATATGTTAAGCGTTTGGTTGCAAAACACAATGTTGGTCATGTTCCTGCTCCACTTAGTAATGTTATGAACGTCTATTACAGCATCATATCTTTACGGCCACATATTTTGCTCGTGCCAAAACGCTAAATATACTGTTACAGCGGTCCCTGCGAGACTCTGCTTCATTCCAAAACGCGATAAGCGCTGCTTAATTTACTGCCAAGTGCACTGTTTACAACGGCTACTTACTAAAGGCGCTTCGATGCAGAGCATTGACTGATCGATCTACCTTTGCAAGTACGAGGGCCCATTATCTTATAAATTTGGTCAAGGTCACCAACATATGGACAGTGTCAAGTAGAAATAAGTTTAAGTTTCAGGTGGCCAGTGGAACTTGAGATATCGTGTTAGCAAGCACTGGAGGACGTTCAGGACCACGGCTGGACAGTCAACCCGAACACTTACCAAATGGTCCTTCCGGGGTGGACTCGTGGTGGTTGTGTGAGAGAGAGAGAGAGGGAGGGAGGGAGGGAGAGAGAGAGAGAGAGAGAGAGAGAGAGAGAGAGAGAGAGAGAGAGAGAGAGAGAGCGAGAGCGAGAGCGAGAGCGAGAGCGAGAGCGAGAGAGAGAGAGAGAGAGAGAGAGAGAGAGAGAGAGAGAGAGAGAGAGAGAGAGAGACAGAGAGAGACAGAGACAGAGAGAGTTTCAACAGTATCAATTTGGCAGAAGAGAAATCGAAGTCATGCTCATTCTCTGGCTGACTGGTGTAGCACAGGTATTATGACCAGATGCGTTACAATTACATGCAATTCAAATTTGAGTCTCCGATTATACACCGTGTTTTTCGGAAGTGACATAAAACCCAAGCTTTTGTACATCCTGAACATAATGTGTCCTTCACTACCAAGCAACCAATGTTGAAGGACACACCATACTTGTCATCACGTCCATGCGTTATCTTTGCTGGTTTAAAGCTAGGAAATGTGCTTTCTATTACGAATGATCCGTAAATTTTTGGGAGAAGATGAAGATATGTCGTGATTTTACCTGTTTCACTTATTTAGTGTGCAACCAATGCTGCCTGACGATGTATATTTATTCCATGGCTTGCTATCACGGGAAGACATCCCATGAAAAGCCATCGGCGTTCTGTTTGCAAATGTCGACTTAAAAGGCGAAAAAAATGATGACTAAACTTTAATACAATGTTGGAATGGTTTCATCAGTGACGTAAACGTCCTTCATTGAATCAAACATAAAACCTGTACTATCGACAAGACATAGGTGTCTAAACACAATTAGTATTTCCATAAACAAAATGATCAATCCGGGCAGAGGGAGTATGAAACAACAGGCTGGCAACTTACAACATCCAGTCCAGTTATGGTCAAGACACTCGGCCAGTATGTATAGCAGATTAAAAACTGGGTGGGTCAATAGAAGTACAAAGAAAAACTAGGCGAATAGGTCTGGTATTTTCCCACTAAACTCTGATAGGTCAAACTGGACTTGCCAATCACAAGCTGCAGTCTTTTCTTTAACTCTTTCATTACAAATTTTGACTGCGTCAACACTTTTCCTTAGCGAGCCTTGGGTGCTCAAATGCCTCGAGGAAAGCAGTTGAGCTGGGCCATTCTTATAGTCCATACTCTTAATATCGCAACAACTGAAGCCATGCTGCTACTTGGATGAAAGGCCATTTACAAAGAATATGAATCCAGTACCAGCATATTTCAGAGTGCATCGACATTTGTCTATGTTGGCAATGGCAGAATTAACCACGTATCGCCACGAGGCAACTGTCAGCACCTTTTTGTTTGATCGCACCTAACCGTCACTCCCATTCCGCGCCACCTGCTGCCGCTGGATGGCCGGACGTGAGGGCTACTTAGTCACGAAAACTGTGGATACGCTGCCGGGACGCCTTGAACCATAAATCCCCACGTGTATGTTTTTCCAAAATTATGAGGTCAAAACTCTATATTTTCGTTAAAAATGTGTTAAATCCATGCAGTGTTTTCCTGCGTAGTCAGTCCTATTGACCGGGCTATCATTAGCCTCAATAGGCCTACGGACATCAAAGGAAGGCAACTACAAGCGGGGCTAAAATCAGACCCGCAGTTCGTAGTGCGGCGGGACGGGTCTGTCTACACTGCTAATGCAGCGTGGACTCTAGTCAAATTTACGTTGGATCGGTCTAAAATTGCGCTTTTTCTCATTTTCAACAAGGGGGACAATATTCGAGGCTGAATGTTTGAAATGGTGGGTTAAAACTCCACACTGCGTGCAAAATAGAGGGTCTGTGCTTCACCTTGTCGCTATATTAGCAGTGCCCTCCCCGGGGCCTAAAATAAGGAAACCTGCGGGTCCCAATACGCAGTATGCGTATGAATTTCCCGCCACAAAGCACGGGTTTGACTGGCGATCTTTCTTCAAAAATGGTGCAAGGGGTAATCTTTGCAACCAGTGTGTAGGATATACATGTACTGTTTAGTGTATTCTTAATTAAAATTTGCATAAACAACACAATACACATTAATAGTGTTCAAGACAATTACACAGGTCTACCTGTGTTTAATTACAAGGCAGTGTGGAAAGAAGTTCCAACACAAGGTAGTTTGGGTTTTCAATAACTAAATGCAATCCGAAACAGCAAGGTAGCAGCAAGGTAGTATGGAACGCCCGACAACCTCGTCTGCACCAGGGTTATTTTCAGGGTAATTCGCGCTTAAGTACAGAATAAAAAGTTGAATCTTGTCCCATAGGCGGACTGAAGGGTTCTTTACATTATGTAAATCTTTTGTATCTATTGTACTGTACTGTGCTGTACGTGTCTGTACTGTTTTTGTTACTTTTTTTTTTTGATTGTGTGCATATTTTAATATGATTTTCTTTTTTTTTCTTTCATACTCTACATGTGTGCATGTTGTATATTTGACATATTGCTGTATTGTATGTAACAGCACAGTCAATAAAAAATCATTCATTCATTCATTTTCAGATCCATATGGTGATTTAGGCGGACACCTAATAATTCAGTTCACACTGTGTTAATATTGATTTGAATATACAGTATACATTGTTACGGGGAGGTGTACACTTTAATTTCACCACTTTTTGTCGGTCACGCAACCGCCGTGAGACTAGATTTAAACACAGTTGTCCATGTTCCGCCCGGCCGCTGTGCCTAGATGGATGCCGACAGAAAAGGAAACCAGACCAGCCAAGAGAACTATTCACTTGAAGTGAGTACCTGGTCAGGTAGCTTCATTCTGTGGGGCATCTGGGTCTACTCTGTAGGCAGGACCACAGTCGCTGGCATGTTTTTTGTTGTTTTTGTTTTTTGTTTTTTTGTTTTTTTGTTTTTGTTTTTGTTTTGCACACATGCGGATCTCCGTGTGTTACTGTTGACTATATAGTTAGAGAAAAAGCCTACCAAGCAGGCTTCATTTATGCCTAATGACTATATGGAAATATTGGATATATATTTTTTATAAATCACGACATGCAGGCTTCTGACACAAAACAGCGAAATGGAGTTAGCCTATTTAATGAAATAAAATTTACACCGGGGAAAGACCTGAGGACGTAGGCTAACCAACGTGCGATATATTTTCACCTACTTTCATTGATACCAAATTATTAAGGCTAGGATCACAAATCCTTAGTCCGGCACTTACCCATATATTTAATCTTTCACTGTTACAGTCTGAAGTTCCTGCTGATTGGAAATTATCACGTGTCACCCCGGTGTATAAGGGACAAGGGGCGAAAAATATAATGAGTAATTACAGACCTATTTCAGTTGGTATTCATGTTGGTAAACTTATGGAAAAAGGTATACAAGAACAACTTCTCTCGTATTTAGGTCAACATGACTTTATTACCATTGAACAATCTGCTTACTTGGAGAAACATTCAACTCAGACCTGTCTGCACAAAGTAGTTGACGACTGGCTAGCTAACATTAATGATGATTTGATAACAGCTATTTGCTTTTTGGATGTCCAAAAGTGCTTTGACACAATAAATCACGATGTTCTGAAATTTAAGTTGGAAAGGTATGGTATTGTAGCTAATGAATTATCTTGGTTTTATTCATATTTGACTGATAGACGGCAGAAAGTAGTGTGTAATGGGAGGTCGTCTAGTGAAAGTAATGTTACTATAGGGATTCCCCAGGGGTCCATTCTTGGACCCTCCCTCTTTCTTTTATATGTTAATGACATGGTTTAATATGTGAACAATGGGTCTATTAACTTATTTGCCGATGATACTATTCTCTATACAAGTGGTTATACTATACAGGAAGTAACGAATGCCCTACAGAAAAATTTAGATTATGTGGATTACTGGTACACAAGAAATAAATTATCAGTTAATGCTGAGAAATCCAAATTTATGCTGATTAATAAAAAGGGGAAGAGTTCGGATGTGCTCAAAGTTAATCTAAATGGTGAAGAAATTAAACAAGTCCACGATACGAAATATTTAGGTATACAATTGGATGAAAATATTAATTGGGAATCTCACTTGGAAAAACTACATTGTAGAATCATGTCTAAACTGGCTGTTTTAAGAAGATTAAGTAAATTTTTACCCAAAAAAATGTTAGAAATGATTTACAATGCTATGATATTGCCTTGTATCGACTATGGAGATACCGTATGGGGAACAACTGCAAAAGCATTAAAGGAGACTCAGCGCTTACAAAATGCTGCTGCTCGGGTAATTACCGGCAATTTTGACTATGTCAATGTACGAGGTGCTGATCTAGTCAGAGAATTAAAGTGGCAGACAATGGCAGAGCGGCAGCGTTTCCACACGGCTACGCTTATGTACAAATGTATATATGGTCTTGCCCCAAATTACTTGTGTGACCAGGTCAGTCTTGCCAGAGAGGTCAGTTCCTATCAGACCAGACAAGCTGCAGGTTTAAATGTTATTGTGCCGTCTCCCAACAAAGAGGTTTTTAAAAAGTCATTTTTATACAATGGTGCTATCGTGTGGAACAGTCTCCCGGAGTTTTTAAAGGAAAGCCAAAGTGTACTTGTTTTTAAAGCACGTTACAAGAGACATTATTTCTGATTCGGTTCATTTAACAGCATTTATGAATATATCTTGTATATATATATATATATTTTTTTTTTTTTTTTTTTTTTTTTAGTTTTTGGTTTTCTGTTCTTAGTTAGTTCTGTTCTTAGTTAGTTGTCTCTTAACCTTAATATTATTGTCTATTTTACTGCTTTTATCTAGATGTATGCTGGGCCTCTTGGAAGAACAGAGCTGTGCTCTGAAAGGGTTACCCAGGGTAAACATGTTCATAAATAAATAAATAAATAAATTGACGCATTTGTGCTGTATCACCTTGTTTCTTTTGAACTTTGCGTTTTCAGAACACATTCCTGCATGGACTGCAGGTGTGATGATGTGCAGTAGTCAGTGTTGGTATTCAGCTCGCTTTGACCGTCAAGGCATTCAAGGAATTCGCTGTCTATTCAGTTCTATATTCTGAAGATGACGATTACAATTTTGTGTTGTCAGGGGAGAAAAATCAACAAAACAAACACGCAAACACCGTTACACGTTATATTACATGTATCTCCAAGGCTTTCTGTCCAGGGACCCTCGGTAAGAAAAATATATGGACTAATTTTCAAAATTTTCAAAGTACACACACACACACACACACACACACACACACACACACACACACACACACACACACACACACACACACACACACACACACATGAATACTAATTTGCAGGACACAAAACACGGCCGTTGTACTTTATACTATCCAGTTTATCAAGTATTAATGCTACTCGTTGATAACCAAAGATAGACACAAGTACAGAAAAACACCAGCAGGTATTAAACAAAAATAGCAATGCCCCATTCTTTGCAGACTAGGGCGGGGTCTTGCTGTAATTTTTGTGCTCAACAGATAAAAATCTAGGGAAAGCAATGCTTTAAGCTTTGATAGCTTGGCAGTTTTTCTCTAAAGCTTTCTTCACAGACTGTCACAGCTGGTTCAGTGCGGGCCAGGCCATTTAGCACGTGTGGGTACACTTAGCACCATCCAGGAAGTAGATCGTAAAAACTGTTGCAGATCCAAAGAATCACTTGCCCTGTCATAATAGATTCTGGATTAACCTGATTTGGCAGTTTTTGGGTCTTTTGGTGGTGTGAGCTATTTTGGCCCATAATTTACATTGTGGTCATGAGCCTTTGAGGAAAACATGTCTACATGCATTTTCGATGAGGCTCGATGGCGTTTCAGGCTGAAGCATGTAAACAAATTTCCCTCCGACGCTCATGAACCGATGAAAATTAAGTTTATCATATTTACTTTAATTTGTTAAATGTTTAATTTGAATTATACGGAATAAATATTGAGTCAACTTTTATAACCATAAACGTCTAATTTTATGTGCGAGTAGGTTGAATTGGAAGACGATTATTAACCACGCCCTCTTTCCGTTACCAGGCAACCAGGCGAACTCAAACTGCCACACATAACACGACAATACTTCAACTAAAAACGCTGAAGTGCTGAAAAAAGTGCTCCTTCATAGTTTTGGATAAAAAAAGTAATTACCAAAAAATAACGGCAGGTCGGGTGTGTGTGTGCAGAACAACTCGGTGGAACGGCATTTTTCACCGTATGCCATCAGTGATGGTCCTCACCGACTTTTGTGCCATATTACTGCGCAATGCCATAAAGCTGGCGTCTTGTATAAGCATAAAGCACTATAACGATAAAGACGGGGCTTCAAATATATGTAATGTTAAAAAATATATAAATATACCCGAATGTAAGTATGGGCATATAGACAGAATTCGAATTCCTGTTCTTTCGATGTGAAGAATTAAAGGGAATGTGAATATTAAAATGTGGTTGTGGGCGTGACAATACGGAGTACGGCAGTAGCACATTCCATAGAAAACTGTTGGGAAAAAGGGCAAAGGTTACAACTGAAGGACACACACCGAGTCTTCAATGTCACACCGCATTGTCATGTTGATACTCGTTGTATCCGATATTCCCCCATTTATTCAGGCGTATGTGTTCCTTATATCGTGTACGCAGTACAGATAACTGGTAGTCTCGGAGGGAACCACCGTGCACAGTCCGACTAGCAGGAACTATTTCTACTTACTCCCTAGTCCGACCCTTCATCCCATTTGCTAAGGCGGACATTCTACCACTGAGTTAAACTCGCACCAACTAAAAATTTTTCCGTAATACCAAGCCTTTTTCAATCAAGCGTTTCCTATAACGGAAAGGTTTTTTTGTTTGCCTTGGATCTATTTCTGCATTTTTGGGAACAACCCAAACATTGATCTGCATTAGTTTTGGCAGTTAAAAAAGTCACTCTCTAAACTGATTTTTTCCAACTCTTTAGAATGTTTGCATTGGGCATGCATCGAGCATGGTTCGGGCTGGCAGACTGTAGCTGCCCCCCCCCCCCCGGGGGGGGGGGATATCAGTGCCGGATCCTGAATCATGGACTAGCTCTTGGATGATTCTGATGTTCATAAGGCTTGATCTGGCATATATCCAAAATGTTTTTTGGAAAGGAACTAAAAATTCTATGATTGGAATGAAAAAAGTATATATATACCTCTGCTGATAAAGAATAACAGTACTCTTGGTATAGCGTTTGGTCGTTTTATAGAAGATAATCTAGTATGGGAATTGTGTTTGGCCTGTGATACAATTTGATTTGATTTGATGGTGTATACATACACTCTTAGCCTATAGCCGGCCTAAACATACATCATTTTACGATCTAGATAACAATGACAAGTCCTCAAGCACTAAAGTATTCTCAAAACAAAAAGTGAAGCTTGCATTATATTATTTATCGATAAAGATAATGGGGGTTGGTTCCATCATATATATATATATATATATATATATATATATATATATATATATATATATATATATATATATATATATATATATATATATATATATATATCTATATATATCTATATATATATATATATATATATATATATATATATATATATATATATATATATATATAAGATAAGATAAGATAAGATAAGATAAGCTTTATTTACCGTCGGATTTACATAATGAATAACGTGAGCAACTGAGGCTCTTTGCGACACTCGATGTATAAAATGTAAAATCATGCTCCATTGCATAAAATTAAACAGATACACATTCCAGTAGTAAAATTAATCAAAGTACATCATATATAGTTTAATACAATGATCAACTGAAGACATGAATGTCAGATGCAAGTACATGTAATATCACAGTATAATGGCTCAAGATAAAAAAAAAAAAAAATAAATAAATAAATTATGTCCTAAAGCAAATGTTGCAGCTGCACTCTGAGCCATCCCAGCAGTTTAGCAATGTTTTGAAATCTTTAAAACTCATCTGGTCTCTAAAATGTTGTGGTAGGCTATTCCAAATTTTTGCCCCTAAGTAGCGCAGACTATGTTTCCCAAATGTTACAGTTCGAAACTTAGGAATAGCCATAATATTTTTATTTCTAAGATTTATCGCCTGCAACTTTGGTTTAAAAATATTGTGAAGATACTCTGGCCCGATCTTGTTAACAGACATAAAAACCAGCTGTGCCAAAGCACGTAGTCTGTGTGTAGTTAAAGAACTGATGACATCTCGGCTTTTGACAGTAAGTCACTATAGGATACATCTATAGAAGTTCCAAAGACAAATTTTAATGCCCTTTTTTGGATACTTTCCATTTTGTTTAAATTAGTGGCTCCACAGAAATGCCACACCAAAGGACAATAGTTAAAATTTGAAATTATGTATGTTTTATATATAATCATTCTGGTTTTTTCATCCAACAAATGTCTTAAACGACAAAGTACATTTAGCTGTCTAGCAGCTTTTTTACAGAGGTTGGCGACATGTTTATCAAATCTAAGCTTGTCATCGATAGTTATACCCAGTAATACTACTTCCTCCTGAAATTCAATTTTTGTATCATTGATTTCAATATGAGATGGCATAATAGAGGAAGTTTCTTTGGTTGTTTTCTTATTAGGACCAGGATAGATGGCCTGAAACTTGGTCGGATTAGCCTGCATGTAATTCACCTTAAACCACTGTACACATTCTGTGGCTTTGCTTTGCAATTCGCGTACCATGTGTGCTTTCTCTAAATGCTTGACACTCACAGAGTTATCATCAGCATAGTTGTATATGTCGCAGCCTTTGACACACATATAAATATCGTTTAAGAACAGGTTAAACATCACCGGACCTAATATTGATCCTTGAAGTACGCCTTTAGATATTCGCTGCCATGTACTATGAATGTAGCCAATTTTTACCCTCTGCCATCTTTCTGACAGGTAGCTTTGTAGCAATTTTACAGATGTAGTTTCCATGCCATAGGCTTTTAATTTGGCAAGGAGCAGGCTATGAGGAAGTTCATCAAAAGCCCTTGACAAATCCATCAGTACAGCACCGATATGATATTTGGAATCTAAAGCCGCTCTCCAGTCTTCAGTCAATTTAATAAGCAGAATGCTCTCAAAAATTTTTGATAGACTAGGTAGCATACTTACTGGCCTGTAGTTTTCTTTCGCTAAACGATCTTCTTTCTTATACACCGGTAGGACGTTAGCCAGTTTCATGCTGTCGGGAAATTTAGATGTTTTAATTCCTTCGTTTATAATACTGGTGAGGGGTGACGCCAGAGATTTGGCTGACGCTTTCAAAGCTTTGGCTGGAATATTATCATACCCAGTTGCCTTTTTAGTTTGTAATACCTTAAGTTTTTCACAAACCTGTTTCTCTGAGACAGTATGAAAGGTAAAGCCATTGGCTAACTCATTATAGTTCTGAGAATATATATATATATATATATATATATATATATATATATATATATATATATATATATATACATCTTGCCATTATGAGTTCAAGTCGGTTATTTGCTTTTTGTAATTTTCAACGTAGCAGATGAATATGTACAAACACAGCTGTGTTCATCAAGGGAATCGTAACACTGGGCAGCTGCCAATCGACTGTAAAGTCTAATGGCGTTGTGCAAAGGGAAAGACAACGGTTCGGTTCAATAGTTAGCCTCTTGCAAGGGAAGGGCTTCTATGCAGCTTTCCCTTCCTTGCCTGCAGGTAATTGGCTTGCATCTTCAGTGCGTCGGTAACAAAAAAATAAAAACTATGTACCTGGAATTTTAATGCTATCTCATGGCAACCACTTAAAAACATAGGCACGTTAAGAGCGCTTTTAAATTATCTACTGTTTAAGGGTCTAGTTACTATGTGATTTTCGTGTATAAATTGTGATTCAAAACAATCAAAAGCATATATTTTCTGAAAGAAAACATTTGTCTAAATTTAAATTTTCTATTGAATTTCAGATTTATCCATTTCAATTGTTTCAATTCAATTAAAATTCAAATTTGCAAAATTTATATAAAACCCAAAATACCATGTTAAAAAATTTACATAAAAGTTACCTTGCAATGTCACATTAAAGCTAGCACATGTGAAAAATTCAGTTACAGTTTAGTAGCCATCAGTATGCTCTGTCCATTTTGATCAAAACCAAAAGTTTGTCTGGAAATGTGATATACAACAAGCAATTCATAGACGATATACACGAGTATCTCTTTCTCAATGCTTAAAAAAAGTTTGTGTTAGAAAATGTCGTCCATTTTATGGCAAGACAGTTAAGAGCCTTGTGGACAAAATGTTTATGGACACTTCCGTTAAAGCATGGAAATAAAGGTTCGAGTCCTGCAAGGACTTACCGGAAGTGACGTGTTATGTTTCTGAGCAAATGCTTCAAACCATGTGCACTTTTATTTTCCTAATATCCTTAGCTGTGCAGGCACCGGAGGCCCACACCAGTCTGTAGTGTGCCCCTTTTGGTTAACAATCATCATCGTTATCAGCATACAGCCATCAATTAGGGTGTTTATTGATTTTTGTTTTTAGATAAATTGTACTTCAATTGACACCTGGGTTTTCAAAGCACAACTATGACCTGGAAGTAAAAATGATTGCTATGGCTTGCTGGCTTGCATAAAGCTTTATGTCAGCACATCTATACATCCTGTAATTAGTAAATGATTGTCTTAAGTAAAGATAAACTGCTGTTAGTATAATAGTGAATTTACTTTATATGTTAAGTCCACAAAAATATAAACCTTACTTGTAACTTAGGCTCTGAATTGCCACATAATCATGCATATAATGTATATATCACAAGGTGCTGACTGATTCAAGAAAAAGAGAATAAACATGGTCAGTGCCTGAAGGTTATCTCTGTCCAGACACCCCCCCCCCCCCAAAAAAAAATGTTTGTGCAATACATTAAAATGTCCTCCTATATATATTATGGTCGACTAACATGTGGTAGAGAAATTGACTCAATACGTCACACCACACCAATACTGATTAAAGCACCACAAATATTTGTTTTACGACATTTAGGGTAAAATATTTACAAACACTCAGTCGTCAGACAACAGCTGTTGTCAGTGCAGTGAGTACACATGACAATCAATATCACTGTGAATGCCTCCCGCTATGCTTGCCTATCATACCGCACGCTTCGGCACTCAATACTCTGTATGTACTGGTTAATTAGTATAGCGTACAATTTACGAAAAATTAGCGCAGTTCATGGACTCCTGTTAAGTTTTTCTGCGTTGTTTTCCAATTTTACACAGGTTAAGACAGAAAAATACACGTAGCCACAAGTAGTTTCCTCAATGAAGAGTAACTGGGTACATTATTGGACATTAAGTGTAACGAGCGTGGAGGAAACCAAACTATGACATTGCCAGAGAACACAAGACGAAATGCCTATCGGTATATTTTCATTGGGTGCTATTTGGTGCATTTGTTAACGTTGTCAGTGTTAGAGCCTCCTTCTCATGTCTTGTGGTTTATGCCTACACAAAACGCAAGCCGAATTACAAAGCATAGTAATATCAAATAAAACTGGGCCAGGAGCGCTTGTCATACCATGTTGTATCACTCAGCTGTCGAATATCACATTGGGGTCAACTGATCACCAAGCGGGTCCTTTTTTGCTTGTTCGGCCGGTTGCGCAGAATAGCGCTCTGCGTGATTATACAGTGTTGGGGTGCATGACAGTTCCAGGTGTCTGCTTACTGCTAGACCGCATTTAAATGACCTTGTCTAAAACATGATAGGCTGGAAAGGTCTTGCTGAGGTTATTTGCTGTCTTTTTGACAGCTTCTTGGTCAAAATGAAAAAAGAAAAACTAAGACAGGAAAATTATAAAATTTATTCTGTAGATTAGATGGAAAAAAATACCTGATTTGACCAAAATCAAATAAAAAGGTACTGAAGGTCTGCTTGCCCCACTTTTTACAAATTTTTTTGTATGAAGACTATGGATTGAAACCCAAACTTCAGGTTAATTTAGTAAATGCATTTAAAACAATCATTCCAATGTCATAAATGTATGAGGAGTTATGCCCGTTAAAGTAAACTTCCGGTTTAGTCATGGCGTGGCCATCTTGGTGATTTAAAAATCCAAACGGACTCCTGTGTTTTGAATTAATTTAATTCGATCAATTCCTTTATTTCAGATACCTTTTTTAGATTTATCTACTCCAAAAGCTGCAGTCATTGTTGTATATTTTTTATAAACCGTTTTCTTAACTTTTTTGTGGAATTTTTGTTCAATGACTTGTTAAAGAGACATGCAACATGTTTTGAGAAGGTAGCGTATTTATAATGTGATTAATGCACTTATAAATACTGAACGTCACGGGTTCAAAGTTTTGTCTTCATGAAGAGGTCGGAAGTTCTGTGAATATTTCAACTGATAAAAATAACGCTCATTGTGACATGTGAAGAGCCCAGACATCTCTGTTCATTCTGAGTATATTTTCCCAATTGGCGATGATCAATTCCATGATAAATATCGCTCAGTATTCACGCCAATTAGACCACACAAACACGTGACAGAGGTCAAATCCAAATATGATATTAACATTTTGCCCAAATGCACATTTCGTTCTTAATCTCGACCTTAAATACAGCCTTAAACTTGAAATGGATTTATCTTGTTTAAACTCTGGGTTGAATAAAAGTTCAAGTTGTTTACCATCTACTTAACATGCAGGGGTTCCCTCAGGTCCAAGTTATTTAATTCCAAGGTGAGGCCAGATTCAAATGCCTTCTTGGGCACGCATTCGATGTGCTGCCTATATTTTCTATATTGTTATGTAATAAGCTAATACGCCTGTACAGATACTTGAGGCAAGACTGCTCATTCTGAACATTATGTAAATTCTGGTGCAGACAGACTAGACTAGCTTTTTGTCGTTTGGCTGCCAAAATGGCATGATTCCTGAGAAAATCGATTATGTTCCTATCGAAAAAAGAACAGTGATTGAGATGGTAAAGCAGACATACATAAGATTGAAAGTGAAAGGAATGGACGAAGTATGCAAAAAGCAAACAGATGTGGGGAAAATAAGGCGCCAGCTTAATTCCAGAAACGAAGTTACCACAAGAAACACGGAAACAGCAATAGATTCATGGATCAATGAAGGAGTTTGCAGGAAAAAAAAGAGGTAAAACAGAAGACATGAGCGGGAAAATCAGATGATAACAGCGGTGAAATGTCACAAAATAATTTCTCTGGCCAGAAGCACAGTAATGGTTTGTTAATCCCTTTCATATTAAGGCACAATTTCAGAATAGCGATGAATAGTCAACCACGCTCGTGACTTCCCTTAAACACTCCACACAGGGAATGCATATATTATGTGCAATGTATGCAATATTTAATGAGGCTTGGTACACTGATAAACAATACGATAAAGTTAACCAGGCACATACTGACCAGAATGGGAATGAACGATGTATTTTAATTGTTCCCCATGTGTTCACAGGGACCAACTGGCAGACGACATGATTTCCCTCAGCAAATTATTTAGCACAAGTAAACAAGTGAAGAGGTGTTATATACATGCTGGTTAGCCTTTGAATTACTCGGGAGTAATACTAATATGGTTTTTATGCATGCTCTAACCATCGTGACAAACAAAATAAATCACGTTGTTCAGGTTTAATGTGCAAACCTTTAATGACGATCTTACATAAATTAATACAATAATAATCATGATAATGGTGAAGGATTCATATTCATCGTCAAAATATCATGCAATAATTATTCAATACACGCAATAAGAAAAACAAGATGTTGAATTGTTTTAATTTAATGTCGACTATTTTTACTGAAAAGTATGTATTTTGCTGGAGTGTATTCATTCCAAAGAATTAAAAGCGCTATTTCAAATGTCCCTGTACCCATCGGCTCAGCTGATAAAAAATCCGTACAGCTTCTGTTACCTTTTAACCAGATGCAAGAATACACGTCAGGAGACATTGATCAGTCATTCTTCAAATAGATGTTTCTTTTTTATGGTATTTTCAGACTCAATCCTTTCATTTGCATAGGTAATTTGTATTACATTTTTAAAAATACTACTAACTACTAACTACTACTACTACTACTACTACTACTACTACTACTACTACTACAGCTACTTATGATGACGATGATGGTACTAATAATGATAATAAACAACTCTGTAATATCATGATATATTTTTACTCTGACCATAATTTTTTGTTTCGGTTGTGCTATATTATATATATATATATATATATATATATATATATATATGGAGAGAGAAAGAGAGAGAAAGACAGAGAGAGAGAGAGGAAAATAGAGAGGTGCCTTTTCCACAGCATTAGAAACTTACTGCACTGTGCTAGTATTGGCATTTGTATCCATTATACTTGTGTCTTTTTGTCCACAACCATTAACTTGTCGTTGTTACCTTATTCTGCAGTTCAAACTCTTTACTCTCTGGCACAGTCTTACCTGTATAAATATAGAAATACTATTTAACGTATTGCTCACGTTTCTCTGTAGAATTTTGACCTAGGCTGCATAAGCCTAAATAAATTAAAGGGTCTTCAGCGGGTAACTGCTCAAAATATGCTTCAGAGCCTGTTCCCGTACGTGTCTCTTTGAGTACCGGCTCTTTGTCTAAGCTAAATATTCAGTAAAGACAACCCACAAAGTAATGAAAAAATATGAACTTGTCAAATGATGAATTGGCCTAAATAAGTGAAGCTTTGCCTTTAAATACAGAGCTGAAATAAAGAATATTTGGGAAACCAATCATAACCAAAAAATTCAAAAGTTCAGAAAAGAATAATTTGACTTACTCCTGAACCGGTATGTACCCGTTCTAGCTAGATAGCTCATCTTAGTTTAACCACCTTGCCGGTGTATAATTGAAATAGAAACAAACTGGGGCATTAAAGTCAGTCCCAGTAGTTATAAATAAACAGATACAGCTAAACCACCTGTACAAATCTGGGGAATTCTTTACACGTACCGTAACAATAAATATCCGGCACCAGAAATGTATCACAAACCCCCTTATGACACCTACTCCTTGCTATTGAAGTCTCCAAAGAATGAACCTCTATTTTGCTGCGAACTCTGAGCTAATGTTCCAAAAGAATCAGTCAAGTTTGTGACATTTGAGTGAATACTGTCTATTTCGAGTAACTTTTGACATTGTGTAAATGTACACTTAGGCATATCAAAAACGAAAGAAAAAATCAATAGCATTTAAGTCAACAAAATGTAATCACAGTATCATCTTTGGACCATATTCTAAGTGCGCTTAGACAAGCTAGAAACTGTCTTAGGCCGCAGCCTGCTACCGATTGCCCCTGGGGGGTTATCCGGACAGAAACACGCTCCCCTAAAATGTCTCAAAGGTGAATATGAAAACACAATGGTTCCAAAAATAAAATTAAGTAGCTAAACAGGCAAGTGTTCAATCTCTGAAATTATTGAAGCCAAACTTCTTAACAATCTCGGGGTATTATCATCAAAATATAACTTTTCGTAACCAGCTTTTAAGGACAATTCCGTGAACTGGTAACTGCCGTATGTATTTTCCAGTATCTGTTTGTACATGAAGGATTTTATATATTGTGACAATAAAGAATCTGAATCTTTGTTATAATTGACTCTACTGGTGATCTGGGTTTGCGATGTACAGAACATAAGGCAAAACATGTATAGCTGAAATAGTTTGCAATCAAAGAGATACATTATTTCTATATTTATATACGTAGTACTAGTGACAAGGATATCAGACTTGCAGATTATTAATTTTTTTTGGTATTATTACATGAAACTCTGATTTTGGAGATTAACGTGATGTATTTTTCTATGGATACAACAAAATATAAATATGATAGGTTACCCTGGGATGTCACTTTTCATTCAAAGATAGTGATAACGTATTTGCAAACTGGCAAGTCCTTCTGGGTTAAGGCTATGGGTGATTCCTCGTTTTTGGTCTTCGGACTTGGGAAATATCTTTCTTTTTGGCACTTCATAACGTACTGAATAAGCCATAATTGCATCGAGGAATGTGGCTACCTTTGAACGAAAATGTCATCCGATTGCAAGGGAAATTCCTTTTCCACATCCCAAGTTCATCTTGTTGGTTAGATGTGTGGTCTGATGGTAGTCATAAATATGCCGCTTTCGTGCTTCATTATTATATATAGCCTTATAGTGAACACATGTTCCCACAGATGGGTAGTTATGGAGTAGGTACGTGCTGCAACAATGGTTAGTTAGGGAGTACGTGCTCCCACAATGGGTAGTTACAGAGTGAGTATGTCCTCCCACAATGGGAAGTTACGGAGTGAGTACGTGCTCCCATAAGGGGTAGTTACGGAGTGAGTACATGTTCCCACAATAGGTAGTTACGGAGTGGGTGCATGCTGTCATAATGGGTATCAGCCGAGTGTGTGTGTGCCCTGCAATGGTTAGTAGCGGAGTTAGCACACGCTTCTGCAATGAGCTGTGGGACCGTGATCAAGTGTTCCCGTAATGGGCAGCAGTTATCTCCCAGACGAATTCCACTCTCTGCACTCTTACAAAATTTTGCTGGTATCATATATCCTTGTTCCGTGTGGACTGTCTGGCCAGGAATCAGCCACAGATTGGTAATTGAAGACCACCAAAGGCTTGCCCATTTATGAAAAAGAATGCCGTCTAGCTCCTGAAAGATTCGATTTTTAGTTTCTTGGTGACAGAACATGTATTGCACATTATATCAACGAGTCATATTATGAGCTACGTGCCCTATATGACATTAGGAAAGAACATTTATTGCACATTGTATCAAAGCGTCATATCATGAGCTACGTGCCCTATATGACATTAGGAAAGAACATTTATTGCACATTGTATCAAGGCGTCATATCATGAGCTACGTGCTCTATATGATATCAAGAAGGAATATGATATGCACATTATATCAAAGAGTTATATTTTGAGCTACGTGAACAATATGACACCAAGAAAGAACATGTATTGCACATTATATCAAAGGTTTATATTATGAGCTACGGGCCCTATAAAAAACCAAGAAAGATCATATATTACGAGTTGTATCAAAGAGTCATAGTATGATCTACGTGCCCTATATGACAGCAAGAACGAATATGTACTGCATATTATATCAAAGATTAATATTATGTGTTACGTGCCCTATATGACACAAAGAAAAGAACATACATTGCAAATTGTATCAAAGAGTCATAATATGAGATACGTGCCCTTTTTGACACCAAAGAAGAACATGAATTGCACATTACAACAAAGAGTTTTATTATAAACTACGTGCCCCATATGACACCAAGAAAGAACATTGATTGCACATCATATCAAAGAGATATTAGGAGCTACATGGCCTATATGACATTAAGAAAGAATACATATTGTATATATCCCCGCACACCGCGGAAGACAAATATGTAGTTGACATTATCCAAAAGAGTCTTTTACTCCTCTATGCCCGATAGGGCCGGGGAAGTATGTGTTATACCGCAGCGTATCATACTATAACACCATTTTGCTGACCTGACTCCACTATCAGCTCGATCACAGAACAAGTCTTCTGATCCAAATAATTATGCCATATTTCAAGAGACAATTGTGTTAACTAACTGACTACTGTACAACGAATAACATACAAGACACATCAGTAACCACAAATCGCTCATTAGCGTAATTACATTAATTGCCAAGCAACTCAGCTCAAGATGAATGTCAGCTGGCAGCTGTTGTCTTTGATCAATTGTTGCTCTCTAATGTATTTTGTCAACAACCGAGGTCCTGCCAGTGTCAATGTAGCCGAGGCTCACATTTTGTCAAGCATGGCCTGCTTTCAACACTAAATCATGTTTCGAGATTTTTAGCCAATAGGAACTGCCCACTGCATGTATATGAAACATGCAAACAGAAATCCCATTTTCAGATGCATTGGGCTGGACTTTGTGAGATGTATATAGATGTGTGTGTGTGTTTGTGTGTGTGTGTGTGGTTTTTGTTTTGTTTGTTTTGTGTTTGAGTTGTGTGTGTGTGTTTGTGTTTGTGTGTGTGTGCATGCGTGTGTGTTTGTGTGTGTGTGTCTATGTGTATGTGTGTTTGTGTGTGTGTGTGTGTGTTTCTGTTTGTGTGTGTGTGTGTGTGTGTGTGTGTGTGTGTGTGTGTGTGTGTTTGTGTGACATTAGGCGATACGCCTGCCACTCTTTCTGTTCCATACGGGTTAGCGGCTTTACTTGGTGTACTAAGCGTACCGAAGAAAAGCTGTTAAACTGGACTGCAAATGAAGGCATGCTGGTACTTGAATGAAAAGCCCGTTTGCAATACATATAATGTTGTATCGTAATATTTATTGAGGGTAAATTGACTTTTTGTCGAACTTGGCAATGACAGAGATTATCCACCAGTGTACCAAATGAGCTAATTAATGCCTCATTAAACGGCACATCGGTTTGTCAGTAGATTTGTTAAACAATGCTGGTAGCTAAACTGGAACTCTTTTCCCTTGATACAGCAGGCACTAGCGGATAAAACATCCCTGGTATGGACGGAGTGAACTTTGTCAGTAGTCTTTTTTTGTTGGAGTTCACATATTTCCATGTCGAGTTTTTATTAATTAATTAATTAATTAATTAATTGCGAGGGGTTGTTGTCTACACGATCCTTTTGTTGATTCATAGACATGCTGCAACTTGCATTAAAGGCCTTTTTACCGGAAATTTAAGTCTAGAATCACCATAAATCGTAATGCAAATGAACACAACATTTGTTGTGATCAGCACTGAATATTTGTTGTAGTTTTGTAAAGAACGACTTGCCAGGATGCAAATTGATCCCTAATGTATGTACAGCATAATAGGCGTTATGAAATTCACACATTTTCCTGAGTTTGACAGCTGGGTGTTGTAGCAGGTGTTCTGGTGGTTTATGTGTATATATGACGTTTAATTTTTTTTGCCTGCCATGTGTACACTGAAAAATCATTTTAATATAACAATATTTTTGTAGGGTACCCGTGAGGCTGATGTTGTCCTCCTGCTTGTTTAATTATTTGGTGGTAAAAGTGTTAAGGGATATAAGTAAATTTAATTGCAACTTCATCGTTTGATTTGGTAGACAGGTGGATAAATCAACCAAATGAGCGCAAATGCTTTGACCAATTCCTGTGCGTACTTGTTGCTATATATACCATGGCCTATATTTTCTGGCATGATCAAATATACACTCAACATGATGGCGATCCAATGGGATTATCTTACTGTCGGTTTGTACAGCAAACGCATATTTCAGAAGCTTTGAAATTTTTGCATTACTGACGACCACGGTGGATTAAGATGGGAAAGCTGGGTGGATTGCCTATTTGACCTTGAACTGTTGTACATTTGCCACGGTGCCAACCAAGCAAATATTCTTGCATCCACCTGACTGGAGATTTCATTGTGGGAATTGGCATGCGTCAGCGTGGGCAATGCATGTTTATACAACCACGTCTTCGATAAATTTGACCCAACTTATGGATACATAAACATCCAATATATTGAGATTGAAAGTTTGAAAAAGCAGACAGATCAGCATCAATATCAATATCTCCACACACACACACAGACACACACAGACACACACACACACACATATATATATATATGTATATATATATATATATATATATATATATATATATATATATATATATATATATATATATATATATATATATATATATATATATATATATATATATATATATATACCTCAAATAATACAATTGAAGAATTCTTTCTTCCGTGGAAGTGATATTAATCGATCGTGTTTCTGATGTTTTAAAATCAGTGATGTATAATGGCATACGCTCAGAGACGGCAAATAGCAGACGATAGCACTTGTTAAGAGATATCACGACGGCTTACCGTGATCACACCATTCGTCAGAATAAGTTCGGTGACCTCTTGTTTCGCCAATGCTGCCCTGTGCACCTAGCGTTTAAGACGACAAAGTACACCTAGAGTGCTCATGCGTGCATATGAAGTTTCGTATCAATTGTTTTTAATCTCGCATATGCACTTTAGATTTTATTCTATAAGCTTCAAAGGCATAGTATCATTATCAGTCTTTATTCATACATTATATATTCCGTCTGAAAGAAAGAAATCAAATATTTGATGCATAAAAAGTTTGTCAAACGAAATGTCTATCTTTGCCAAACCATAGGCAGAATAAGTTATTAGGTTTATTATGTACTCATTCAAAACTCAACAATACGAACACAAAGAGTGCTGTTTTTCTTGGGTATTTATCATTGCCATTCAAACTACTTATTAGTCATCTGCGTCAAAAGTTCCCTGAAAGTGACATATAGTCCTGAAGACTGGGTATACATGTATTGATGTTCCAGCCCTTTTGTTGACACATTTGATAAATATAAATCTAACTTTTCAATAACAATAATAATAATGATAATAATGATAATAATGATAATGATAATAATAATGATAATGATAATAATGATGATGATGATGATGATGATGATGATAATAATAATAATAATAATAATAATAATAATAATAATAATAATAATAATAATAATAATAATTGCAACCTGAAGGTTGAACTTTACAATATCATGGTTGTTTTCGTACAATCATAAAATATGTATAAGTATAAAAAAAACTACACAAGTGTCCTGCTCATAACTCAGACTAAAACGATGTATGTAAACTGCTAAAATGGCATCACATCATTGTCAATCTAATAATCACTAAAAAGTGTCCATTTTTTTTAATTTTAAAAGGCAATACGGTACATAGTTACTCGTATATCTATTGGTCTTGCAGATTGGTAGGGGGATATAGGGTTTGTTTAAGAATATTTTCCAAGTATTGATTTGCTTGATGTGATATAGGTGGTGCAATATGTGTTCAGTCTGCATCATGGTTTTAAAGAATTTCTCTCAAAGAGGGAATCCAGTCCAGTATATGTAACCTTTTGGGGATGATGATTTTACACACACACTTTTAACCCAATTCAAGTAATTGCTTGTGGCCCTTAGTAGTGAATGTGAACCGCACCCGTCAGGCATACTCCATAAGGATGCACACCAGAGATTTGTACACTCTGCTGAGTTGTTCAGGTGGAAGTCCAGCTCTGTTTAGTTCGCATGTATAAAATATACTTTATGCTTTTTTGACTATATAGTCCACGTGCTGATTCCACTTCACACTGCTGTGGGTGATGACACCGGGAGTGAGCAGTTCCTTAGTCTTTGTGCAGTTGATTGCTGTGGGTGATGACACCGGGAGTGAGCAGTTCCTTAGTCTTTGTGCAGTTGATTGCTGTGGGTGATGACACCGGGAGTGAGCAGTTCCTTAGTCTTTGTGCAGTTGATTGCTGTGGGTGATGACACCGGGATTGAGCAGTTCCTTAGTCTTTGTGCAGTTGATTGCTGTGGTTGATGACACCGGGAGTGATCAGTTCCTTAGTCTTTGTGCAGTTGATTGCTGTGGGTGATGACACCGGGAGTGATCAGTTCCTTAGTCATTGTGCAATGATTGCTGTGGGTGATGACACCGGGAGTGATCAGTTCCTTAGTCTTTGTGCAGTTGATTGCTGTGGTTGATGACACCGCGAGTGATCAGTTCCTTAGTGTTTGTGCAGTTGATTGCTTGGTTATTTTCCGGTGACCAGCAGTTGGCTTCATCGGGCGCTGTTTGCATTATTGAATGACCTCCACCTTTGCATATTTCGACAAGGGTGAAGTCAACTTCACATCTAAAATCCTTTACAATGGTTTGGAAATCACTGACCATATGTTTGAATAGAACTTATTCAGCAATAGTACCTTTGAAACTTCTCCATTTACAGTGTATCAAGTCGACATTTTGTAGAGATTTTCAGCTCCTGTTGCCTTAGGACAAGAAACCATGGAACCAACTTGCCTAAAATAGTCTGAAGTCATGTGTTTAATTTCCCGTTTATAATGAAATGTTTACAATGTGAAGTTGACTCTATACTTTCCTTTCCCACCTTAATTGAGTGAAGCTACAATTCATGCGATTTCACCTTATAAACCTTTATCCAATCGGCAACATCAGACAATGTTTATAAGCATTATAATTGTGACTACCCTGGTCACTCCAGGACACATTATGTCCTGTTGGTAGTTTCTAACAATAGCTGGCCAATGAGGGAAAAGAAAATCTGTCAACATTAAATGGTACTTAAAAAGCCGATACGCAATTATCGATCAATAATTTCAACAGTTTTGAATCCATACATATTTCAGACTATTGTTACAAAAAAAAAAAAAAAAAAAAAAAAAAAACAACTTAAGCTCAACTTGCGTCAATCTTGTAACGCCCGTGTTTTATTTGAATTTACTCTATCCCTGAATGGATCTTGCTGTGCGCCTGCTTTTGATGACAACCTAAGTTTGCACCATCCAGGTGTTACTACTTTAGTTACAGACTGACATAAATCATGTTTACGGTTATCTCTTTTGAATCTGATGTTAATGTTTACAAGCGTACGTGTTCTGGTTTAACACGATGGCAGGAATCCACAGTAGAACAGAAAAATTATCGTAATATTTTTAGAAGAGTATCAACATTGTTGTGACAAAGATAAATAAGTGTACAGAAGTAAGGGCAATATGCTTGTCCTCTTTCAAAGTTAAAGGCTGTGCACGGGCGTGGATGTCTAAAGCCTATTATTTATATTAATTAATGCTTACCATACCACACAGTAAAAGGGAGATGCACTTAGGTAAACTTAGACTTATAATAAGAAATGCCAGAGAGTGCTCCAACTTGAACAGTTTTGAATGTGAGTAATCGTACAAAATGAGTATTCAAGAACAGCAAAAATGATATTCATAAACTCTCTCTCTCTTTCTCTCTCCTCCTCTCTCTCTCCCCCCTCTCTCTCTCTCTCTCTCTCTCTCTCTCTCTCTCTCTCTCTCTCTCTCTCTCTCTCTATATATATATATATGTATATAAATTTTTATTTTTTATGTATTATATTTGGGTCTTTTTGTCATGTACCTCTTCCTTATCGTCGTTACCCTATTCCGCAGTCAAAACTCTTTACACTCCATAAGCTATTTTTCTGCCATCTCTGAGTTAACGTCTCAACAGAATGAGTCAAGTGTGAGACATCGGAGTAAATACAGCCAATTTTGAATAATTTTGACATTGAATAAATGTGCACTTAGACATGTCAGAAAAGCTTTTTAGCATGCTGACAATGTCTGTGTCGTCAAGATAAAAGTTTATTATAGAAACCCAAGGAATCAGTTCGGAGGGAATAATATGTTGCAAATTGTGCAAAGTACATGCGAATGGGATTTACTGTATCATTTAAGAGTCAAATATATTAGCACAGTTCACTCCTTATACCTGTATAGTGTTAATTGTCATGCTTCTACTCCAGAGGCAAGAGGATCAATTTAGACCACTGTTGACCATTGTAGGTTGGTTGACACCTGTATGAAGTCAAGTTTGTACAAGTATTGGAATTTTTCGTATCAGTGTTAGGTATAGAAGAGTTGAGTTTCACTTGTTATATCATGATAAATACCGAGTTTCTAATTTATCTTGCCCCGTTTCGTTTCCTTTCATTTCACTTCAATAATTCATTTAAATTTGACATACGTCTTTACAGTGAGTCCGTACCTGCAAACCATGCTACTGTCAGCTAGTTTCTACTTACTCGATCTGCCCTAACTATTTCAGTGCCAAATTTTGGACTGAGTCAACAGCTTTTTTTTGGCGCGCACTGGGCGCATTGCGCACAAAGCGCGCCGAGAAACGCTCAAGCTTCCACAAAGTAAATTATTACGGCATTATGGTGCCCCGTTGATGTGGTTCAAAGTTATCTTACAGACAGACTCCAGTATGTGTCTTTTGAGGATGAGTATTCCAGCCTCTTACCACTAACAACAGGGGTGCCTCAAGGGTCCATCCTTGGCCCCCCTTTTGTTCATCATCTACACCTTGCATCATCTCAATTCGATTCTATTCTTTATGCGGACAATGCAATTTTGATAAGCTCCCTTTGCTCCTTTAACACCTCTGAATTCATAGGGAATTGCGGTGGCTCTCTATCCAAAAGTTAAGCAGTAAATAAGTTGTCTTTAAACAGCAAAAACTAAATACCACATGAAGAGTTCTTTCTTATGGTAAATTGTCTCTGAACCTGTGATACGTGACACCTCTTCTTTAATCTTTTTCATGTGCAAGAGGGATTTATAAAGGGCTTTGTCCTGTTTCCCAATTGTATCCTTACGGAAATGAAAATATGTTTAAACCAAAGACTAAATACACGATTTTTTATTTTCCCCAGCGTTAAATTAATTTTACTTTAGATTTGAAGATAAATGATAGTTAATATCAAAAGTACCCGATTATAATTATTTAGGCATAGTTATTGATAAATGTTAAAGTTGGCAATCACATATTACATATGTAAGCAGTAAATTATCAAAGGTATTATGAATTTTCAAACGATCACACGTATACCATCACACACTTTACAGACAATGATTAATTCTATATTTTTGCCTCATTTGAATTATGGTATTCTTTGCTCGGGTTAGTCATACGCCAGAATATTTAAACTCCAAAAATCTATAGTTCGACGTATGTGCCATGAAAAAATTCTACACTAACATAGACCCACCCTTCAAATTATTAGATATTTTAAAAGTTCAAGATATACTCAAACTGAAGGCTCTGAAATTCTTTTATAGATATATTCAGAACCAATTGCTTTTATATTTCCATAATCTTTACGTCTTACCACGTGTGACCCTCACTTACCACGAGTGACCCACACTTACCACATGTGACCCACACTTACCAAACTACGAACAAACATCTACCTCAACTTTCTACTCCAAATAGGAACAGAAGTTCTCATAGTGTAAGGATTTCATCCCACCTTTCTTTAAAAATACAACACCATCCATCAAAGACAAATTGTACACCCATTCATTACAAGGTTTTTCCAAGTACGCAAAACATCATATGATCCAGAAATACCCAGATGTTTGTACTATAATAAATTGTTATGTATGTAACAGATAACTTTTAAACAGTCTCATGTAAATTAATATTTTTCTTTATTTCTCGAAAGCTGTGTTGCATTGATATGTCTTTCTTGTAAGCCCTCGTGACAGCGAATGTTTGTCCTTAACGGGGGTTATCCTGACTATACATTTTCAATTTGTGCATTGCTATATATATTGATTATAAGTAGTGTCTCAATTTTTTTGCCTGATTTATGTAGTTGGTTTGTCAAATAAAAATGTTCTGACTTCTGACTTCTGAGTTCATGAAACAGATCGCAGCTATATTATGGAGATCTTTGCTATTGCCATAATGACTTTCGGGACTCTGTGAAATTTAGAAACATGTTTACCTTACTATGTATCAAACGTACAAACACAAACACACTCAGACACAGACACAGACACACACAGACATACACACAGACACAGACAGACAGACAGACACACATACATATATATATATAATCCAGAAGACCTCCCCTAAGTTCGATTCTTGTCATTTAAGTTTATGAAAATCAAACCATCAATTACTGAGAAATCGTCAATCAAACCATCATAAATGAAGTTGTGCGTACTTTATGTCTTTGAACTTCATTGTGACAGAAATATACAGATGCGGCTATCCCTTTGATGTGTTTTCATCAGATTTAAGAATTTGCAATCTTTTCAAAGCTGATTTTCTTTGAACTGAATTCTCTCTGATGTGCGCCAATCTCATTGGGCACACACCTGTGTTTGACTAACAGCACACTGCACTCATTTACATGCTGTTGTAAACACAGGGTAATGTGGATCCTAGACTGATAGGTTATAATTTTTTAGCTCAAATTTCACCTTTAAGTGATCTTTTTTCAGTTTGTTTTCTCATCCAGTATGTAGATGACAACTTTAGTGTACCAAAACATACAAAATGTTATGATGGTGCCGATGATGGCTTTGATGAAAAAACAGCGTTGCTGATGCCACCTTAAGATAGTAATTCATGTTTTAAAACTACCCAAACGACCGTTTGCCCTGGTAACTCGGAGAACGGACACCTGGAACCTAGCGAAATATTGCGATGACGATCACCGAACAACCGGGCCTGTGCTGTTTCCCCGAGCAAACGTGGGTATGCAGTTATGCTGTTTCCTCGGCCCAAGTTAACCGTCCAGAGTATTGTACATTACATTCATTCGACAAATTAACCTTCCCTGAAAACTAACACACACATATTCGTGATACTACATGTTCAAAATATCCAATCGGGACTTTTCCACCCGGACGTAGCTGACTTTTGAAAACTGTGGATCCCGCTACCAATGGTTTGTAAATGAGGATAGTAAAGGGATGATCATGTTGGGACGGGAGGTGTTTATGATATATGGAACCAAAAAAGTATATTTTGCAAATTTTTAAGAGTATTGATAATCATATGATATATGTTGTGGCCCGCGATTCACTTTGACGTCGAAGTCAAAAGGTATTTTTGTGCAACTGTCCCGCAATTCATTGCGGAAGGTTCAAAATGGTGCTCACGAGGGTATCTAGTCGCATTTGAATTGGTAACTAAGGCTGATAACTGCTTGATATATAACCGTGCGGGCAGATTATAGTTAAGATAGCAAGACATGTTTTAAAAGTACTTTAACGACCGTTTGCCTTCTAATTTGGAGAGCGGACACCTGGAACCTAGCAGAATATTATGACAAGGATCACCGAACAACCGGTGATATGCTGTTTTCCCGAGCAAATGTGGCTATGCAGTTATGCTTTTTCCTCCGCCCTAGTTAACCGTCCAGGCACGTTGAAATAAAATGCTGTGTTTCAGTTGATTATATTGCAAATTAAGGCACACGACGGCCACTTTCTCGCTAAAATCTTTCAGCCAGGGTCGATCAATATTCATCAGGAAAGGGCGGCTTAATTTTTTTATTTATATTTCATAAAATTTATTTAAGGTCGTTTGTTTCAGTAGGGACCGTCAGGAAGCACACATATATTTTTATTAGGCCATAGGTAACTTGGACATTTGTTGAAGCATGTTTAAACTGGGTGTTCTTCCCCTGTACACATTACCTCCTTTCACGTGAGTCAAATTTGTACCTTGGCACAGCCAGATGCACTTATTTTAGTAAAAAACAACAACATGGCGATATATCGGCTTCAGCTCCTTCTGAGCTTGTCGTTTTGATACAGGCGTGGAAATAAAGGGTTTTTAAGCGATGTCAACGAGAACTTCACAAATGATATTTTGCAGTAAACCCGATCATGTTGTGGTAAAATCAGCAAGTACAGTATCCAATTTATTTTTACTCTTTTCACCAGCTTTTAACAGCTTACGATTTGGTGCTTTGGAGGTGCTTTTTATTCGTCTCGAGGCAATCTCTCTTTTCATCGTGGCCACGTGACAGTAGGCATTGTGTTTGTCACAATTTCCACACGCGCCATGATCTGATGGCCGTACATATTGATGAATCGTCATGTAACACTGTAGCCCATGGCCTAGATGATTCCCGGCGGCAACAGAACTCTGCCCCCTGCATTAGCCTTCAGTCTATGGCTCTGGATACCAGTCATCGCAATTTAATATTTCAGCAAAACTCTCAATCCTAGAGAGGTCACACAGCTGTGATATAGTAATACGTGATATGGTTTTGCTCTCGACCCTTGCAGATTAAACACTTCAGCAGCTGCGTCATCTGAGACCCTGGTGGAATTGTCTTTTTCTTTAGCTGGCCACGGCCCGTCCATCTCACTAAAATGTTTTATATATTGCATTCCATCTTTCTACTGCATGCATCGACCCTTAACTACGCAAACAGACAGACCTTAGTCAACATGTAACGCTTTGCAGTAGTCAAGGTTTCTTAAATAATAAAGTGGATAATCACTATTGTACATCTGTTTTTCACGTGAAGCGTATCCATCAAAGGATGTTTGGTTGCCATCCCTATTATGTGCTACATTTGACCCAGATAAGGAGTCTACAATGGGAAGGAGGGAGAGTTTGCGTGTCTGGCTTCACCCGACCTTCCTTGCGCACCCGTCGTTGTCTATGAACATCGGAATTATGCCGACTCAATACCCAAATCATATGCTTATAAACTCATCTGTGCTGAAAGATTTGTGGTTTCTCATGATCAGGCGATATTTTCAAATTCAAATGATAATAAGAATTGGATTATAACGTTGTCAAATGTTAAAGCCACAAATTTACAAACATGTCAATCGTAGGAGTGAACTCCGGTGTGTGGTTTGCTGGTCCTTGTTGTCAAAATACTTTATTCATTTCGAGAGGATTAGAAAAAAGTGTATGGCTTAATTATACAAATTCTTCTCCCCTAGGAAACACAAGCAAACCAATCGTTGATACTTAAGACAGGCTTGCTTATCGTTATGTGGATGAACAATTAAATTAACGAAAAAATGTTTAAATCTTCAATGCGCTTGCCGGACATGAATCTCATAGACATATCTATTCTTAAACTTTTGTGATATTTCCGGTTGCATACAATATCATCATGGCCATTGAGCGCAACACGAGCTAGTCATTTTCCCAGACAAAAACAGAATATTTATTTTTCGCTTTTTTGAACATATAATGATGAATGATTAATGATTGGGCAAAACATCATTTTCCTTACATTTGTGACGTTGCAGTTATTTGCATTTTTCAGGAAGGTGGCAGTGCAACAAAGCTCGGGCGTGTTGTTGTCATCTCATTGTTTACACTTCTGCTGCTGAATGGTCAATACAAAAGACAACAAAGAGTCCTAACGAGTACACAAACAACAATTTCTGCCAAATTCTAATTTTTCTCTCCTTTCCAACTCCAGGCTCCTTGCTTGGACGGAGCGCAATACGAAAAGGATGTAGAACATAGGGACAATTAGTATACGTGTCGAACTCTTTTCAATGCATTGTATATAGAGAAGAAATATATTGGCGCCAAAGTTTCATGACACACCATTTCCTTTTGGCAAGAACTGGCCTAACAGATGACCCGGATTTATTGATTCCTTACGTGTTTCCACGTGCTGCTGTTTTTTGACAATTTTTACTCACATCTAGTTCCAGACAAAACTAATACTACTTTCTCAGTAGAAGACGTATGTTTTCTATGTTTGGGGGTGAATTATCATTTTGTAGAGTGAAATTCAAAAGTAGAAACTAACTGTGGATCACATGACTTTAACATTGTTGCAACTAATATGGGTGATCAGGGTTGGTTTAATTTCATGACACATAGGCTTTGGTTCCCATGATGCGTGTTTTTGACACCTAGTAGCCCATGCCATTTGAGGTCTGGTGGGTCAGTAAAGCCCATTACATTACAGTGAACTTGAAAGTTTCACCCTGCATATGATAACGATGTTTGGAATTATCATTTTCTAATCTACCTGACGAACATATTGTTATCTTTCAAATTCACCAAGTGTGATGAAACGAAAGTTTAATGCTTATTTAACAACATATAGAGAGGTTAAATTTATATGTGCTAATGCCCCATGTTAATTTATGGAGAAAAATTGAGGGTCATGGAAAGTGACCACAAGATGTGGGCGGTCAACCATGGACAGGGTGGGCAGCACCACCTTCAGGCGAATTTAGAGCTAACCCAGATCTCCCCTATTGTGACGCACCATCATCGGTGAAGTAATGCATTAACATAGAGACAAAATCAGATGTGCGCGAGGGATGTTTGGTTATACGTCACAAAATGATATATAATAACAACGACGAACATAAAGCAACATCAAGGCGGCGTTGAAACCCTAGTAGACTTGCTCACTGAATACCCAATTAAACATAGAATAAACACAATCTGACATGGCCGGAGATGAGTTGCTTTTGTTTCTGTCACTCGGGATCGTTGTTGTTGGAGAAAATCAGTTGGGACCTGCGGTCACTCTGGAGTTTCCCCACCAGCAACGATCCCTGGTGAGAGTAAACTTAGAAGCTGCAATCAAAAGCAGTCTGAGGTATATATCCCCCCTTTGCATAGAAAATTTGCTGAAAGTGTGAGAGTGAAGCTGGATTCGTTTCAGCTGAGCAACCAAGGATGGGGATTGATGGGATGCTTATCTACTTGTCTTCTAAAACATTAGATGACCGGCTAATTCAAAATAAAAAATAGCAACATTTAAGATATTTACTGTTAAAAACTGTCCCTCTTCACGCACAAATCCTCATTCAGCGTTTGCGTGCATCAACATCTGTACTGTCCTGTGCTCATAACCGGTTCATACTCTCTGTCATTTTCTAGCCACTTTGTAATGCAAAATTTTTACTATATTTCGAAACTACATACATAAATAATTAACATGCATGGAAATTTCACATTACAGCATAGGCGTGCGAAATTCACAGATATTTATTATTATCATCATCATCATCATCATCATCATCATCATCATCATCATCATCATCATCATCATCATCATCATCATTATTATTATTAAGACCTCCTCCAGGGAGAAATGAATAAGTACATATAAAAAAACAAACAAACAAAGAAACAAAAAAACCCAACCCCAAAAAACAAACAAACAAACAACAACAACAACAACAACAACAACAACAACAACAACAACAACAACAACAACAACAAAAAATGCCAGGCACATGGCCTGGAATTAAAATGCTCGGGTGAAAATACTGGTGAGAATATGCTCCGCTGACCAGGGTTTAAAAGAGTTGTCGCAGTGAATTAAGAATTTGAGTGAGTCTACCAGTCCATCAGGTGCACTGGCGACCGCGGAACAGCAACTGTAGAGTCTGGGGCAAGTGTTCTTGAAAGCTATAGACAAAGGAGATAAGCCAAATGAGACAATAGGTGAAATTAAAGATCCAGAATATAGAGTATCATGTAAAATAAACTTGGACAGTTGAAGCAATAGTAAATTACGCAATGGTGAGGCAGTCTTGAAGATTTTTTTTGATATAAAGAGACAGTCCGTTGCTTAATTACACTGTGGACGAGAGGCATATTTAGAGCACGTAACAGATTGCTATGGTGCTAACGTTTACCAAGTCCCAACGACTGTTTAATCTGTACCTACGCTTCCAATTGTATTCAAAATCTTCCAAATAAGAAATGTCTGGTTTACAAATTGAACTTCACTTATGAATTTTTAGGGAACCTGGTCATTTGCTTGTTGTCTTGGAAAGGACCTTCACCATCTCCAACTTCTAAAGTTTAGATGGGAAAGCTGCCAAGATATCAATACGAGACATGCATATTGATTTCCCACCACAACTACGTTCTTGATTGCCTAGTCTCGCTTGATGATATTTGGCGAGATACGAGTTGGTACCCGCGGGGAAATGCGGGCGTGTTAATAATATTTTGGAAATAAAGAATGCTTATTAAAGGCTGATGTGTTATACATATACATATATATATATATATATATATATATATATATATATATATATATATATATATATATATATATATATATGGCTCGGGAAGTACACGATGAATATAAGTTTGGCATATGTGGACTTAATTTTCTGAAAAAAACCACTGCCTTTGTGAGAAATGAGCATATGCCCATGCCTATGACAATGAAGTGACCCGCATGTCCCCCGTGATCGCCAGGCGTCAAACCCGTGCTTGTGGCGGGAAATAAATATGCATACAGCATATTGAAAGATAGCGTTTACTGAAGTTACCTTGTGATCTTCAGGGTTCGGTAAGAGTCAACCATACATAGCCCTGTACGTGAGTGGTTCTCAAGTTACCAAGAAACTCACTAAATTGACCTTATGCCCATGAAAATGGTGTCAATGTCAGCGACGAAATCTCTTAAGGTAGCGGCGGGGATTGAGCCTCGCGCAGCGGTCCCGCGACTTTGACGTTGCATAGATGAACTATGTTTCACATTTCACCCACAAAACCATATATTTTATTAATTGTTCAGACATCTAGATTTGTTAGAAAGAAGATTCATATCGATACGATAATTTTCAAGGGTTTTATACGCCCGTTTACAAGAGGGTATCAGATTTGACATTTTGTCAGCATTTCTTTAAAAATAATCGATGCAAAAGTGTATTACCTATGTAAAATTAAAGTATAGACTAATATGCAGGAACCGTATTTTTTGTTTACAAATAAAATACATAATAACAGAATTATTGAATTCTTTGATCATCATTTTAAACTTCAGCAGTTACTTCATTTTGTGGGCTACAAAAGTCTCGGAAGGGGACATCTGACGGAAAAACAAAAAAAACGGTTCCCAGATAATATATTTATCTTTCAAAAGACGATTATTTGAAGCAGATCGATCAATTAGCTTTTTATTGACGCTGTCCACAAAATTGATTGATAAGCAGAAAATTTCATTCCGAGAAATCGCCGTTGAAAGATTTGAGGCCCTTTTTTCGCACATTGTTGGCCATAATGACAATACAGCTTTCCAAATTCGGCCCGTTTTGGTCTCAGTACTTCGAAGAAATGTCAATCAACATCTTTGATGTGTAGTTTCCAACATACAATGATGTTTATTGGCTTAAAAAAGCAGTTTTTTACCCGAATGACATCAAATGCAGCCACACTTGAAAGCTTGTCACTCGGGTTTCCACGTGAATGGTACAGCTTCAAAAGGGGATTCGAAAGCGGATTAGCCACGTGACCCGAAGGTGCCATCACCTTGACCCTAGCAACATTGTTTGCATATGGCGCCGCTTGAACAAACGGGTTGCAGTTTCACAGCTTGCTCTACTCAGAAGGAGCCCGGTAGGCAGGAGTTGCTCACTCACTTCTCATCACCTTGGATCAAAGAACAACATGGCTTTATTAACGGCATGGATGGGACATTCGCCATTCAGTGTCTTGGACTACTTGCGACCTTACCGAAAAGAAAGTTGGAAAAATCGACATGCCACGATCACGGAAGAAAAGGAAGCAGATGGATGACAATGTGAAAAAAAGTGCTGACGACCAGGAATATGGATAGGACTGAGTCCGAGGGTAAATCGGACTTCAGCACAGTCACCGACTTCAATGTAGCTTATAAATGCTAGATAGGCGGTCATGATCGTGACGTAACATTTAAGACAATAGTCCTGTTACTGATAAACAAACACTCCCAGGATAAATTATACTTCAAAGAAGAAACAAAACAAAAAACAAAAACAAAAAAACAAAAAACAAAACAAAACAAAACAAAACCAAGAAAAAAAAAAAAAAACCAAAGCGAATGTTTCATATGTGTTGAGAATCAATTAGTTTCAACGTTGTATTGGTGATGAAACTGTATTGCTAGATTGAAAAACCTAATCCATTGATTTGCTGAAGTAGTCTTTGATCAGACCCTGACGGTTACATAGATCAATATTAGTTATAATGCACCAGACCACGCTCAGATGTAAGGTGATGACGCTACCCTTCGTGCGCAAGGGTAAAACTTTCTTGCCTGCTAAGACGGACTGTGTTTGCTTGCCTGGCGACATGCACTTCAAGCGCAATTTAACAATTACGCAGAGCGAGTCTGTCTGGCAGTAAAGAAAGTTTCCAATTCCCACAAAATTGAGAAAGGGATGGGCATCGTGAGGCAGTGTGTTCTTCGTGGCCTTGGCTTGTGCGCTTTTTTTGTTTTTTTTTTGTTTTTTTTTTTGTTTTGTTTTGTTTTGTTGTTTTTGTTCTTGCCGGGAGCACAATAGAATACGCCAAGCCTATTTCATTGGTTCCTCCACATATTAGCGCCTTCCTTGTGATAAAGAATGCCATTCACTTTGCCACGTTTTTCTCGCGTATTGCCATTCGAAACCTTGCCACTCATGTAACATATTTTTTATTTTGTGGAGATAACTAGCCCACTGAAAGATAGTTGGCTCACCCTTGAACTGCAATAAACTGATCGAGACACAAAACCGAAACTTCCCGATGGGTGGGTGCGGGCGAGTGGTATCGGAACATGCCGCGCACAGTGAGACAAAATACTTTCATGTGCCCGATCAACCAGCTAAAAGCAGAGTGCAGAGTCGCTTTTCGCAGTCATTTAACAGTAATCTGATTATTTTATCCCCCTGATGGTCAAATTTTTAAAGCTTTTTTTTTCTGTCCCCTCGCTCAGTGTACTTCGAAACACCCCCGTATGAAGTGGGCAAGTCCGTGCATGTGCAATGTGCCAGTCTTCCAGTTCCACAAAATGGGACAGTGCTACAGACGATACCAGTTTTAGTGGAGGCGTGTGCTTCATATAAATTTACTTCAAGGTTAACATTTAATGCTATTCACTGTTTCACATTCAGGTAAAGGGACATATAATTATTGAAGGCAGATATAATTATTTACGCTGAATCGAATCCCCGCTTTTATAGTTTGCGGCATATTTATAGCCAAGTGGTCCAGTGTTAGGATTCCTCGATCGTCATGCGTATTTTTTGCCAGTAAACATTAAAAGCAAATTGGTCTTGGATAGGGCAAGACTGTAGAAAGGGTTGTAAGCCTTTATGATGTATACAATGCCATGATTCTTAGTAACGATTTACGATTAGGTTGAAATCGCCTTCATGGAAAACACACTGAGGCTCACGTCCATCGCCAGGTGCCGTTTTGACAATCGTCACCTTTTATCGTCCCTTACTTTTTAATTTTTTTTAACACAATGAGAAGGAAAACATGAGCCCATCGATTTAATTATCTACATGGCCATTTGGTCACCACAACAAACCCATTAATCTGTCCTAATCTTGTCAAGCAGTTTATACAAGAATTGGTAGGAGCGCACCTCAAAATGTCACCGTTGGTCGCTTGTCGTTGCTACGGTCCTGGATTGTGGAAAGCAGCCGACTGCTATCCAAACTTTGGCGGACTAATTAGCATACATTTGTAAACAGACATGCTCATGCTGCAGCCGGCTTAAACATGGTCATGTTTTTTCCCTTTTTTATCACATAAATTTTGCTTTTTTAGTATTCATGTTTGGTGACAAGAAAGTTAAAGTGCCAAACTTTACGGAAATGGAAAAAACTCATTTTCTGTCGGATCACGATTTTGCCGTTATAGCTCAATCCCCGCCGCTACCTTAACCTGGCTGTGTAGAGCGGACGTCACCATATGCAACACCTAGTTCTGAGCTATCACAGCTTCGAAATCAAACTGAAGCAGAATGTTCTAGAAGTGCGTAATGATCTTGTAAAACAGAGTTGAACAATTGTGACTCTTTTGGTTTGCTAAAATATGAACATTTTGTACCAAAATCTTAAATACTTAGATGTATCAAAATTTAAAGCAAATACTACAAAACTGGTTGTAACCTATATACAGATTCTTTTGCATGTGATCATATAATGACTATATTTAACTAATGACTAAACTTTTGTGTTTGTGAGGCTTAACTCAGTCGGTCAGCCACAAAAAAAAATGTGCATGTTAGGCATAGAGGGTGCGTTATTGCTCACAGAAAACGGCATATTATAATAGCATTTATTCACTTTTCGCATGTCGGTTGGTTGAATCACAATTAAACTGTGCCCAACCCTCGAGCGACTCGAGGGTTTAGCACAGCTTGACTGTGATTGATTCAACCACCTGATCCAAGAAAGGCAAATCAATGCTTATTCTCATAGGTTTATAGGTTTGACACTCCGAGGACTCTTTAAAAAAGTTTTCAGCACGTTACCCTCGTACAGATCGGGCACATGTTCGCCAGCTTTGCTTTGTAGGCTGTTTCGACGACATGGTTCCCTCCTACACTTAAGCGGCACGCCCTCTTTTGGACTGGAACGCTATTATTTCAGTGACGCTTGTGCCACTTGAAATTCCTCAATTGTATCAGTTAAACGTAAAACAAATACATGATAGATTTGCAAATATTTTTATAAACAATAATCTTTTAGGTATATTCTAACACGGGCAACAACTATTTAAGTTGGACAAATGGCCATTGAATATAATGGTGTTCTGGAGGGGTTCAAACAACAATGGATTCCATAGCCGTGCTTAATTTACTCCACTTACAATGTGGCCATGGAATCAATCACGGTCGCATATTATTTGGTCATCAAACTGGCTCCTTGACCCTATATATGTTAGAATCTTAACCATTAACCAGACAAAGCTGTAGATACAGAAAATATAAAAAAAAAATAAAATAACAAGGACCCCCCCCAAAAATACCAAACAAAAACCAAAAACAAAAAAAACAAAAACAAAAAAAAACAAAAAAAAAAACCAAAAAAACAAAAAAAAAAAAAACAAAAAAAAAAAAACAAACAAAACAAAACTAAACGAAAAAACACTCCCCCAAAAAAACTAAACAAAAACAAAACAAACAAAAAATAAAAAACAAAAAAACAAACACACAAACAAACACGCAAACAAACAAACAAAAAAAAAACTAAAAAAACACAAACACCCCTCCCCCATATTGTTGCAGCTTTTCTTGTTTTGAGTATTTGCGAAAGTTTTAGTTTAAACATATTTATTTTCACTGGATTACCCAATAGTACATAAAATATAACTAATCTAGGGGTTCTCCAGACACGAAGACGCACAAAATGATATATACAAGACGCATAGGACAATACAATGTACAAACATGTGACTATGTGCTCTGGTTGACATGCTGTAATACAATTAAACAACAAAAACAATATCTAGCATTCCAATCCAATTAAGAAAACATGCATATATACACGAATATACTTAGTAGCAAGCTAATGCGTCCTCAGTACAGGGAGCGACTGAAGGGGAGGTTATAGCTTGCTGGGCGCGGCCGAGGCACCCTGGCTGCAAACTCACACTGCCACCGTGGAGCCGCCAGTGCGCCCAGTAGCTCGGGTGTTCCTTCCCGCCTTGTCATTGTCGATCCACCTGTGGAGTGTTGACCTATATGTGGGAGCATTATACATGTATTTTTACAGACCTGTTGGATAAACCAATGATCTGAGGAATGAATATGCAAATGAGACACGTGATAAAGCATGATACATCATAGTAGCTGATGTGTACTAGTCAACTCATTCAAATGATGACACGTGAGTTTCAGGTTACACTTACAGGTCTACCAAGGTTTATATGTGTGTAGGCGCATACGCTGGGAAGGCTGCGCAACCAGAAGAACAGCCTGCTCCACACACTACCAGTCATTGGACACGAAATATCTATTAGCTTTCCCTTTGGGTCATCAAATCACCAAAAAGGGACATTTCGAAGCAGGACTGACTCTGCCATAACATTTTCTCTTGCTCGTACAAGGGCTTCATTATGGTGGGTTTATCTTAGACCACAGATACATCGAGGAATATCACACTCTTTATTTGAGCTTTATTGGGACTTTGTTTGCTGGTAAATCAGTGGAACAGGTGCCAATGTCACACTTACAATCGGTAACGCTACCGGCTGGGAAACTATTTATTGGAGTAAATACGGACAAAGCTGTGTATAATTACGTCCCTCAGTGATTGCTACATTCTAAAGTCTCTAGCCGGTTATTCTAACCATCAGTGTATGTCAGTATGTGTGACTGTATTTATCAATGAGTATGCTAATGTAGCTGTCAATGAATCTCATCGAACAACTACGTTTATCAATACATCTGTTTGTGACACAATTTGGCCATCCGCCATCCCATGGTCGTGATTCTTATTTTATGAGAAACTGTGTGTATGAAGGTGTTGTTTAAAGTGTGCCTGCGTGTGGTTTTGTTTGGCCACCTCCGGGTCTGTATAACTATCAGTAAATATCTGTTTGTGTATACTCGTCACTGAGTCTTCAAATTCGTCTTCAGACGTTATTAAAGAGTAGGCCACATGTATATCCACTTTTCACCATATTTGTACAACTACTTTCAAGATGACGTTATCGTTCTGGAGGGAGCACTGAAAAACTAAAACGAATTCTCGCAGTCTTGTAAACATTGCAACTGACCATATTAATGATAAATATTGTACATATTATTTATGACGTGCACAACAACAGGTACATTAATCAATGCGGTGCAAAGAAAAAACTATGCATTAAATACCAGTAGACTTCGCAAACAGCTATAACGTCGACCAGCTTTTTGATTTTATAATGGGAAAAGTTTCCCAGTGTGTATGTCCCTTCAATACACTTTGTGAGCTCAATTATACACTTGGCTTCTTGTTTGCATTGAGCAGACCTTCTAAATAGCTTCGTATTTAACAACAAACAGTAGATCTCTTACCTACTTAAATGAGAGAGGATATTTTCTAATCATGTGAACAAACTCACAGCCTGATCTTCCGTCTACATTCTGAAAGCTCTCTTGGATATGAGTGGCATGATTTCCCTTTTGCTGATCATCATATTTTTTAACATTTTGAGAAAAATTGGGTATATTTGATTCTCCAGGTAAGCGGTATTGACTAAATGTGGCCAGATAATGTCAATGTGACTATTAACAGGTACATTCCTTATACTTTTGATAGCGTTGTTGCACGAAGTTAAAATATCAACAAGCGCTTTAGAGGAGTAATGCCAAGTTTGACAGCCAAAATATGAAGTACAGTAAGAATTAAAATAATCGGCTTGCTACATCTCCCGTGACCATGGACCCAAAGTTTGTCATCAGAATATTAACCTAGGAAAAAAAGCACTCCTTTCTTATGGGCGATATCATCTTTAGTGTTGAATAAGCGGTTCAACACATGGCCTAAAGGAACTATTTTTTCCTTTTAATTTTCACATTTTCCACAAAATATAATATCTGGATATGCCTCCGTTGCTTTTGTAGAGAAACGACAAGACACTTAACTGTTTTATTAGCATCAAAGGACACGCCAAACTCTTTACCACATTGTTCACAAGTCTTAACTCATTCCATACTATGGTCACAGGTCTTGGTCAGTGCCATGGCACTGCCTGGCAAGTCATGCTGCAGCTGCCCTTGCGGCAGCTATAGTATGACTTGCAAGCCAGTTCCATGACCACTGACTTAAAATTATAGGCATATTGGTACTTGAACGAAAGCTCCTTTCATGAAGAATTTAAATATGCAATTGTCGTTTTAAATCTAGGTAATTATACGGTAAAATCAGGGACCGGTGTGGAATGAGTTAAGCATATTTGGAAATCTATTACACTCGGGCTTAAAAAGAAAACTTTCATCTGCATATCCCAACGCTCCAACAAAATGGCTACCAAAAAAGGACATTCAGTTCTTTCCTTTTTTAAAATTTAATAAGCTTTTTGTCAAAGTAAATAGTAAATAAAAATTTTGAAAATGAAACACATTTAGCATGTTTTACAAAATAGGTCGACAGATCCTAAGTTTGCTTGGTATGCGATTTTGTGCAATAATGCATCGACAGAAGTAAAGGAACGTATAACAATAAAAATAATAATTGTTATATTACCATTAAATATTTCTCGATAATTTTCATACAGCTCATGCTTTCATGTACATCATCTCGCGTTGCTTTAAAATATATTAAAAACTAATTGCATTGTAGGCATATATAACCCATACATACAAACAGGTACATCATGTCAAATCGCAATCCTCCCGAACGTCTTTTGGTTAACCTAGAATTTAGCTTCTCGTTCGACTACGACACACCTCTCTGCCCGATTTGTTAGCTGCTACATGTTAAGTCCGATTCATTTTGATCACTGTCATACCGAAAAGAGGCAAATCAAGAAACTATAGCAAGTCACTTTGCAACGCCTTCAAAAAAGAGTAGCACGAACCATAACTGGTATCGTATCTATTAATTTTTTTACTGTTCTGTCTCCTCATTGAACTTACAGACCACCTCTGTCCTGTCGAAGAGAAGCTATTAGAGTGACTTTGGTTTATGAATGCCTGACTAAACCCGCTTCTTACAACCAAGTGATACATTCTCTTATCTGATTTGGCTCTATAATTATGACACAGGAATGCCAATGTATCATAAGCCTGCTCTTACGAATGTAAACAGCCTCTCATAGAGCCAGGACCTTTCACATTTCGTGCATATAGGTTATATTATCTTCATGTCTAATCATTTTAGTCATTACACACACACACACACACACACACACACACACACACACACACACACACACATATATACATATTGGGGTTGTATTAATGTAACTTCGCTCCAGGTGAGAATAGTCCCAGGTTTACTGGATCGCTCACGCACTCGCCCATTCTTTCACTTGCGAACCCACACATACATTATCTTACAAGGCTGAGAGTAAGTGTTTTTGTCTTCTCTCTCGAAGGATCATTGTTAATGGTGATTTGATCAGGCGGGAGCTGTGCCGCCATTTTGAGACAAGAGACATACTTATACCAACTGCAAATTTAAGTCTTCACACTATGAGATGAAAAGAAAGTATTTAAATATGCATCGCTTAGATCCGCGCATTTAAAATGTTGGTGACAAAATGTGATATTAAATAAAAAAGCAAAAAACAAAAAACAAAAAACAAAACAAAAAAAACCCCCCCGCTGTTCTGTCTGGTGTTTATTGGCAAACACACAGACGACCAATAAAAACAGGATTTGAGAGCGGGAATTCACACGCTTGGTCCATAGACAATGAAGATAACACGTGACCTACTGTGGATTACTGTTTTTGGATTTCAGCCTGCAAATTAATGAATCACTGCCAAAAATTGAAAATACTAAATAAGCAACGAACTGACTGGTTGAGTGGCTAGCTGGAAAGCTAACCAGCCAGCCACCAACTGAAACTGTATGTGTAAAAGTCAAGTGCAAATCAAGATTTTGCCCTAAATATGACTCTATATGTGTTATCCCAACACATGGTGTAGTATTAGGAAAAACAGATGCTCGATCAGATCAAAATTTCTTTAAACTCCACGCTTTAAACACAGACAAGCATTTACAATGTCGGTGGACTGTGGGGTAAGTGTCCCTTCCAGAGGCGCTCATAATATATAGTCATTCACGCATCATGTCATAAAAAAAATGAATATAGACACAGACGCAGATGACCTTGGCTTGGCTGGGGAGAGGAGGATGGGTGAGTAATCCCGTCGTCCTCTAGGTCTCTCTTTCGGAACCAGTGAGCGACGTAATCTTTAATCAGCCAGGATGTGTGGCTTGAAACCGTTGCGTCGGGTCTTATATAGTTGCTTTTTATTTGACAAGGCACCGGCAATGGCTTAAGGGAACATTGTTTCTCTGGTAGAAAAGGCTTTTCCATGATTAACATCAAATAATTGTTATCCTTAAAGCGTGCGTCCCTTGTGATGTCGTGCCAAGAAAATGCGAGAAACACGAAGATGTAGGCTTTGTTATGATGCAGACGGCGTTTAATGAGCACACGCCACGGCAACTGTGGTTTCGCCCATAGCGTCATTTTGGTATTTGTCCAACAGCACATCAGAGGCAATTGGAGACATAGTCTTTGATATACGGTTCAAACACCTGCCTGAAAGCATATGGCTTTTAATTAACGCGCTGCAGTGGAAATAATTATTCTGTGTGCTTGATGAAACTCAGAAAAAAAAGTAAGATGGAGTTAAGTGCAAATATGTTTGATTATATTTTTTTCTTGTCTTATGTAATTTTTCCATGCAAATCATACAAAAAACAGCTAATACAAATATTATGGCTACAAATAATTATTTCAGACGTATTCCATTTTGTTATGTGCAGCTTGTCCATGGCATTGTGATTCCATTGAGAAGTCTTGTTTCCACTTCATCGGTATCATCATGTCAAGTATAATCTCATAGTCCATGTCTAATATGATGGGGAGTGGATTACTGCATATAAATGTGTCGTCTTGTTAACATATACATTGGAACCTGTCTTAAAGGACCACATATAGGGCCTGTAATATGGTCCTTTCTGACAGATGGCCCTTAAAGCAAGTAACATTAAAGTAAGATATGCTTACGGAGATGTCAAGACAGGTCCTTTAGCACAGGCGGTCCCTTAACAAAGATGTACCCATAGAAAGGTTCTACTGTGTATTATATGGGTAATTTTAATAGTATTTAAGGTATGCAACGAATGGACAAACAGGTGAAGTGAAATGTGTTGATTTGGACTATTTGTCGGTTTGTCATAAACATGCACTATGACACAATAAGAGATATGCATATTAATTTCCCGCCAGAACTGCATACCTGATTGCCTAGTCTCGCTTGGCGGGATATAGCGAGATACGGGTCGATACCTGTGGGGACAAGCGGGATATTACCAATATTTTGGAAATAAATAGTACTTATTAAAGGGACATGAAATTATTTCCTAATATATGGCTCGGGAAGTACTAAATAAATACCAGTTTGGCATTTTTGAACTTAAATTTCTCCAAAGAAACCCCGCTAATTTTGTGAGAAATGAACATGTGGTCATGTCTGTGATTGTGATGTGACCCGCACGTCCCCCGTGATCGCCTGGCGTCTAACCCATGCTTTGTGGCGGGAAATTAATGTGCATACGGCGTATTGTGCATGCTTGGAATTTGTCACGGGCTTTGATGTGAAATCATTAACACAGGGAGCGCAACGACGTGAGTAAATGGTGTCAGATAACCAGAGGAATTAAAATAATATACTGGAAGGTAAATGAACGGAGCGCAGATAACAAGGAGTATTAAAATGATATACTGTAACATGAATGATTAGATTTCAGCGATGCAGGTGAATGGTGCAAGATCACAAAAAGTAATAAATTTATATACTGGACCATGAATGAACGAACCACGGCGGCCTGAGTGAATGATGCCAGATGACAAGGAGTATTAAAACGATGTACTTGAACACGCATGCGATGGTTTGTTATAAATGTGGTTCAATAAGTATTCACGACAAAGACAGACACAAATGCAATAAACCATAACCCGTAAAAGGCAAAGTAATCCAACTCCCGAAAGCAAATCCTCGCTATCAGGAAATCAAATTTGATATATATATATATCACACGTGTCACACTTCCCAGCAAATATTCCACTTACACAAATATTAACGGATATTGAACTAGCTTCAGAAGAATGTATTGTGTTAGCTCACATAAATCGCCATGATCCAGTATTTTGTTGTTAACTAAGCTGACTTGTCAGTCTGCAGTTGAGTTTACACGATGGTCCTTCGTCCGTACGTCCACAATTCACATTTTCGACTTCCCCAAAACCATCAGTAATAGATTAACTGAAAACTTGGTGGCAATGTTCCTTGGGCAGGTCTCTACAAGGTTTGTTCAGTTGGTCATGCTCCAGTGATTTTTGGATTTTTATGATTTTTTTTGCGGGGTGGGTGGGTGGGTGGGTGGTGGAATCTTAAAATAGCTTCTTCTCCAAAACCGCACACCAAATTGCTTTGATCTTATACAGGAATGCAGGAATGCTTCTAGGGATTTCTAGTTCTTAATTCGTTCATCAGGTGGTGCTGCATTTTTTCCTTTTTCTGTTTTTTTTTTTCTTTTCCTTTTTTTTACGATTTTTCTGTGTTTTAGGTATTTTCAATTTTTTCGATGGTTTTTAATTTTTTTTTTTTCAATTCGGTACTTATAGGATAATGCCCGTTTCCTATTGATTACTACATGTATGTAAGTCAATGGGCATTCTAATTTTAATTCAGGGTCAAACAAAGTTGTTCACCAGGTGGCACTGCTGTGTGTGTGTGTGTGTGTTTTTTTTTTCTTTTTTTTAATTTTTCAAATCGGTACTTATCGGTAAATGAACCTTTGGGTGCACGGTTGGCGGAGCTGCAACACGCTTGCCTTTCACCTCTGGGGCCCGGGTTCGATTCACGACGGGGATGCAAGTGGAAAGAGCTTCTACCACCCTGACTGTGCACGGTGGTTTTCTCCGAGTCTTTCGGTTTCCTCCACCAAACAAGTAGGCAGGAGATAATACGCCACCATTTGTGCCATGGAAACTGATTAATATAGTCTTGGCCTGTTTCGGAAACCATGTAAAAGATATGGGTCTATACTATAAATGCACCTTTCCTATTGATTATTTTGTAAGTCAATGAGGATTCTAATGCTAATTCACATTTTGAAGTTCTCCGAAGAAACTGCCAGTCACATTGACTTCAAAATTAGAGGTAATGTACCTTGGGTGGGTCTCTACCAAGTTTGTTCAAATAGACATGCTCTAGTGATTTTAGGATTTTTTTTGGGGGGGGGGGTTGAAAATCTGTAAAAAAAAATTTATAGGAAAGCTTAACATGGGAATTTCTTGTAATGACTATAACTTCTATAATTTTGGCCAGATTTGTGTCAAATTTGGTAGGGATGTAAATATGTTTTAGCATGGTAATGTTGAGATTGTTTTACCTTGAGTTTGATCAAACTTTCTATACGGCAGCACTAAAATTTATCATAATTACCTCAAATATAAAATGAAATAAGGGCCATCTAAGTTCTCAGGCATCATGATGAACAATACAGGCCGTCTATTTTCTCATCCTTCTGGACATATTGACAAAATTTATGGAATACTTACTCAAATGATATAAGTCATATTTTTATAACAAATTTTAGACCTATTGTGCTGTATTTTCAATTGAGAAAGGTACATGAAAGAACTTAACTATATTTCATAATAAATATAATATCTGTATCAAATTTAGTTGTCTTTTGATCATGTGGATACCTTGTTTTGGTGTTTAAATTCAAAGTTTGACATGTTACGCAATTCTTATGTAAATATAGTAGTCTGACGTAAAATTCTTAATTGTCCTATCATTGTTTGGATGATGTCTGTGAACTATGGTCATGTAATTACCTTTTATAATTGTACATTATAATTAAGGGCTAAATTTGTTTAGGTCTTATTTGAATGAATGTGGGTGTTTTCCAAAGTGGGAGGATGGGGATCCCGTAAAACTGGTTTAACCTATTGCCAATATGTTGGTAACTTGTTCCAAGTCAGGTAGAAGATACCCTCATTCACTTAAATTTCATAACTGTTGGTCATGTATCCTTCCGACGATGAACACTAGCATGTCTTTCTATTTCATAAATGATACTGGATCTGACAGGGTTAAGCTTGCATTCGGTTTGGTCTCATCACTATCATTGAAAACTGTTGTCCGCTTCTCTTTTCATGGAACTTTTGTATATTTGGTAACAATTTGAATATTCAGACATTTTCTGCACATATTGCAGTGCAGTAAGTGTTGCAAATGTAGTGGGACTGATGTTGTTTTTTATAATTGTGTAATGAATATAGTTTGCTATTGTTAAGGTCATATCAGGTTGGCTCAAAGTGTTTGATGTACAGCTGAAAAATGGTTACTTTTAATAAATGGGTAAATTTATACATGTGTATTTGGCTCTCTGTCTCTCTCTGTCTCTCTCTCTCTCTCTCCATCTCTCTCTCTCTCTCTCTCTCTCTCTCTCACTCTCTCTCTCTCTCTCTCTTGTATAAATAATTAGCATCTCTCTCTGTTTTTCTTTCTTTTCATCAAACCTAACTCTTTCTCTGATAAATGTAGTAGAATTTTACAACAATTAGGACTGTTTTACATTTTGACCTTTTAAACTTTATAGAACCAGTAGTTAGATGTACATTATGTTTGGCTGACTTGCAGATGACGTACAATGGCATACTACGTTTTTTTAATTCTAAATTATCACCTTAATAAGTGACTTATTAGATGACTTGTGGGATTCTATACTTTCCTGATTTAAATTTCCTTTTAAAAATATTTCTGGAAACCATATTTAAAAAATGTGACTGCTATGCTTTCAAATTTTGGCTATTGTAATGCAATTTGACGACTGTTCTTGCAATTTTTGACTAAGGTTTTGTTTTGAGGCCTGATGTCACTTGTTTTTGGCTGATATTTAAATTTTGAACCAGTGTACTTGCAAATTCTGACAATGTATTGACTTCTGATGGATTGGTGTTGGTGTTAGTGTCACTCTGTGGACTTGTATGGATGATGATCATTGTAGAGACGTTGGTTGCAACTAGTAATTTTCTAATGCTGAATTTTATTGATATTTTCAACAAATTAGGAGCCTGTGCTGGCAAATTCTTTGATGTGCTGCAAATTTGGTCCCATTTCATGAATTGTGCAGTCCTATATGCACATGAATGATGCACCTGTTCAAACCAATTCACTAAAATTGGACTATAATTTTCAACAAAACTTTTTGCATTCCGTCATGTTTAAACTAGACATGGATTTTTTGATCCTATGGACCTTTGCACATACGTTGTGTACTCTTTGGGGGTAAAGACGAACTATAAATTTACGTGATTCAGCTATACATACCAGGGAACGTTGCCTTTGGTCGGAATTGACTTGGATTTGTTTCATTAGGACTACAGTTTGGATATGGTAATGACACTGTCTAATTTGATAAGTGTCTACCTATTTTGTCAATAGGTGTGATGAATCTGTCAGCTGAGCATGGGCTGTTCACAGCCCTCTTGTTTTTAATTACGCTGGCTAGACAAACACACAGGGTTCATGCATATGTACTGTCCCTTGGGTTGTTGATCTGTGACATACTGATGACAGACTGGCGTCCCTGTGTAACGAAAATAACGGGATAGCCCGACTTTGACCATTGCACAATCAAAGTTGCTGCAAAAGAGACCTTAAGGCAGGTTTGTGCTGAACGTTTCTTGTCTTTTTGCGTTGTCTTCGGAGTGGTCATAGGTGCTTTTGCCTTGAGTTGTTTACATGGGTTTGGGAGCAGATACAGGTGCCCTCGTGTTAAGCTGTGTGCTAGTTGCCGTAAGGGCAGCAAGGGAACAAGTTGGCAACCAAAGCGACAGGCGTTGATCAAGACCCTCACAGAATGAATATGAAAAGCTTCCATCGCAAGACCCTCTTATTATTGCCTTAACACAGTGCTTGACTCGATGCTTGTTTCCGCGGAATGCCCAATGCACTGTATCGTGGTATTTACATTAATGTTCGCTGTTTTTAATGGTTTTACTGGTTTCCGAACCAGCGCAGAGTGGGTGGCTGAGCATAAGAAGATATAGAGGATTTGTAAAAACAGCAGCGTGTTTAGTTCACGGTGTAAAGTTGGAATATGCCGTGGTGACGTCGTTCTACTAGTTGGTCAAGCAATTGGAGGTGACAAGAGCTGGCGTACTCTGTACTAGTCATATGACGTCGTCATGTTTCCCTGATTTTTTATGCAATGCGTAAACACAATTTGGTTGAATCAAATCTAATTAGCAGTGAGGTCTAGTATAGTACAGAACAGTATAATACAGCACAGCATAGTACAATACAGTGCAATACAATGCAGTGCAGTACAGTGCAGCGCAGTACAATACAGTGCAGTACAGTGTAATGCAATACAGTACAGTTCAATATAGTACAATACAATACAGTGTGATGTAATGCAATGCAATACAATACAGTACAATACAGTGCGGTGCAGTGCAGTACAATACAGTACAGTACAATGCAGTGCAGTAAAGTACAGTGTAGTAAAGTACAGTACAGTACAATGCAGCACAGCATAGCACAATACAATACAATACAATACAATACAATACAATACAATACAACACAATATAATTTATCTAGGGTAGTTCCGTAAAGTGGGCCCGCTTTGCTTATTTCATATTTGATATTAATTTTTCTGTCTTTGTATTTATTCACGGGTAGCACGGAGACGGACGAGGTATATTATATACAGTGGGGTGCAAGAAGTTATATTGACACATTGTGTCATCTGCTGCCGTCTGTGCCCAAGACATGCGACAAACGTTTCTGTTGTGCAGACATCACAATACCCGACAATTGGATTATCGTGTGTCAAGTAATATCCTAGCAGGAAGATTGATGCAAGTTGATGACGACACAGCCAGGATGCGCGCTCTGCGTGTTTGTCTGGAAGTCCCTATTTATACAAGAAGTCGCTCAATCAATTGCACGATCAACTTCTCGGCTCTCTGAGGACCGTCAATTTCCAAGAAACACGCACAGGAAGCCGGTTTGAGACTGCAGTTGGAGGCATGGCCAACAACTTTTATTAAAAAAAGCATGGAATGTTTCCATTTTTAGGATTGGTTTGTCAATGCAGCTGTTAACGGGGGTGAGATTGCCGGAGGAGAACACAGAAAGCTGAATGTGCACATCCGCTAGCAAATAAACCAGTAATTGGCTGGTCAACTTGAGATGCATCATACACATGTTCAGATATTCCTTGTTGTGTGAGCTAATAAGAGCAGATATTGTTAACACACATTGATAGATATTTGAATAAATTTCCGTAAGTGAAGCCCCAGTCAGGTGTGTAAGAGATATGGTACACTACATGAAGATAATATAATGCCCGAGAAGGCTCCGTCCCCGGGGCTCCGTCATGCCGTCACCGTGAGCACCATCTTGAGATCAACATTGTGTACAGAGCACGAGCTAAAGGCCGTTTATGAAATAGGGGAGGGGGGTATTTACCATTCAAAGTTTCGATAGGAGTGTATGGCCCGAACCTTACAAAAAACGCCCATGGCTAGGGTACCTGTTCATAAAAAAAAAAAACAATACGCAAGTTAGGGAATATTTACCTAAAACACTAAAAACGTGACAAAACATATTTGTCCAAAAATCTCCGATATCGTGTTCTGATAAGAGCCTTATCCCAATTTTAACACATATTGCAGTACTTTTAAAATGCAGCACATCTAAAGGGTCCGATGGTTTCTACTCTTTCTCAAAATCAATTTCTCAACAGATCTTCATTTAAACGAGGTTCAGCATTTTGTTCTATTTCTCCAAATTTTGGCTTGGAATTTACTGCAATGAGGTCCAACAACATAAACATTTGTGGAGAAACTTTATATGTTGATATGGACAACAAGATACACTGGTGGCGTCATTTGTCTGTGTACATATTCGATTACGTCTTGCAGTCGAGGCCAGTGAGGTCGTCATCAAATGGTTAAAGAGACAAGTGCAGTTGTGAATTGTCAAATAAGGTGAAGAGCTAGTTATATAGAGTAGCAAAATTATGCTGATGTCATAGAGTCAATAATTCAGATGAGAAAGCATGTCGTTATCCAAATGATTTTGCACAAATCAATTATAAATTGTTGACACGAACGTAAAAATTCAGTTCTATCACCTTTCAGACTGAAATTGGAAAAGCAGTTTATATCGTGAAAAAAAATCTTTTTACAGTTACGACATATTGGAGTTTAACATATATTTGTAAAAGTGGATGGATCTCAATCCTTCAAGCAGCGTCAACTATCTTAAAACAGCGTCTATTTCAGGATTTCGGGATAGGGAATATCTCATACCTGTGTAATTAGCTTAATTAAATGATGCGTGGGGGTAGTTTTGTCCCTAGGAACAAAAGCAGGAATAAATATTACGTGTTCTGATGGTGAATGATTCATCCATGCGAGCAGATAAAAAAATCAATGTTTAATTTGGGTGTACATTACTACGCTACAAACAAATAATTACGCTCTCCTTATAGAAACGTCAAGAGAATACGAACTGCTCGGTAATGCATCTGTACGATATGTCTGCATTGTACTGATAAAGGAAGTCAAGTAGCACAACTGTCATTATCAATATCTGACTCAGTGAAAGCTATATATCATGGGTTGACGCATGCGTTTTACTTGATATTGCAAGGACTGAATAGGAGAGGTCACAATTACTAATTATCTGTGTAATCAGCTGAATACCGTTCCAATACACAGAATCCCTCAGGCCTAGAGATGTGTATTCCCATTGGATCGCATGTTAGATTAACCTCAAATTCAAAGACTACTTTTTAAGCTGCAAGAATAAGATTTATGTTAACATTACAGCAATGTACATAATTTTACTACACAAATTTTGCTGTTTGTGCAACGACTGGTTTTAAAGTTAAGCTGTAAATTACAATAAAAAGTAATGGGAATACACAACTCTAGACCTGAATGATTGAAATGCCCTCCACAGGAGAGCAAAGGAAGCTTGTGTTATTGCTCTGCCCTATCATTAGACATGTCGCTTCCCTTGTGTGTCTTGACTGCATTTACTGCTTAGACCACAGAAAGGAGACTTGATGATTGGGCAAGAAATAGGATTATGGTACAATAATCCGTGACTTACAGGAACTGATTGGACAGTGCTCTGTTTAACAGCATCACAATAACATAAAGCGATTGCGGAACGTTACTACAGAGAAATGAAAAGAACGTCGACAAAACAGTAACAAACAGACAAAAAGGTGAACGTGTTCGTGACATGTACTCATACATCATTGTCAGGAGTAGTCTTTCAGTGACAAGTTTTGACCGATTCAATAGCTTCCATTGGCGCGGCTTGGACATGAAGGAGGATAGTTGATCTGGGCATCCTGATGGTCTGTGCGACTGCAGGCATGCTAGGACTTGAATGAAAGGTCGGGTCACAACGAATATGATTTTGGTATCGCTATGTTAATTCAGAGCATACTGACGTTGCTGGAAATATACAGTGACAAAGTGAATACCAATACATGCAGGCATGGAGCTCTATGATGCAGGCAATATTCAAATCTGCCGGATGTTAACGCTCATGTTGTATTCATATGCACACTCGCCATGTCTACTTTCACCATTAACGTTTAGTTTCATAACGGATATTTTTCGCCGATGATATCAGAGAATTAGCTGATGTTGTGGCCAGTTTCAGTGCTGGCTCATTGTTACTTACGACATGACTCGCAAAAAAAAAAAAAAAAAAAAAAAAAATCCACACCATCAGCCTGTGGTTGATGCAGACCGAATAATGTCAAGTTAGGTACGCCTTCTATAGATATCGGTGAAATTGGCTTCAATACGAAAACGATTGAAGAACTTACCAAAACTTGGTGAAACCAGGTAAGATTTTGTATCAGTGTAAGACCTAGGTTGGGATTTTATCTGGAAAGATTGACCTGACTCTCAAGGTCACACTGTCACTTATGTGAAATAGATTTCCGTGCTCTAACTACTGAAGAATTTGACCAAACCTTAAATAATTTGGAAGCATTATGTGGCGGGATGAAACCTAAATGGAGACTTTAACTGAGCCGATGTTACCTAATCTTCAAAGTCACAAGGTCACTTTTGTGAATTTCCCTTCCGCGCGATAACTACTGGACGACTTGAACTTAAGAAAGCTCGATGGAACTTGATAGAATAAAGTATATAGTTAACATGATAGGTGGGAGGGGCTTGTATCTCAGACACCTTTGCCCAATTATCAATAGACGATTATGCTCCAATGGGAGATATTTGACTGTGTCTTGCAAAGTCAGCAACTTACATTTTTTTTATTTTTTATTTTTAAGTAGTTTATATCTGAGTCCTATATTTCTTACTCACACCTGAATGTTTCTGCCCTAGGCCTTGTGGTCCGTTACAGTAACCATGGAACCAGCGACGCTTACATTGTATATAATACACCATATTAGCCTTGGAGTGTCCTAAGCTAACAATCTTGAACTGCTATAGTTTTAGAAATATGAACGTTATATAATTAACTGAGACCGGGGCTATTTTGACATCCAACGTGACTTCCCAAAGGCAAATAAGTGCATAATTATCACATGACCCATAACAAAGTTCCCCTTTTCACACGTAAGAGTGTTGCCTTATTGGCATAAATATAAATTGACACTTTCTCTCTCAGGGTCAGAATAACAGATATGGAAACTGAGAATTTTTTTATGCAGACTTCACTAAAGCGCAACCAGTTTGGACCTGTAAAGCATGCTTACATGTTAGGCTGATTTGATATATCACGAATTCATCACACATGTTCCATTGATTGCGTCTTGTTTATTAGTTGATGATTCGTGAAAGCGACAACTCACGTGTTGCTTTTGGTTGCTGTAAAATTTTCAAGCCTCAACAAGATTCAGCATAAGAAATAAAACAAATGCACAGAAGGTCACAGACGCAACACTGCTGGCTGACAGGGAAGACTCCGAACATGCTAGCGAGTTATGGATGTCAAGTTTTCCTTGGTTTAAACATATGTTATTTACCTTTCATCATCAGGATTAACAATGCTTGTGGAAACATTCATTTTGATCTCTGTTCCCACCCAGGATGGGTCGGTGTGTTGCTGTTAATTGTAGCAATACAAGTTCTACAGTTTGTTTAGATTCCTCCAAAGACATTAAATTACAGAGAACGTGGACCCATGCGGTCATGATTTGCAGGGACAATTGGAAAGCCCCTGGGAACCGATCCAACCGATATAGCGAAAACTTTGTAGAAAGTGACTTTGAATTGTCAAATATGACGATGTTTAGGATAGGTTTGGCAAGAAAAAACTATTGCTCTTGTCAAATACGGTCCCATCGCTGAACAAAGGAAGGATTCGTGGAAATGGCCAAATTAACCATTACTCATAAAACCTGAGGAACAGCGATTCATTATTTTGTTTACAGTATTTATAATTCAATCTTCAGTATGATTATGATTTTAAAGCTTGCATTACAGCAAAATATAAGTCTAGTAATTTTACGACTGTTACAATGTATCACCTGATTATCAATCGAATGTCACAGTGACAACGCCGGTCTGGGATATCGTTATAAAGTAACAAGATTGTAACAAAACATTATAGTGTGTTTGACCGTCTTGGTTCAATTGATGGAAAAAATGGGTGGAATACATGCACAAACAAGGACCGATCTTGTTTCGTACCCAGGTCTGGTGTTAAACAGTCTGTAACTGGTTGAGTTGGCTGCCCACTGTAATGTTTCTGTCCAATTACCACTGTTTTTTTTTCGAGATGTTTAATCCCATAACCAGATAACATTTGTTTGAATAGCTACCACATTCATGCCTCATCTACGCAGCTGCCAAGACCGGTGGGCTGGCCTTTCATTTTTTTCGGTGACAGTCTATGGCCAGCTTCCATAAATCGGGTGTACAAAATTCCATCTCATTGTACCTTTGTCGTTAATATGGAACCAGAAAACAAGTCGGTTACAATTTTTCCATTGTTACATAATGGATATGGTCTGAAATAAAGAATATCATAAATACGTGTACTGATAATGATGTATACGGAAACGGAAATTACTGCCCTCCGAGGGTCGCGATCTAACTGGCGGGTAGGAGTTCTGATACTGAAAGTTATTCACAAACGCAAACTTATATTTATCCATCCCTAGAGCACACAGATGGGAAGGGAAAATTAACTGTTTGTTTAGACTTCTATATACCGTAGGCGTAGGCCCTAAGTGTTTCCGTGAATGCTAGTGTTTAAAACACTGCAAGATCTGGCACATCCTGATGCAAATTCCAATTTATTACACTCATGCTTGTTCTTGTTAAATTGAATCTAGGAATTTTAATAGGAAAATCTCTTTGGCAACGAATTACTATTGCCCAGACGGCAAGTTAAGATCGTCTGGCTGTACCGCGTCTGCACTCCCTGCAGTGCTGGTGACGGTAGGGTCTTGGGCGTACCCTCATGTGTGTAAGACTGAATGGTCTTTTCCTTTACTGCTTCAGCTTTTCCTATTAATGCTTCTTCATAGTCATCAGACCACGCACATAAACAACTCAATTCATACTGTCCAGAGTCACTATGCTCTATTGTATCTGCCGCGACTCTTCGCAAATCGAGGCACTCAGCCTTAGAAGACGTACACCATGGCCACCAGGTGGTGTTTGTGTCGCCACTAACACTTTCCCAAATCGGGCCATGATCGGAGAAAATGCCCGCGCTTTCCTATCACAAAAATGGCACCCTAACGAATACTCTTCCAAAATTGAAATTTAACACTTTGGATTTTAGAAATCATTTCTAACCAGCCTTTACATAACTCTAATTTGTGGTACCCATTCAATCAAGAGGACCTTGAACAGGGAGACAGTGCAACTTAAGGTAATAACGTTACTGTTAAATGAACGTCTAGACCACCATATCATGTATTGCGTAGGCTTTACTTCATTACAGTCAAATGTCTGAATATGTTCACGATCACAAATCTATTCCCCTCTCCGCCTTTGCATGGTGCGTGAAGCATTGATGATGTGCTTTGCGGCGCTGTTCACAGTATAGTTGTGCTGATCTAAATGATTATAATAATTTTAAATTCAATTTTCTACAAGGAGACATGTTTTCAAGTACCTGCATGTCTACACATTTAGATGAAAGAAGAATGGACCAAGGATGCAGCTTTTTTAGTTGCACTTTTGGGTCCATTTCGCCCACGTCACTCCCAGAAAAGCTGTTGATTTCGCGTTCGACTTAGCAATTGAAGGGTTAAATATTTATTATTTTCGTTGGAGCTTCAGGAGCGCGACTCAAAGCAAAATACATAAGATATAAATGGAAATGGACATCTTGTGTCTTGCTTAAACCACGGAGACCAGAAGCATCGAGCGCAGAATGGAATTTTATTACAGTGGCGTATAAAATGTACGAATTGCCAATTACTGTTGATGAACTTGGCCGGGGGGGGGGGGGGGTATTGAGCGGACAACGCAACGGATAGTATTTGACCCTGGTCATCTTTAGGGACGGAAAACATGATATTCTATATCCCTGATGGTGTATATAATGACGTAGGTGGTGATGTATCTGGTGACGTATACGACTAAAACACCACCTATAAGGAACATTATGCCACAATGAGGAGCACTCAAGGATTTACAATTAAGTATAGAACTCCAAACAAGCATAAAGCTTGCAAGGGGAAGTACGTGGAAAATTGTATGTGTTTCTTGGGATCCTGAAACTGAATGTGATAAGACACATTTGGTAAAAATCTACCTTAGTTTGGTACAAAAAAAGTAAAACAAAAAAAAAAAAGAAAAAGCTTGCCCATGCATGTGACACTTTGTTTTGTGCGTTAATATATATATATATATATATATATATATATATATATATATATATATATATATATATATATATATATATATATATATATATACATATATATATATGAAAAAAATATTACTTTGAGTGAAGTAGTCTTACACCGCGGTTATCACATAAAAATGTCTCAACATGGATGAAAGCTCTGACAAAGCGCCAGAAACATGTGCATATCCGGTCAGCTTGGTCTCGTAACACATGTATATAGTTTTACAGACACCCAAGTATGAACAGTAACTTAAAAGGAATCCCTATGTTAATTAAATAGACGCCTTCTGGGCAATGAAAGGTTTCGACTCAAACTGAGTTTTTGAGATAGATCCCCACCATGACATACACACTTTTAGAACTGACCAGTATGCCTTAGTGTACTTTTGAAGTAAATAATGGATTTAACTAGTACTCTTTCTGTACCTAATTTTGACTGAGTCAACAGGTTTTATCGGCACGGCTGGGGGCAATGTGTCGTAAACGCGCCGAGGAAATGGCGACCAAAGCTCACCGTGATATACTGTTGCCCTGGACCATGTGGTATCTGCTGTCTTGTGGTAACTATGACATGCTGGTACTGGAATGAATGTGGCATAACAAAGAATATGAATCTAGTATCATCATGTCAATTCAGATCATAACCGAGCTTGTGGAAATGGCACTGAAAGAGTTAAAATATTTATGCTGCACAGGGTCATTGCTAGCAGGATCTCACAGCAGAGCGCTCCGTATAGCACACAGGCTCAAAGTGGGGCTGTAGCTGGGCGATTACTGTGGGTTTTCACTGTGAATTTCTTAGAGAACAAGCTCAACGAAATATTTTTATGTTCTATTATCTATTATTTGAGTGCGTTTTCATGTATCGATCTAATGGATTTTTAAAAAAATGTAGCAATGAAGCAAACTTCCTTCCCTGGACATACAAAAGTAGTTGAACAGTTGTGGTGATTTCTTGGTCATGTACGGTCCTGTTATTGTCACATTACTAAGCGTATATTTTGAAAGGGATTCACACAATGCGACGCAAGTCATAAAACATATCTGCAGTGGGTCAAAGGAAAAGTTTGAATTATGGAATGGTACTTTAGAGTAGAATGACAGCTTTATGCATGAATTATACATGTAATTAAATGTTTTGTCTATCAGTGCAATAGCACTATACCTGATGGCATGGCACAGCTACCATTTTAACTGTACTTTAGGGTATATCACAGCTACCATTTTAACTGTACTTTAGGGTATATCACAGCCACCATTTTAATTGTACTTTAGGGTATATCACAGCTACCATTTTAACTGTACTTTAGGGTATATCACAGCTACCATTTTAACTGTACTTTAGGGTATATCACAGCTACCATTTTAACTGTACTTTAGGATATATCACAGCTACCATTTTAACTGTACTTTAGGGTATATCACAGCTACCATTTTAACTGTACTTTATGGTATATCACAGCCAAATTTTAACTGTACTTTAGGGTATATCACAGCTACCATTTTAACTGTACTTTAGGGTATATCACAGCTACCATTTTAACTGTACTTTAGGGTATATCACAGCCACCATTTTAACTGTACTTTAGGGTATATCACAGCTACTATTTTAACTGTACTTTAGGGTATATCACAGCTACCATTTTAACTGTACTTTAGGGTATATCACAGCCACCATTTTAACTGTACTTTAGGGTATATCACAGCCACCATTTTAACTGTACTTTAGGGTGTATCACAGCTACTATTTTAACTGTACTTTAGGGTGTATCACAGCTACTATTTTAACTGTACTTTAGGGTATATCACAGCTACCATTTTAACTGTACTTTAGGGTATATCACAGCTACCATTTTAACTGTACTTTAGAGTATATCACAGCTACTATTTCAATCATGTTCAAATGCTTAAGCGTATATTGCAAGTTGTCAGTGCTATGTAATTTGCAGGAAACGCAATACACTTTCTTCTTTGAAAACAGCTGTGCTTGCATCAATGTAACGCAGTTTGCTGCAAATGAGCAGCATTAATTAATGCAGAACACGACATAGCAGAATATAATTGCGACGGTTTCATTATATGCCATGTTGTTTAGGCTGATCTTAATTAAATCTATTGTTTCGTCGCATCTTTGGCAAATCCAACTATGCCACAAAGTCGCATTGTTTAAGTGGGGTCAACACAAATTTCTACAGGCCAAGGAGGTATAAAAATGTAATTGATTTACTATTGTGGTTCGTATGTGGTTAAAGTCGATGGAAATCAAAGATGAAATTGATCATCCTTACGCATATAGAAAATCAAGGCTGTGACACGTCATATTTACATGAGCCGGCATGCCCGCTGCAAGAGTACATGAAATTGCTTTCTTTAAAACACTTTATTATGTGGTCCTATATATTTAAGTTCACGTTCTTGACATGGAAAGGGTCCAAAGTCATCAGAGAAGTACAAGTGTGAACACGGAGACACTGTTACTTTTGGATGAAGCCTATCAAGGCACGAACCTTCTTCTTGGTCGGAACGAAATATAACTACTTTTTGTCATTCCATTATTTGGCAGCTAATGCACAGATCTCAATTTTTTGTAGATTTAATTGCCGGCGATTTATGGCAGCAGATGTTGATAAAAACCAATGGCATGTTATTTATTCAACAAGATGTGGCTCTCGGGAACGGCTCCAATTGCCCACCCACCGATGAATTGGTGCAATACACTAAGCAGTCAAGGCAAATTCCAAATTCCCAAATCAACTTCATTGATTTGAGAAATTTCCCGAGTTTCCTGTTATTGGGCATAAAGTAAATGTGAATCCTGGTGAGGTCGAAAGATCAATACTTTACACTTTCTCTGATAACACGATTTTCACTCGACCCTGCTTGTGCATTTGCAGATTGAGTTGAGCTTTTATAAGTCATCTGATCCCAGAATCCCTGCCGCCAAATGATAAGAACAAAATACATTTCCAGCAATGCGCTGCTACCTCAAAATGACGTCCGTTAGATAGAAGCAAAGGGAATCGTGTTCAGAACAATGCATGTTACCCTGCAATATTGCCATTTTTATTTAAAAAAAAAAAAAAAAAAAAAAAAAAAAAAAAGAAGCTGTCGCCCGTCTTGGCTTCTTCAGCACTTCCTCCGACGGTCTGCCGCCAGCAGGGATGGTTGCTGGCCCAGTGTTATTTAACCCTTTCCCCCTTAAACCGGCCAAAACCGGCTGGTGGTCAAATGTCGTCTGCTTCAGTGTTTTTAACTAATTTCAACACTTATGAAAAACAATTTGACTGAGAAATGTACATGAGACTTATCAAGATCACATGCCCCAGGTCAACAGCTTTCCTTGGCACGGGTTGGGCACTTAGTGTCCAACCCATGCCAAAGAAAGCTGTTGACTCAGTCTTAATTCAAGGGGGAAAGGGTTAATGGTTAATTCAGTTTAGAGAAATGTGATCATTTTGTTTCTTAAAAGAAATCTAAATTAGAATTCTCTTATTGGAGCTTTATCCTGTCTCCTTTGTAATTTTAGTTTGTTTTGCCAATGTTGCTTTGCAGGGACCCTGTGATTGACCAGTGGATTTTTCATCAATGAAAAGATCTATCTGATTTCAAATAAACAAAACAGATGATACATTGCTGGGGGGGGGGGGCAGCAGATGACATAGAAACAGAGCTTGTCAAACTGTTAACTCACTTATTTAATATCTTTTTTTATATTCAAAATGAACCCAAACCAATACAAATGTAAACAGCATGCAGACATTCCGCCGAATAAATTGTCATGAAATCACGGACCAAGCCGAAGCAATGGTATGAAGTAGTAGCCAAAACGACGACGTAACGATTGCAATTAATTGTTATCGACTGGACATAATAGCAGAGTGAATGGCACAGACCATTATAATCTTTTACTGATGGTACATTACCCACATTGTGCGTCATGTAAAGTGATTATCTAATTATGTGGCTGACTAAGTGCTATGAGATGTTTGCTTTAACCGTCATATATCGTTATATTTGGGTTTTCCTACAAAATGCAGTCCATCATTCGTGACAAGTTGAAGCCGCGCTGCTATTAACTCTTTCCCTCCTAGAAAAAGACCAGCTTCGAGGGTTTCTTTGTCGTTTACTTCTATTATGTAATGAAACTATTTTCGAGAGAAAATGACAAAAGGCTTATCAAAATACAATTAAAGCTGTTTCATCAATAACTCTTTAAACGTACCTAATACTTTTACTGCACATATATGAATAGAGAAAATCTTAATCCAGTCCTTGCCTCATCAAAAAGAACTGCGTTTGCGCCCCCTACAGATTTCCAAGAGTGATAGAAAGTAAGTATAACAGGTACGTGAAGTACCGGTGTTTGAAAAACGCAAAATCAGATATAGCACAGTACATAATACCTTTAAAATACGATGCATTATTTTTAGCTATACATATTATATGATAATACAAAGGTGTCAGTTTTGAAAGCCGCAGTTTATAACCCATGGCATGATTCAAATGTAATAGGAATGACATACGTGGAGGTTAAGGTATGGCACGGGTCATGTCGTGGTGTATGACATGAGTGAGAATGTGATGCGTTACCTTGGTGACCGTATGTCCTACGACACGGATGAAGATAAAATGTGTGAGAGAGTGAAGATAAGAATGTGTGGAATACGTGAATACAGAATGTTTGACATGGATAAGACAATGTTGTTTGACTTTGATGAAAATACAGGCATGACGTATGGCATAGGCGGAAATATAAGGCATCAGATACAAGATATGTATACGTTGTGATACTGTTTTAGCACCTGGAAGATCACAGCATTGTTCTTCAAACAAGACACATTCTTCCCTGTACACAATAAGTCGCAGGTGTTTCGTAATAAATATATCAACTATCAATTCTGCAACAGAGTCGACCTTGTGTCGACTCTGATGCTACTTTGTCTCAGTGAAGCCATCGGCACTATGTTTTACATAATCTGTAAGCAACATCTTTTCTGATTGAGTCTACGCAATTCACAGTTATTATTGACACTGAGACCGCGCACTGCCGTGCTAGTTGTTACATGAATATTCATTTGCAGTAATGTGACAATTGTTGCTGAAATGAAATTTGAAACGCCAGTAAAACCTGTCTCCTTGTTAACAGCTTGCTATTAGATGCTGTTGGTACTAAATACTCGACCAGCAGGAAAACTCTTGATTTTGTCTCTGTATGTGATCTAGCCACACTTACCGTACATGTTTTGATTTGTCGCCATTTTCCTCTTCAATGTCAGTCGAAAAAAAAGCCATTTTCATCTATGATTTTTCTTTGGATAGTGACCAAAAAAAAAAAAACCCCCACAGGAATATAATACAACTGATGTGTAATATTCATACTTGTGACGCTACCCGAGCAAATTGCAAAAAAAGTGTTACCAGACGTGCCAGAAGGAATAACTGTCATTTATATTGTCAAAATCATCATGCCATATTCACCATTACATGCATAACAATCAACTCATGGACCCAGAATTTAATGGGTTAACAGAGTGGGGCTTGCGTTGCAGTGTTAATGTTTCGGGAGAACTGTAAAACATCATGCTGTGATTTCAGTTCGCTGTCAGTCTTTGCTATGTCGTGCTCTCGGACTGTGCCAATAATAATTTTTTTTTGTTCTGGCAGCTTGATGCTATATTAGATGGATGATATTTCTTTGTTTTTTTGTTTGTTGTTGAATTCATGAATTCATTCATATGGAGAAAAGTTCAGGTAAATGCAAGTAACAAAGAGACAACCTGTTTTAGTGTAATGATGGGCTTAAGTGAGTGGACCAGTGTGGCAAGTTTGGCTACAGTGTGGCACGTTTGGCTACAGTGTGGCACGTTTGGCTACAGTGTGGCTAAAGGTGAGTAAGACCCATTAAATTACGCAACATACCGAGATCCAAATATTCTAGGAGTAAATATTTCATCCAGCTTTTTCATATGGCTAGACCAGCTTCTGACAGAAATATTAAAATTTTAGGTTCGTGTCTTAAATGATTTTGATTTCATGAGACTTTATATATTCTTTAGCCCTCGGCCAGTTTCCGCAATGGGTCCACTGACTACTGACCCAAATAAAAATGGTGTGTTTTCCTAGAGTGTTTAAGTGGTAATTGTTCAGGCTCCACGCTTTATGAATGGCAGTGGCTGTGATGTTACAGCTTTTAAGACCATACAGGCTTCACCTTTTGTGAATGGTTGTGACGTAACAGCTCATGGACAACACATGCTTCACCTTATTACTGGCAAGGGCTGTTGATATTACACTATGAACCACAAAGGCTTCAAGCTTCACAAATGACCATGACAGTGATATCACAGCTCATGGACTGCACATACTTCACCCTATAAATGACCATGACTTTGATATTACAGATCATGGACTGCACATACTTCACCCTATAAATGACCATGACTTTGATATTACAGATCATGGACTGCACAGACTTTACCATATAAATGACCATGACTTTGATATATCAGCCCGAGGACTACACAGACTTCACCCTATAAATGACCATGACTGTGATATTACAGCTCATGGACTGAATAGACTTCACCGTATAAATGACCATGACTGTGATATTACAGCTCATGGACTGAATAGACTTCACCCTATAAATGACCATGACTGTGATATTACAGCTCATGGACTGAATAGACTTCACCGTATAAATGACCATGACTGTGACATTACAGCTTAAGGACTACACAGACTTCACCCTATAAATGACCATGACTGTGATATAACAGCTCATGGACTGAATAGACTTCACCCTATAAATGGCCATGATTGTGATATTACAGCTCATGGACTGAATAGACTTCACCCTATAAATGACCATGACTGATATCACAGCTCATGGACTACACAGACTTCATCCTATAAATGACCATGACTGTGATATTACAGCCCAAGGACTACACGGACTTCACCCTATTTATGACCATGACTGTGATATTACAGCCCAAGGACTACACGGACTTCACCCTATTTATGACCATGACTGTGATATTACAGCCCAAGGACTACACAGACTTCACCCTCTAAATGACCATGACAGTGACATTACAGCTAAAGGACTACACAGACTTCACCCTATAAATGACCATGACTGTGATATTACAGCTCATGGACTGAATAGACTTCACCGTATAAATGACCATGACTGTGATATTACAGCCCAAGGACTACACAGACTTCACCCTATAAATGACCATGACTGTGATATTACAGCTCATGGAATGCACAGACTTCACCCTATAAATGACCATGACTGTGATATTACAGCTCATGGACTGCACAGACTTCACCCTATAAATGGCCATGACTGTGACATTACAGCTCATGGACCCCACAGGCATCACTCTGTATGAATGGGAATGGCCCGCCCAATAATATCTCTCCATAGGGGATACTACATTCACATGGAAAGTGAAAACTCTTTTCTGATGCATCGGTTAAATAATTCCCAAATTTCAAAGGTATGTATATGCCAAATTGGTAGGATTTTTTACAAAAGCTATTGTGTTCTCCACGTTTATGAATGAAGAACCATTGCTGCCTGGCTATACTGTTGATCGGGTTGCCAATTTCTGCCTAGAGGTTGTGGATCCGCTGTTCTTTTAGGTGCTAGGTTGCCCAGTAAAGTGTGGTACGATGCCACTATTGTGGTCATATCTGAACTGAAAGAAATCCGTGTCTTTTAAACAAAGGGTATCAAGTGGCGGCCCTCCATCTCGGAAAATTTAGGTCCTCCAGATTCTGCTTGTTTGTTCCATTGAGTTGTCTGCCTAAAACCAACCTGCCACCCTTTTATTATTTGAGCACCCCATGATGGGCCTCATCGGTTTATGTTGGGAAAATTCAGCCTCCAACATGCAAAATGATCCTCTCTCAATCCAGAATCTGCCACAAGTAATACGCATGCGTAGGCATTGTGGCTTCACGTATTAAGCAATACGCATGCGTAGGCATTGTGGCTTCACGTATCTGGTAATACGCATACCTATGCATTGTGGCTTCACATATCGTTTGTCTACACTGGTCCTTGCCGAAGGCCATACGCATCTCCATATCTGACACAATTTTCCAGCATTGCCCACATGATGTCAGTTGCGCTGCAATATTAGGCAAAGTGACCGCTCAGATGTGACATTGGTTCTGAGGTCCCCAGCTCATTACAATACAGTGGTGAATATATGCCACTCAACTTCACATTGGTTCTGAGGTCCCCAGCTCATTACGTTACAGTGGTGAATATATGCCACTCAACTTCACATTAACGTGCCAACTGGAATCAAGAACAAGGACAGTAACATTCTATATCAAAACGTGCCAACTGGAATCAAGAACAAGGACGGTAACACTCTATATCATTAAGTGCCAACTGGAATTAACATCAAAGACAGCAACATTGTTATCATAACATGCCAACCGGAATCAAAAAAAACAAAAAACAAAAAAAAAAAAAAACAAAAAACAAAAAAAAAACAAAAAAAAACAAACAAACAAACAAACAAACAATAAAAACACCCCCCCCCCCAAAAGCAAATCCCGAACCCTGTTATAAAAACTGAAATGTTTGGGTGGCACTGCTATCATCATACCTATGATGAACACTATGATCTGATGCCAAAGATGTGGCCACTAGGTCAGTACCAGTAGGCCCCTGGGTTAAAAGGGTTCAAGCAAAAATGGATGAGTCAATACATCAGCCATTTGTTACATTTGCTTGATGATCTCCCTGGAGTAAACACAGGGCAAACATGAAACGCTAATTGTTGGTGGTAAGATGGCAGTACCTCTGACCCCAGAACCGCTCAGCCAAATAATGTACTTCTATGGCGACAACTTGTTCCTCATGCGCTGGCTTGTATCTTTTGTCGGTTTTTCTCGACGCTCTGCCATGTCACTATAGTAGGGGCTTTTGAAGCCAAACATCGGGCCTACAGCAGCTGTATTTCCAAGGAGCTTCAAACTGGGAAAATTCATTACTTGACCTGAATGTAATACTACAGGCTGCAGGTGTGCTCATATGCCTATCATATGCTGCGATTTTTTTATTTTTTTTTGTGTGTGTGTGTGTGTTGTTTTTGTATTTCGCTATTTTTTCATTTATCTTAAATATTTAGGTTTAATAAGCTGTGGGGCATATTGCGATTGAAAGTGGTAATATTCTATATTCAAGGGTGAAGTATCATTTTCCTGGAGTGAAATCCAAAAGTAGTAACTTACTGTAGATCACATGACCTAAACATTGTTACAAGTTAGTTCTGACGCGCCTGAGTCAATGCCGTGAGCCGTTGACATTTAGACAAAATCAAACGTGCGCAAACGATGTTTGATTATACGGCACGCGTGACGTAGAATAACCGCGACAAAGGTAAACCAACACGACACACCAGGTCGATGTTGAAAGTAAGCTTAGGACAAATATTTTTCCGATGAGTACCAAATTAAAAATTGAATAAACAAAATCTTGCATGGCTGGAGAGTGGGTTACAACGTTTTTCTCACTCAGGATCGTTGTTGTTGTGGACAATCACTCGTGACCTTTGGTCACACGTGATTTCGCCTACCAACACCGATCCCTCGTGTGAGAAAAATTAGCATCTCACTCTCAGCTATGTAAGATTCTCTATTTATCCAGATTGAGCAAATAATCTACAGCATAACTTTATTGACGTGTGATCTAATTTTTAGAGAACGTCATATAAATCGCTCGAAGGCACACATCCTACATAATTCACAAAAAGTGAAAAAATCATGGACATCATAACGCCAAAATAATCCAGTGAAATTTCAAGCACACATCGCTGCAAAGTACAAAAATGCACATATAAATCAAGCTTGTCATAAACAAAACGTTTCTGAATTTCCATAGTTGAAGATTATTACAGGAGCTAACCAATCAATAGTGATGTTTTGTGGCAGTTGATTAAATACGACGAGTACTTGATTCTACCGATCTGTCTGATCTTGTATGAACCCCGTTCTAATGGATTTGGGGCAGTAGTCAGATTTTGTTGCAACTTATTCTGGTGAAATATGTGCATTCAGTGTTAATCTGACTGTTGCACTGTCATAGTGCAATGCTGTTGTTAAAGTAAATATTGCACTCTGTATGGATGAATTTTGTGCAATGTGCATAGTAGTTTACTATATTGGATTGTTCTGCGGCAAAGCGAAATATCAGTGCTAATTACTCCTGGCATCGATGGTGCCTGCTTTTGTTGCGTGCATAATATTTGGCCTGTCGTTTCAGTCTCCTTCCAAGAACTTGGTATTGTTGGATACAGATAAATCTGGCTCAATTCAAGTACTTAGTGTTAATAAATGTCGAAAATTTGGGCTCGATCCGGGCACCTAGTGCTAATGAATATGTGTAAATCAGGTTCCGCCCGTGTGCTAAATCTTTATGGACGTATATAATTCAGGATCAATCCAGATTTTTAGTTCTGATGGACACACATATCTCAGGCTTAATCCAAGTACTTGGTGCTTACAGACGTAAATAGTTCAGACGCAACCCAAGTGCCCAATGCCCATGGATTTATATAACTCAGGGTAGTTGATACGAAACATAAAAAGGCAAACACCTTGCTCATCTTAAACCTGAATAAAGCAGACAGTTGGTCTCTCTGGGTGACCAGTTGCATTGTCTAACTCGTGCCGTATGATGATATATCTTAACCCTTAAAGTGCTGATTTAAGATTGAGTCAACAGCTTTCCTCGGGACAGTTTGCGCGCATTGCGCGCAAAGTGTCCCGAGGAAAGCTGTTGACTCAGACTGGTTCATACAAGGCTTGCTGGTATTTGAATGAAAGGTATCTTCATGAGGAATTTGACTCTTTAAACCATTGTATGTTTAATGGTAATGAGAAAGCAACTATAGCAGTGATTAGCACTTTAAGGGTTAAAACGAAATGCCCATTTGCTTAAAGTGATGCCAAGCACAGACAAACATCATGTCGTAATGGTGCAGAGAATACCATTGATGGATGAAACCATGGATATTTTGATTCTAAGCCTGGCAGATTATTGAAACATGTATCACGGCCAGCAAACATGAAACTGTCACCAGAGTTTTTTTAGCATACAATTGTCCGCACAGATATACTCTAGAACGCTGCCATCGGCATAGCATTTGGGCATAATGTATAGAGTAGGTGAAGGGATATGCTAGGTATGTGATACCATTTGATTTAACCACTCTTTTGGGATTGTGTAGTGGGCCTGAAAAGGTCCTTTTGTTTTTGATCTGCTACCAGTCATCATTTCCTGCAACTGAAAGGGCTATCTCCAACACAGATACATGCCCACATGGTCTCCACTTTAGGGAATGATGCCCCTTCCTTTCCACTGTTAAGAAGTGGGCTATCGAATCCAAGTGTGGCAGATTGCCTCGACGACGACGCGCGTCCAGGAAGGCCTCCAACAGCAACCATTCCTGAAAACATTACACTGGTGCATAACATGATGATGGCTGGTCGACAATTGACCACTCAACATATTAACAGTGTTGTGGGCATCTTTCGTGGGAGAGGCCAGCACATTGTCACCAAGGAGTTGGGAATCACGGAAGTTTTTACAAGATGGGTGCCAAAGATTTTGACGGCCAATCAGAAACGTGTAAGAATCGTGGCGTCCCGTGACAATTTATGCCGTTTTGAAGCAGATCCCGATGATATTTTGGCCCGATTTGTAACCATAGATGAGACCTAGATTCATCACTTTGAACCAGAAACCAAAATTCAATCTAAACAGTGGAAGCATCCGGGACCACCCCCCCCAAAAAAAAGAAGCCAAGTCGGTTCCTTCTGCAGTTAAGGTGACGGTTTCAGCTTTTTGAGATTCCAAGGGTATTTTGCTGATTGACTATCTTGAAAAAGCCTAGGCTATCAATGGAAGATATTGTACTGACCTACTTAGACAGTTGCGTGAAGCTATCAAAGCTATGCGACAGGGAATGCTCACTAAAAGAGTCCTGTTCCACCAAGACAATGCTCCTGTTCACAAATCGGTGGTTGTTATGTCAGCGATCCATGATTGTGGCTTCGAACTCATTGACCATCCCCCTTATTCATCCGATTAAGCCCCGTCAGACCTCCCCCTGTTTCCCTTTAGGAAAAAGGAATTAGCCGGTCGCCATTTCCCAGTAATGATTACGTCATTTTCGCTGTGAATGACTATTTTTAGGGTGGCTGAAAAAAAAAATCTGCTTGACCGGCATCTAGCCCTTGCGACGCTACAGGTAAAAGTGTGTAAACCTGGAAGAGGACTATGTAGAGAAATAAATGAAAGCCATCGACTTTGTACGGGTCTTTCACAGCTAATCTAAGAACTTTTCAGCCAGCCGTCCTAAAAAATCGTACTTCTCAAACCTAAGGGAGTGTTCTGTCCTCTCATTTACCAGGAGTATATGGATTCTGTTGCTTACTCACACTCCGCAGCAAAGCTTATACACACTGTGGGTGGAGCAATTATCCATCATGACTTTATGGTTAATAAGACTGTGACTAACGTATTAACAGTCTTGCGTACCAAACACTGGATAAGTTTATCTTGCCCTTGTGCCAATGAATTACGACAAAATCATGCATATGCCTTCAAGTCGGTAATAGTATTTATCCCAGATGTATATCAAGAACGTGCTAGTTTCTGCTCCGGTAATCTCTGAGGGTGCGGCCGAATTTACAGGGATGAATATTTATGACACTTAATGCATGATCTTTTATTTGACACAAGGGCAGAAATGGATTTTATGTCTGATGTGATGTTTCTAATGTTGACCAGTACTTCTTCTAAACAAGGTTGAAATACTCAATTTACTTCAAAGAGGAGAGTTCAACGGGGGATTGAAATTTACGGCCGTACTAAACTGACGTCAGGTTTATAATGAGATGAACTGAAGGGTATCAGCAGCACACGTTTCAAAACAGTACAGACGGAGGGGTACGTGTAGCACACAAGTCATGGAGGATGCCATGTGCAATGGAGTTGTGTACAAGGTTCAAGGGAATGCATGCTTTAGAAATATATTTTGAAGATTTTAAAATTAAATCAGACTGAAAATGATATTTGTTTCATATTGTGAGCAACTGTGCAACCCATTACACATAATAGTTACATCGCCATGGACCAGAATACCACGAGCTTGTTGCATTTAGGTGAAACCCGTGTTTAACGTAAACAGGGAAAAATGTGATCTTGCAGGTGTACATATATAACAACCAGCAGTGACGACAGTGTAACAAGCGAAAGGTGCTTATCCAACTTACTCTTTCAGTGCCAATCATGTCTAAAGTCGATCTACTAAAATCAAACTAGTCTGAATTGTCATTAGTATCTCAGGTTCATATTCCTCGTAAAAACGACTTTTCATTCAAGTATCAGCATGCCTATAGTTCCAGCAAAAATATCCTAGGTCAACAGCTTTTCTCGGTGTGCTTTGGGCGTATTGGGCGCATTGCGCCCGATGTACACCGAGAAAAGCTGTTGACTCCGTTCAAAATTAGGCGCTTAAAGAGTTAATGCTCCAACTCAAAAAAATTGAAGCTACGGTAACGAACAAGAGATATCCGATTTTAGCATTTTTATATTAACCCTTTCCCCCTTTAACCGGCCAAAACCAGCTGCTGGTCAAATGTCGTCTGCTTCAGTATTTTCAACTAATTTCAACAGTTACGAAAAAACAATTTGATTGAAAAAAGTACATGAGACTTATCAAGATCACATGCCCCAGGTCAACAGCTTTCCTTGCCATGGGTTGGGCATTTAGTGCCCAACCCATGCCAAGGAAAGCTGTTGACTCAGTCTTAATTCAAGGGAGGAAGGGTTAAATTATACAAGTGCAAAGAACAAAGGCATATAGCAATATGTCACTCAAGTAGACAGAGAGATTCACTCAGTTTTTCTGGATGCAGTTTTTTTTATGGTTTCTTGGCAGTTCATTTTTAACAGCAGCAAATATAGTTTATTGGCGCAGCTGGACAGTTAGAGGGCACGCTGTCACAGAGGTGAACATTAATAGACACAGGACTATAAAACATCCGTACATACATCATCCAAGGATGTAGGGCTTTGTGAAACAGAATGGGTGTAACTAAAACTATTGTTATTCACAGGATCTTCTGTGTGTGAAGTTTACAATGTACAGTGGAACATGCCCCGTGCAAGCATGCTTGGTGGGGTTGTATATCGTTTAGGCTGGTATATTTATGTTGACGTTACTTCACCAAAACGCGGACGGCTTGAACTATAAATAAAATGTAGGTTACGGCGATTTAACAAATCAGTGTCCCACACGTTTTAAAATATAGTACCCCAGACGTTTTAAAGCATAAATGAATCTACTGATGTGAAAAGTTTGCCATCAGAAAATTATATATCAACATCGATCAACAAAGTGTCATTACCGTACACTGGGGGTCATCAAAATGGAATATATCTGTCAAAAGGTGCTATACAGATGAATAATTTTCATTTCAATCGGCTGATATAATTTGCTTTCAAAATGCAACACGGTAAAGCTAAAATTTGTCAATATATGCGTATTACTCAGTGATAAATGTTGATTGGAATGGACATTAAGGTATAAAGATTGATAAACCGACTTTTTTATTGACGAAATGACTGTGTTGCAAGACATTTGCCTTCTCGGAATAAATAAAAGTAACGTGACAATGTGGCATCATAATGTGATCCTGCTACAAATACATTCTCCACATTTTCAGGCTTAACAGTGACAGAAAAATATTGCAATAATGTTATATTTCTGTCATGCGCCAATATTATAGGCACATTGTCTCCTCATCCGAAACCATGTAAGCACTATGGCCTGCTTCTTGTCGTTTTGTCACAATTTGGAAAATATGCACATAGCGCTCTCTATTCTTGTTGGTATTTGACTTGAAACTAAATTGAGATTATACTAATTTCCTGTGGCAATGTAACGTATTGTGTAGAAGATTAAGAAATTAAGGTATAAGTATTAAGGGTTCGAAAGGTCATATCTATATTTCCATTAAAATAGCAAAGAAATAAAAATGAATGTCAAAAGAGCAAAAACCACAACATCCCCAAACAACATTAACTTGGGTAGTGTCATATCACAAAGCTGCTTCTATAGTATTTAGGTATCTTGTGCTTACCTTAAACACAGTAACTTCCTACAACATCTGACATATCACTGAAGTATCAGTAAATTTAAACTTTATAGCTAATTTTTCCAAAGCAAGCAAAACAATTATGGAGTTTTGCGTGTCAACTGCCGACACAATCAGCACACACTCAGGTAAAATTTATAAAATTGTCCCTCACAAGATCAGATCAGCGTAAAGGCGATGGCCTCTTATAATCCAAATCTCCTTTCACACTTGAAAAACTGACTTGCTGCTACAAGTGACGCTTGCCATAATTTAGAGTAAGCAATGCATTAAATTACTTTTTTGATATAATCATATAAAATATTCTTAAGTCAGCTTGCTTTTTGATACACTGAAGTCTCCTCACGAAAAGCGCTTTGGCAAGAGCAGCAGTTGTCATTGGTTGACAAATATCGACGTTTTATACCATGCTCTAATGTTGTTCACACATAAGCACAAATCAAGTTTGATGAGGAAATAATAAAGACTGAGGAACATCTGCTTTTCTTTACGCTTGGCACTGACCAAATCTAAGCGTAGGATACACACTCTTTGTTTCCCGAACACGGTAAGCAATGCATGGTTTCTGTACAGAAACTCTGGTGCAAATCTTATTTGTGGCACACGATATTTCATTGGATCAAGCATAACATATACCACACAAGTCCCCGACACGAGCAGACACTGCTCTGTTTCAAGCAATGTTCGCAAAGTTGAAATATAATAATGTTCGAAAGGAAAGTTTCGCTTACCCTATTTTATTTTAACCTCAACAGCATTATTACTAGACCAGAATGCAAAGTTGCGAAAAACAGCATACCTCTTATCTTTAAATAATGCCGAGATTGCTTAATAATGTTAAATTTGATCCCTGGTATCTAAATCATTCACTTAGGAAAATCTCGCGGAGTGGAAAATGTAGTCCATGGACTAATGTAGGCAGTAATGAAGTTGAATAAGGGCCACTAGAGTCCAATCTACTGAAACGTCTTACTGGCAGCTGCTTTTCAACATTACTCAAAAACATTCTCACTATGCCTGTTTTCGTAATTTATGGTCAATAATACTAGATCCTGTATAGGTGGACTGAAATTGATTTCCTACCACTGAGATTAGTTTGATACACACGCCAATTACGTCAGTGCACAGTTAACAATCTTTAAAGCTAAACGCTAACACGAACAAATCCGTTTGGCTCGCCCTGGGGAATACCACACACAGTGAATGTCTTATCTTATGATATCCATTATATTGCAGACCCGTCTGCTTCCGTGCAAAGATGGTGGAGATGGCTGAGACGCTTATCAGCTTTGATAGTAGATATCAGGCATTACGTATAGGTTTTGGACCAGTTACCTCTCAAGGTCGGGTCAACTGATCAACAACTTTTGATCGAGTACTGAATACCGTTGCTGTGTCTATTGGATGTTAATATCACAGGGGCAGAGCATCCCAAATTAAGTCCAATCACAATTTGGGATAGGATAATACTTATCAACTGTGAGTTTTTGGAAAGGCACTGCTACTCTAGAAATATTGTAAATATTTTGATAACTATTGTCTTTTTGGAGACATATTTGGCGCGGAACGGTCAATCATGGAGGTAAGGTACACAAGTGCACCTGTAAAAACTCTAATCACATGACTTCCTATTTGCTTGGCTTTAGCTTGTTGCTATCGGTATAAGCTTGAATTAGAATGCAAAGGAAGTTGTCGTTTTACGTTTCAAACTGGAGAAATAAGCCAGCGAATGTCGCTATTTTAAAACGTAAATGCATTAGGCCCAGATTACTGGTCCAAGACCTTTACCAAATGTTTTGATGTCCAGCAAGGTTGTGTGCCAGGCTCATGGCACTGGTGGCGTAGCCTTTCCACGTTAAACCGACCAAAACTGGATGGTGGTCAAATGTCGTCGGCTTTCGTGTTTTCAACTAATTTCAACAACAATGAAAAGCAAATTTGACAGAGAATTGTAGATGAGATCTATCAAGATCACATGCCCCAGATCAAAACTCATGCCAAGGAAAGTTGTTGAATTAAATGTCAATTCAAGGGGGTAAGGGTTAATTATACACACACAGTCTGCTACAACTGATAAAGATCACCGAAGAGTACATTTCACTAACTGTTGAGCCACACCTACCCACGCTGCTGGTGTAGTGTGTCCTGATTGGCGCCACTGAATGCTGGAGTGCAGCCGCTGGAATTACGCCAGCGCGGTTAAACTAATTTTGATTTCCCAAATTTACTGATTTTTCAGTAATATGCAGCATTGGCATTTTGCGAAACTTTTTTAGTGACAGAAATAAGTACGTTTTTAGAGAATCTCGTCCAAAGCGCAAAGAAAACGTTGCTTGAGCAGCACTTAATCTTAAGAAAAACATATATGCTTTTTTGCAGGCACACTTTAGGTTTCATCTTGACAGTCACTGTTATACAAGTAAAAACTAGTAAATGACATATGATTATTCACTTAACTGTCGACACCAAAAAACAGGTACATCAGAATTTCTACAAAAGCAAATCAGATTAAGCAGAGAGACTTGGCAGGTTCTTATGTGGATCATGATAGCAATTGAAAAAGCGGGAGCCTTGAAATGAAATGAAATAAACTTTGTTCACTGTATCACAAATAATACAATGTGACATTTTGTCGATACAAACACACACATACACATAAATAAATTACAAATAAAGCAAAAAGGTGCTTTACATATAAGAGCATTTAGCACCTATGTGCGTTAATGCTCATACAAACTAAGTTTTAAAAAAAGCTTTCAGAACTGCCCTCTGGTGGTGATAATGGAACCCCAAAATTGTAATATATCAAATCATTATCGTCCAGTTTCATGATAAATAATTTTTTTTCTGAGTCCGAAAGAAAAGAAAACAAGGAAAATGTTTTGGAAAATTGTTTAAAAAGGTTGTCACGTTGTGTTGAGAATGTTTTACAAGATATTAATATATGTTCTTCACTTTCAATTTATCCACATGTTTCGCATAATCTTTTCTACCAAAGGGTTTTTGTTGGTCTTTTGTGCCACCCAGTTTCGACTTTAGGATTATGGTCGCTGATCCAAAAACGAGTAATACCTTTTCTAATTTCATAATCATTTACTTTATATAAGTATAGTTCTGGTCCGAAATCATGTTTGAATTTTACATTTGTCCTTAATTTCTTATCATCTTTACTATTTTCGAGTAGAGCTTCGTTCCATTGATTTCGGAATAAATTTTGTATCCTTTTTTGAAAGGTCTAGTCGGAAAATCGTCCATATTGCTACCGACATTACTCTACATATTTTCAAAGTGAGTCACGTGAAAAACGTTTTGCAGAGTTTTCAACCATTGAAGTTTCCAAGAATTCATATTATGTACATTAGAGAGTAAGCAATCATATACCATTAAATCTGCATGTAGCTTTACTATTCGAAACCAGTTTTGATATTTGCGTCAAAACGTTCAGTGCGAGAGGACATTGGCCGAGTTCGGTTAAAACTGCAAAAGTACACGCTTTTTGTTCACATAGAGGCAAAATTTCAAATAAATGAGATGTATTTTTTCAAAACTATTATTGGTATGGTTGTTTACATCAAAAAGTGTAAAACATATTTCTGGTTTAATCACGAATGGTCCCCAGGCTTCACATGCATGGGGCAAAATTGGTGTAATGAGTCTTTCAAACAATGATAAAGCCATAGAGATGTCCAGATTAGTGTTACAAAGAATGGATTCTTTTTAATTTTGCTGTAGCTTTAGTAGCTTTAGCAATTAAATTCTTTAAAGCGGGGCTAAATGAGCCAGAAGCATTGGTTTCGATACCTAAATAGCAATAACTATTGACAGTTTTCGGTCGTTCGTAAAATATTGTTGATTTTTTCGCCCAACTTTATTGAAAATTATTATTTTGGATTTATTGTAATTTACTATAAGATTATAATCTGAGCAATGAATATTTAGTGTGTCTGAACAATTTTGTAATCCTTCTTGAGTTTCAGAGAGTAAAACGAGATCATCCGCATACAGTAGACAATTCAGTTTCTTGTTATGTATTTGCACAGGGTTGCATACTTCATTAAATATGTTTTGAAGATCACGAATGAAAATATTAGAGGGCCGGGCTCAGTACACACCTCTGTCGCACACCAGTTTCAAGCGTTATATTGTTTGAAAGACCATTCCTAAATTTTATTTGTACTGAAGCTTCAGAATATATATCAACAATAATGTGGAAAAAGTAACCATCAATATCGTAGTAAAGTAACTTGTAAAATAATCCTTCGTGTCATACTGTACAAACGCTTGTTTGAAATCAATTATAACATGCATAAAGGTATTTTCTATTTTTCATTACTTTCGTATATTTATCAATACGGGTTTTTCAAAGTGAGTATATGGTCACCTGGTCGTGAATTCTTAGCAAATCCAATTCAGTCACATACACACACACATCCCTATGATGAGTCTACACTTACTGTGAACAGCCTCGGTATCAAAGTGTATCCATGCTGAGCCAGCCAGTCAGCATCCAGAAAAATCCAATATGGTGGACACAAAGACAACCCTTGCATCTTTCATGCCCAGTCTTTTATGTTTGTATATAATCCGTTATTTACCAAATGAAAGCATAAATTGTGAATGTCTGATGCTTTTTGAGAGTTGATATGTTCATTTCATCCGTAAAATATCCATAGAAACAGCCCATAGGCCCAATGAGAGGCAGCTCAAACATTCACTTTTAGGGGGTACCCCCTAAAGATAATACTGTCCTACTTTCAAATTAGCTAAACTTGCTGGAGTCTTTCCTTGAAACCCTTATCCCTTACAGATTTCGAGACCTAGATATCTACTGTGCCCATAAATAATATCCCCTTTGCACTCAGCCCACTTGTTAGCTTGATGAACAAGGAAGTCTGAGATGACCCCATTTTTCCATATTTCTGAAGCAGGGTGGTCACATTCTGGGGACATACAACCGTTATAGATCTTGACATGGAATCACCATGTATGGTATTTCTGTACTGGAGGACAAGTATATTTTCATAAAATTGGGGTTAAAGGCCATTTTGGCCCACCCCTACATGGATGCAACAAGAAATCCGACCGCACCCTCATTTCAACAGGAGACAGACCTGGTAAGAGCTCCTAAGACTGGATTGACGCAGAAACACGCATGTGGGCTAAACTGATTTGATTTTTGTTTCTAATTTGTCTCACTTCCAAGCACTTTAATAACCGAAAATTAAGCAAAAAATACTACAGAATAATTTGAAAGACAACTTCCAAGTGAAATGCGACGATACATGTTAGGGTCTACAACAGACCCACTTTTATGTAATAATGTAAGTAAACCTGTTTTCCATATACGCGGGAAGAAGCCTGAAGAGAATATAAAATTAAATAACTTATTTAAAAGTGGTCCCAAAATGTCTTTTGTATTTTTTTCAATATTTCGCTAATAATCATATCTTTACCGGGAGATTTTCCGTATTTTAATTTTTCCCAATTCTGAATTAATTTCACGAATATCAATGACATAATCTAATTTAGTAAATCCTTGGTGTTCTTGCCTAACGATCTTTGATTTAACAATATGGTAAAAGGAAGATTCGTGGGGTTCGGATCTGTTTGATATGATACTTGAAAAATGTCTGAACCATAATTCACTTGTTTTGCTAAATATATATCTCATTACTTTAACACTTTTCCCCGCCGAACCGGCCAAAACCGGCTGATGGTCAAATGTCGTCTGCTTCAGTGTTTTCAACTAATTTCAACAGTTATGAAAAACAATTTGACTGAGAAATGTACATGCGACTTATCAAGATCACATGCCCCAGGTCAACAGCTTTCCTTGGCATGGGTTGGGCACTTAGTGCCCAACCCATGCCAAGGAAAGCTGTTGACTCAGTCTTAATTCAAGGGGGAAAAGGTTAAATAAATGCGCACCATCGGCATCAATATATTTAGGAAGTCGCCGTTTTTGCTTGTTTCTTCTTTTACTAATCTTTACGGACAACTATAATTCCGTATAACTGCGCCCAAGAAGTACTTCGGGCGACAACGCCCTGTAGCCTATTTGGTAACTGACCCAATAGCAAAGATGCCCTCGCTAAATGACAAATAAGAGAAGCGTATAAATACCACACAGTGCTTGTATATCAATGAAGGTTCGTGTAATGTTTCATATATTACAAATGGTCAAAAATGCAACATGTTTGTTTCATCTTAAAATTAGAACATACAAGGATTTATCGGACTTTCAAACTTTAGGCCCGATAAAACCACAAGACAGATATAAAAATCGTCTGGAAGCTTCATTCTTAAAACATCCCTCACTGGTGTAAAAAGGTAAAATACTGGACCCGGAACAATTTGATGACACCACATGATTCATGAATACAAACTTAATCTTGGCTAGTTTAGCACCCTGCTTACAGCAAACATTCCAATTTTCATGGCGCACCATGCGGTCTGCCTTGCGTGGTACTCCAAAACTTAGATTATTTTTAAACAAAGTGTTAGCTGCTTCAACCCAGCGTTGATGTATATATTAGCGGAAATAGAATTCTTTTTGTACGAGTAAGTTCCCAAATGTATCTTCAGGGCACAGATCCTCTGTGTACTCATCATACTTTTCAGGACGTCAAAGAAAAGGCGCTGTAAATAGTGCCAAGCCTTTAAAAGTTGAACTGGCAGAGTTAATTTCAGGCCAACGGCCCCCTTTTGACAAGACACGATCAACCGGTTCTCGTGTGAACTGGTTTTCGCCCCCCCCCCAAATGATTGTCTGGTTTCTTTTTGTTTGTTTAGCATGTTTTTCCCCCATTCAATCTTTAAGGCGTTTGATGGGGGGGGGGGGGAGGGGGGCGACAATAAACAGTTTGCAGGTTTGCTATCGGTATTCTAATCGGGAATGATAAAATTTAAGTATAGCTGAAGTATTGCATATATATTGTAGATGAGAGAAACTTACATGCTGTTAATAATGCTCATTTTTTAATTTTCATCTGTTAATGACTTTTTGGTTAATTATAATGACATCATGCTTAAATTGTAAGATATTCGAAATGTCAAAGTGATCACTTTATGAAACCCAAATGCAGCTTGGCCTTTTATGTGATTACTATGTGTCAAAATGAACCATAGTGCCTATGTCTTGTACAAAATGACCGAGTTGCTTTCGGAAAAGAAAGACCATGGCCGCATTTTTATGTTTTTTATCATTGATCACAAGTCATGAATCTCAAGACATACAAGTATGCAGTTTTTTTTTTCTTTGTTTTTTTTGTTTGTATTTTTTGTTTGTTTTTATTTTATTTTATTTTATTTATTTATTTATTTTTTGTTTTTGCTTTTTTTTGTTCTGTTTTGTTTTTGTTTTTTTGTTTTTTGCTTTTTTGTTATTTTGTTTTTTGTTTTTTGTTTTTGTTTTGTTTTGTTTTATTTTTTTTTTGGTTTTTTTTTTTCATGTGGTAGGAATTAACAAATTACGGTTATCCTGTGTTCACTTGTGACGGAAATCCTAGCTATGTCCAAATTTCTTACACGCCCGGTCTGTGTCACAGAGATATACGACCCATATAAATAGGCAGACTACACATTGGTATCTGTCTCTCTTTTGATGTCGATCATTTTATGAACTCAGGCGGATAAATTTTAAAGAATTGTGGTCTCTAATGGCGGGCGTCTAAATAGAGAGTAATAAATGGAAGCATTAGAAGAGACTTGTTGCTGTTATGTGCACTCATTAGCGATGTGTTCAATTCCAGAGGCAGTGTAAATAGAACACGCTTTTCCCGGTGGATTATGTTGCATATGACCCAATCAAACGCTGTAAATTGCATAATTGGCTGAGTAGCATCTTCACACCAAGGCTGGTGAAAGCGTGCCGCCTGCTGTTACATTACATAGTCTGCCTACCACTGCTGCTTCAGTTTAATGCAAGGGGGAAGGGGTGGTAACCGATGGCTTCCAGTGCCTGAATAAACACTAAATGTGCCAACGTGCAGACATTCCATAACTATAATACCGTGCTGCAGTGTAGTGCAGTACGTGCGCCTGATTAGAGACTTCATGCCAAAGTAGAAAAAGCACCTAAATCTAGGCCTGGAAGACACATGTCACTCCACATACAATGTAGCAAAAGGTGAGTGCTAGCAGCAGTCCTTCCACGTACCACATGGCAGGTGTAGGGGTGTAAGCCACAGTTGCTTCATGTGCTTTATAGCAGAAAAAAATATAGGCAGCATTTGTTTCAGGTGCTACACAGCCGACAAAGGAATATAGAGAGTGCCGCGTATTGTGTGGGGAACGAAGGATTGTATATAGTGACATGTACCATGTAGCAGACGAAAGAGTATAGGCAGCGTAACGTTCTGTGCAGCACACAAAAGTGGATAGACAGTGTCGCGTAACATAAAGCAGACGGAGTATAGGCAGTGCCATGTACAGTATAGCATACTTAGGAGGACATGCTGGCAGCATATCCTTCACCTGATAGATAGTATAAACACTACCGCGTATTATATAGCAGATAAAGGAGCATATGGCAGTGTCACGTACTATACAGTAGGCTAACGAGTATAGGCAGTGTAACGTTACATAGCAGTAATAGTGTATGTGCGTGAAATGCATGAGTGAACATGAAGCACAATAAAAAGTCCTGCAAACTTTGATAAATTGGAATAAAGTATGTATTCCACCATTGACTGGGCATTTCATAATTTAAGTATGTAAAGGACTAAGTTTGACTGAAAAAAATTCTTTTCAGCATTTTTTATACACAGTGTATCCCTGGTTTCTGTGGGAAGTTTTTAGGGAAAATGCACATATTCCTAGTGTATTTCTTTGTAAAATACACACACCCTTGCAGGACATCAGGCAAGACCATCGGGACGTGACTTGTGTATTCAGCTATTAACGGACCAATTAAGCCATTGTTCTTGTATATTTGCACATGGGTTATTGTATTTGTGTCTTTTTGTCCAGAATCAACGTAGCTCAGAGTTAATTTCCGGACTGTTACAGTAGTCCACAAAATCCTTGGTGTTAGCCCTGGATACATGTCGAAACTATTTCATCACCACCACCGGATATCAACTCAAGAATAACCATAAGTGAGGAAGTAAGAGACTTCATTTATAGAGGGAAAAAACACAAACATATACAATTGTACATATCTCTGCACCTTTTAAGAAAAATACACTTATCTTACACAGGGCCCTCTGGTAAAGAGATGCGAGGTATTTACAATGTGATATGAATAGTGCAACATTTAAAATACTCAAAACATTAAAAACACCGTCTAGATATGGTCTAGTTTACATAGAATCCATAAAAAATAGAAGGAGTAGCACTCAAAAGATGATAATGAACGGCATTCCTGGACATGGTTTGATAACTTATTTACTCTAAAAGTCAACAGTTGCTAAAACACCTACGGCTCACACACAAAGTGCATCGGGGTACATACAATATGTTTTGAAGACTCTAACTGGTTAGTCTTGAGTTGATCTCAGGCTCTAACTGGGTATTCTTGAGTTGATCTCCGGGTGGTGCTGAAATAGTCCCTACATGTACCCAGGAGTAACACCAAGGAGTGTTTTATGCAGACTAATATTCCAGTCCGGAAATTTACTTTGAGCTGGATTGGTAAAATGTCATGGGATTTGAAAAGTCGAGCTGATGGGGTCATCTTGTTTACCTTTGTCTCAGGGCCATCTTTGTGGAATATATGGATGTGAGTTACCTGGAAAGATTGACCCCATATCGTGTTACAGTGATAAATATGGGGTTGTAAATATGATCGGATGTAAGTTATCGTGTTTCGTACTGGAGGTACTTCATTATGTTTATGAACAATGCCAAATTGCGACTGAGGGTTTTAGCAAGTTTGCCAATGTGTTGTTTCCAGGACAGGTGATTGTTAATTACAACTCCGTGTAGTTATTCTCACTCCCCGCTCTCCAGAGTAGTATTGTTTCAAGTTATTTGCATTTCTGGTGTTGGTAATTTGCAATGTTTCTGATGTGTCGTGACCAACATAACCTTAGTTTTATCTGCATTCGGTGCCATTTTGTTAACTTGGCACCACTTTTGTACATTGACCAGGTCTTTATTTAATTTATGTTCGACTTCCTCGTTGGTCCATATGTGGCATGTAAGGTGGAGCCATCTGCATACATGTCAAGTGGAGAGTCGAGACGAAGAGGTAGGTCGTTCATCAAGGAAATAAAGAGCAACGTCCCCAGGGTGCTACCCTGAGGAACTCCATGTGTTACTAGTTCAGTACTGGATATTTGACCCTTAAAAAGGACACAGTGTTCTCGTTCCTGCTAAACAGTATGACTTGAAAGAAGTTAACGCCACTTGATCGCATTGGAAGAGAGATAACTGGTGTATTAATACATCAATATCAACAAGACCAAAACATTTTGAAGACCTGGCGGTACTACTTCATTTAAAAGCCTTTTCTGCATATTCTGGGTCAATTCATCCATGATTATTATTTAAATGAGGCAGTATTCTAAAACCACACTGAACACCACATAATAAACCACATTTTCAAAGAAATGTATAAAATACACTCTGAACATTTTTTTAAGTAATTTACTGAGCGTACAAAGTATTGTAACGAGTCTTAGATTATTTCTGTTTGTACGGTTTCCGGCCTTGTGAATGGGAGCGGGCTTTGAGGTTATAATATGGCCTATAAAAGTTGAACTTTTGTCAGTTACCTTAGTAGGTTCATTAACCATCTGTAAATACTGAATATTGGCCAGTTACTCTGACCATGCTTTTGATTCATTGTCATTCATTAGAAGATCTATGCTGAAATCTCGAAATATTGAAATTTTTCAGAATCAGAGTATGCACTTTTTATTTCCTTGGTAAAAGATGCCATCCGTTTAGAAGACGTAGTCATAGAGGCAGTGTCAGGTACTAGATAGCAGGAGAAGGAATACAGATAGTTTCAGGTACTATACAGCAGGTCAAGGAGAACAAGCAGTGTCACGTACAATGTAGCTGGTGATGGGGTATAAGATGTTCTCATATGGGCAGTGTCAGGTATGAGAAACAGGTAAAGGAATACAGAGAGTGTCACGCACTAAATAACAGACTTAGTGGTAAAATCATTGTCACGAACTATATAGCAGGTGAAGGAGTATAGGTAGTGTCAGGTACTATATAGCAGGTGAAGGAGTATAAACAGTGTCAGGTACTGCATAGCAGGTGAAGGAGTATAAACAGTGTCAGGTACTACATAGCAGGTGAAGGAGTACAGGTAGTGTCTGGTACTATATAGCAGGTGAAGGAGTACAGACGGTGTCAGGTACTATATAGCAGGTGAAGAAATATAGGCAGTGTCAGATACTATATAGCAGGTGAGAGAGTACAGGCAGTATCAGGTACTATATAGCAGGTGAAGGAGTACAGGCAGTGTCAGGTATTATATAGCAGGTGAAGGAGTATAGACAGTGTCAGGTACTATATAGCAGGTAAAGGAGCACAGACAGTGTCAGGTACTATATAGCAGGTGAAGGAGTACAAACAGTGTCAGGTACTATATAGCAGGTCAAGCAGTACAGGCAGTGTCAGGTACTAGATAGCTGGTGAACGGGTATAGGCAGTGTCAGGTACTATATAGCAGGTCTTACACACAGACAGACAGACACACACACAGACATACATATATATATATATATATATATATATATATATTCTTAGTATTTGTTCCTGAGTTGTGAATCTGTTTATTGTAGTTTTCATTGTCTAGCTTTAAGTGCAATTTCTGTGATTTTTTAATCTATGCATAGAACAACTTCAATAATATAAGCGATGAAACCACACACTTTGAATAAATTGTTCTCGTTTTCTGATTTAATTGGAATGGAATTGCGTTAAACTTGTGTCAAGCATTTTGTTTTTATGCAAAATTCCCTTCAACCCAATACCTCCTACTCAAAACAAACTTTGGGCGGTACAAAATTGTTCCAAGCTTTTCATTTATCTTTGCTGATGTAAAGTTCTACGTTTCAAGTTCAAACTAAATTTACAGGTATAAAAATGTGTGTGAATGTTCGTTTTGCCCCATTTAATGACTTTGGTCGGAGCGTGCACAGATGAAGATTTATACGAGACCATCTGGCTTTATGGTTGGTTTCCTTCTTGGAGAAATGTAAACGGACTCATAGGCATAGAACACAACATTTGGCATTAAAGACAGGAACCATTTAGCAGCCTCGGTGACAGAGCGGATCACCATCAGCAGTTGCTGCTGTACATCGAAAGTAGACTCGACATGTTTGAAGCCAATGATGTAAAACGATAGAGTTGAGCACTCCACTGTTAAATTGAATATCTAGAGGCAACTTTGTCCTGGAATAACAGTCTTTCTTCCCACATGCAAATATTCTTTATTAATTTTTATCAGTTTCTTTCTTTATTTAATAAATCGAAAACTCCAACCCCTAGCTGCCATTTCAACCTGACTATTATCAATGTACTTTGACTGATTGGTTGGATAGAATACACACAAGTAGCTGTTGGACTACTGAGTTTCTTTCAAGGCGCTAATCGGGCTGCAATTACAGTTACATGTTCACTCGTGTCGACTTTTCTTGTGAAAACATTTGTTGGCTTGATCTCAGGCTATGGTACCATTTCCACGTGCACAGATTGTCTCATTTTTAAGCAGCTAGTACCATGTTACGTGCACATGGTGAAACATTTTTGACCTGATATCAGAACTGAAGTCCATTTATCCATTACACGACCTGGGAAGTAATCACAGAGTATTTATCACTAAAAATTAGCAAAAATCATTCTGTTATTCAAGGTTTATTCGATGCAGTTTGAATTATATATACACTCAGCTACAATTTCAATTTATTTGAATATCGCCTGTTGTAGCTGTATGGCCAAGGGTGATTAATAAATCAAAAACTGTATAGGTTAGTACGAACAAGAATGCATACACTATATTTCGGGAGAACCATTGTATCACATTTATTTTTTGCATGCGGATTTAGTGCACAGAGGGTCACGCATGAATAAGCAAAACTGACAAATTTCAAACAGGGTTCAGTTTCAAAATTCGCGAATTTGTTGCAATAGACACATTCTACAAATCAGTATTGCGTGTAGCCCCTTCGAGCTTGTACAGATGCAATGCATCTTTTACGCATATTGTAAATCGGTTTCCTAATGTCTCTCTGGGGACAAGTGTCTCGCACATCCACCAGGAGGGCTGCCAGTCGCTGCTTTGTGATGTCACTGTTCGCACGTGTTTTCACATTTGCTCCTATAAGATCAATCGATTGGATTAAATTCAGGGGATCCTGATGGCCAGTCCATGCTATTGATACCTCCTGTCTCTTGTTACTCAGTAACAATGTGTTCCCTGTGTGGGCGGGCATTGTCACCTCGAAGCACAAAGTTCTCTCCTATAGACCATGCAAATGGCCTGACAATCGGTTCAGGGACCTATCCCTATAACGCAGACCATTGAGGTTCACTTTAACTGTGACCACATTAGTCTTCCCACCCATAGATATGTTCCTCAAATCATTACTGCGCCAGCACCAAAGGCCAGAATCCCTGCATTGCATTCTGTGCAAACTGCTCCTCTTGTTGCCGCCAGGTGCGCTGTCGTCTGTCTGTGAAATGCAATGGAAACATTGATAAATCTGTGAAAAGGACATGTCGCCAATTATCTAGGGTCCAACACCAGTGCTCTCTGCTCCATTGCAGTCTTTCCTTCTTGTGACAAGGCCTCAATTTTGGGCATTCAAGTGGTTTGTGTGCATGTTTCCTACTACTATGGAGTCAGTTGGGGATGGTTTGGTCAGATATTCTAAGGTTTGATGCTTGCTGAATCTGTCTCTTTACATCTGGCGCTCTGAAAAACCTATTTCTGATCACCGTGGTGCGAATTAAATTGTCTTCACCAGGGTATGCTACTCTGGGACGTCCAGCTCTGTGCAGCTCTTTGAAAGTTTCCTGCTCCCTGTATTTTGATAGGGTATGGCACTTTGTGCTCAGGGAAATGTCCACCACATCTGCAGCTTCTTGCAGGCTCATACCACCTTGCACCAATCCAATATCTGGGGCACGCCTCGTAGGTGACATGTTGTGTTACGGTAGAAGCATGGGTGCAGGCCAAAAGAACCTTCAGTTTTTCGATCTATTTATTCATTTACTGTGCACTTGCTTAAGGACAGAATTTTGTTGATATTGTGTAACAGATGACCAAAGCCAGGTTGTGGTCACACCTTGAGAACTAGTGTCTTGAATCAAGGGCCCACAGCTGGTGAGGAGCACAGAAGTTTTTACAATGAAGACTGCAAACTCCACATTATGAACGACCTTTTGTTTTGGTCCCTGGAAGCAGCCATGCATGGAATGAACAGTCCTTGATTGGGCAATAAACTGTTCAATATAATGTAGTTACTGTATATAGTGTGCTTTGTAAAACTGCATATGAAATAACACATTATCTATGGTCATATGCAAAATCTTTTTTGATGAGTATAACTAGGAAACACATTTATCAGCACGAGGAACGCATACAGAATCATAGAAGTAACATATTATCAGTTATTTGCAAGTAATAATGTGCAACATTTTATTTCGAAACTACGTAACATAGATATACAGAGTCCGCAGCCAAAAGCAAACCGTAGAGCAATGGGGGGTTGTGTGTCGAATGTGCACCGATCCTCGGCTTTCATAGCACCCAGCAAGCGGAAATATTAGTCTCGGTCAACTTCAGTTACTACGTCAACCATGCAAGGGATCACCGTGCCAGATATTCTGCAACCTTGCTGGATTCTTTAGGCCTGGTACACAGAAACAGCAGACCTGCCCACCCACAAGATGACATTAGACCTTTTGATAAAGACAGAGGTTGCCGTATAAATCTGCTTGTTGACAAATCAGAACCCTCTGACCATTATTCATGTAGCTTTAGTTTCTTTTCACCAACCCATCCGATTCGACTGAAGTATCACTGCTTGGAGGTCGCTTTTAGTTGACCAAACTGCATCTAGGACTGACGCTGAATCATATAACCTGATGTCAAAATCTGGAAAATACGTTTCTCTTGCTGATCAACAATATAATTGCATTGTTGAAGAATTAGAGAAACCATATCCACTCAGTGTCAAATGCTCCATAATCATACAAATGCACTCTGGTGTGCTGAACATATTCCAGATTCTAAACAAAATGATTACAGAGACAACTGCAACAATCCGGCTCACACGGAGATGGCAAAAAGTTTCAGCAACAAAGGGATGCAGTCAGCAAACAGATCATTTTTTTGTTTTTGCTCGGCACAGCCAGCTTCCAAAACACAAAATTTCAGCAACTCGTAATCCCCACGTGATCCCCAGTGAGTCCCCCGTCCTATATTCTCCATATATATGCTGACTCACAGGATGCTGCAATTCTTCTTTTGTTGGATCGTTCCACCCAATTCGACATTAATGACGATGGCTTACTATTAACCGCATTATTCCTTACATCCATGAAAATGCATCGTGGTGATTTACCTGTACTGGTCTGTAAATGTCGATGGTTTCACCTTAGAGAACAGAATCTCACATTCTGGGCTCCTTAAGGTTCCCACCTAGGATCCGACCTCATCTCCATTCATACACAACTACTATGCCAGGTTTTGAAAGATCTGGGGATACTAATTGAGCTGTAGGCTGGCGATAACCATATGTACCTTTCTTTTAAGCCTCTTTGTCGATTGTGAAGAATGGATGCCCATCGAACCATAGAACTGGTCGTTACAATAGTAAAAAGGTTGTTTATGACACACATTTTCATATCAGACGGTGAGACAAACGCCAGTAGCAGTAATTCGGCCTCTCAACTGGATAGAACATGTATCACCAATGGAAATACCGTGCTTCCCCCGCAGCACTATACGCAGTCTTGGTATTACCTTGGGCCCCTCTCTCTCAAAGGACAAACCTGTTACTTCCGTTTGTAAGCCAGTATTTCACTAATTGAGAAACATCCATTCGATTTGGCAATCCGTTGATTAAAAAAAAAAACCCAGCTGATATATTGATTCATTAATTTGTAACTTCACGCCTTGATACATCAACTTGCGCCTGCCAGGATTGTCTTAAAAATGTTTCGAGTAACACCTGCAGGTGTGCAATACACATGCCATAGACTTCCACAAGAAAGCACGACCTTGTAAGCTTCATATTGGGTATAGCCTTCAGCGCCGTATGGGATATTATTTTCTTCCCGCTGAATAGTGGATCAAGTTTCACGTTTGCCATGGCATTAGTGGCTCTGAAAGCCCTAATACCACATAGCCTGTCTGTTTGGTTCCTTATCTTCCGACCAGACTTCTGCGGCCCTGCAAATTGTCCTCTGCAATATCTGAAACTCATTTCAAAACCTGTGGGAAAAGATCTTTCTTGAATGTTAGCACCAGGCTCGTAAGACTCCCGTTTCAATGTGCATGCCTGTATTACAATGGTTAACCTTTTCAAAAGTCTTCTTAACAATCATTTTATAAAGAAATTTTAATGCCAACGGAATTGCCCGGTGTAGAACATTGTCAGAAGTGCAGCCAATAAAGTCTATTCATGCATTTTTACCTCTTTGACTTTTCACTGAATCTACAATCCATTTTAATGTTTTTTTTGGTGGTTTTTATTTATTTTTAAATATCAGTACTGTTTAGTTTTTTGTCCTGTGTTTATCGTAAGGTGTGTTATTTTCAAACAGTCTTTTTATTCTGAGTGGGCATCCCGGAGAGGTGCGTTTTAAGAAATAAACTATTGCAAGTATTAGATAATTATAGTTTTGTATTAAATGTATTATTGTTATTCTGGGCTGACATTTAGGCCATTTAGCAAGGCCTTCATGTAGGCCCATGCCACGCATTTTAACCACAGAACGCGCCATTTTTTGCAACCGCATGATTTGTAGTGGAAATACATGTCACAAAATAGCGTCCCGTATGAAAAAATAACATACCAATCGCGAGTATTATGCGCAAAATGATCGTACTTTTTCTGGGTGAGACAATGTGGTCCAACCAGTTGACTCATAGTCTGCTATGAACACTAGATACATTGACCTGTACTGTATGCAAAAGTGGAATGGTCAATCCTCTTGCGCCAAGTAAACATGGAAGGAAATTCCCAGCATAACCGACGCTAGTTCCGGCCCGTAAGTACCGTCCACCGACAGCAACAACGGAGAGTGGAGAACTATTCATTGTTGCAAGTCCTTTCCTATTGTGTAATTACTTGAAGGCGTGGGAACTACTTTATTTTATATGTTCAACAAATTGCCTCGAACCTTGGTTTTACCTGGTTGAACGTTTTACCACCGAGAGAGCACCGAGTTACAAAATACGATAGGCTACTTTTTATCTTGAAAGTTCTAATTGGGCTCTGTCTTCCAGTTATCTCTCCAAAAAATAATTATAACTAAACACGACATATGCCTGTGACTTGGCTGAGTCCCCACATAAGGGAAACAAAATGGTGAAAGTGCCAAGAGAAATTGGTTCGATTTTAAAGATTCTTTTGCAATTCCTGTCAGATGCAGATTTGTAGGCAACAAAATGGGAGACAGTTGCAAACACCGTTTGGGGCAAGTATTCACTTTTATGGTTTACGCTCGGAAAGCCTGGCGAAAAGTGAATTCAACGACTGGTGCCTTAGACATTGTCTGCAGCTCTCAACCAGGGATGATTTCTCTAAATCTCTCTTCCTGGATACGCTTGGCGCGTGTCTGGTACAACTCTGAAGATCCTTTACCCACGTAGCCTCTTCCCCTAGGTAAATGAATTCTATCGTGATAAAATATATGCTTTATGGCCCTTTATATGATACTGTAACACTGAACCATCACAAGGTTACAACTGTGGTCTATTTACACCTTTACATTATTGTAGAGCGTTGTGAGGTATTTTGTATTCTGCAAACCTGTCTATCATCCTCATGAGATATTAGAAAGTTAAATCTTCATATTCGCAGCGGATGGTTCACAAAGCAATGCATATCGAATTTGTGTTCAACTTCGTCTCGGCAGAGCACGTTCCAACCTCGATGGCTCTTTGGGTTAATTAAATGTTTACAAATATACCGCATATTGTTAAGTAAAATGGATTTGTAGTCTGTGTGGCATTGATACTGACCAGTGACGTCCGGTTATATGTCTACAGAGAACAAACAACTAAACCAGATTTAGTCCTTTGAGGGAGATTCAAATGAATTGCCCTCAACATATTCTATTTTTGAAACGCTGCATATTTTAATGGTGATCACAAATGCTACAGAGGCTACGCGAAGGAACAAAGGCCGTAATCGGCGTGAAGGCAGGCCGAAAGTGGTGCAAGGAAGGTTGCAAATGGTAGCACTTTGTACGAAAAGGACACAACGCTAAACATGTGAACAGTGAGCGGACCATGATAAACTATATAGTTGTGTTCAGTAAATACTAATCACGCATGGCTCTTGAAAGCTTCCAGTATGTCCAGGTGTATTTTGAAGGGCCCTTATTATTATTATTATTATTATTATTATTATTATTATTATTATTATTATTATTATTATTATTATTATTATTATTATTATTATTATTATTATTATAATTATTATTATTATTGTTATTATTATTATTATTATTATTTCCGTAGCGTTGAGCAAAAATATGCCATCATTTGCAGAGAAATGTATCATATTTTTTTCCTCGTATTGTACTGTTTATTGTGTGTCTTGTATATACTTTGTGTGTCTTTTTCTTTGTTCTGGAGATCCTCTTGATTAGTCAGTTATATTGTACTATTAGGTCACCCAGTTGAAATAAATATGTTGAAACTAAACTAAACTAAACACGCTGATTTTTTGCATTGGGATTCTGGTGCAGTTACAAGCATACGGGATAACATTATTGTTATTATCATTATTAATATTATTATTATTATTATTATTATTATTATTATTATTATTATTATTATTATTATTATTATTATTATCATTATCATTATCATTATTATTATTATTATTGTTCTTGTTATTATTATTATTATTATTATTATTATTATTATTATTATTATTATTATTATAATAAACTAAACACGCTGATTTTTTTCCATTCGGATTCTAGTGCAGTTACAAGCATATGGGATAACATTATTATTATTATTGTTATTTTTATTATTATTATTATTATTATTATTATTATTATTATTATTATTATTATTATTATTATTAATATCAATATTATTATTATTATATTATTGTTGTTGTTGTTGTTATTATTATTATTATTATTATTATTATTATTATTATTATTATTCTACGTACAAGATTACATAATGTCGACTTACTTACAGTGCTCATGCATGCTGAAAACAGCTACCTAGAAGCACTACCCAGCAAGTGAAAGTTCCTTTGTGCATCTACCGATTGATTAAAAAAGGCATTGTGAGAACAAAGGAAACTACTTTCTCTTCAAGATAAAATCTAAGTACCAGCACGCACACCCGGGGCTAACTACTCGCCCTATCAGATAAATTAGCATAAGCAAACACTCTGGGACACATCTAAGATTATACCCAACCGTGCATTTCCCCCCAAATCCCGCGTTGGAGCTCAGTCAATGCTTGAAGCATATAAAGTCTGTCATGTGTCATTTATTCTGCTGTATTCCATACGTCACGTAACCTGGATGGCGAAACGCAGAATTTAGAGCAATAGGAAGTATTCGTATTAAACTATATTAACTGCAGACCTGCTCTGGTCCCCTCAGTTGCTAGGCAACAGAACTATGCCTCCGCCATGATCAGGGCACTTTCACAAGATATGTTACTGAACCATCCAGGAATAACACTTTCCTACCAAACCAATTAAATTTTTGTAAATATGTTAAGCATCTTGTATGTTTTAAAACTTAGTGAATGACTTTTCTGAAGCTTTTTGCTTTCTCAAGTTGCTCCTTTTATCACAGAAGCTCATTTGGCCCCGCTTAACACATGAATGTGCCCTCCTTCCTGTCAAGTTCCTTGCTACAGTCTACGTGGCAGTACAGGATCCCAGTTAATATGCATACCTCCTATTGCAACTTATAAACTTGTGTGAGCAACTTGTCATGTTGAAAATGCCGCACAAGTTTAAGTGACATGTTTAAATGGCTCTATGCCATAGGCAATATCATTCATGTGATATGTAAGTATTTTCAAAGATATAATTGTCAATAAAATATGGGGTATCAATACAAACGGGAACATGAATGAACGGATGCTAGTTAAAACATGAACATAGCGAGAACATCAACCTAAAGACGAAAGTGATTATGAATTGCGTCAAATAACTGTTTTATAATGGAGATTTTCGTAGAAGCCTCTCTGACTCTCCCTTTTTTCTTTTCAGTGCTGCCCACAGCGCCAGGAAATGTGAGTATCGAGTGCATATATGACAAGGGAGCCAAGATATCATGGCAGATTGTGGACGGCCAGGGCATAACCAAGCTGGAGATGACGCACCAAAGTGTCGAAACAAAGTCCAAATATAAGGTGATAACACAACTGACTGCAACAACCCGCACTTTCTTTATCGGGAAACTATTCCCTGCAACTGTATATGAAGTGTATATAATTGCTTACAACAAGGACGGCATGAGCAACCTTAGCAATATTGTCACCTTCAAAACATTACCAGGTGAGGTACACGAGATCTTGTACATTTTTGATTCAGCATTCATACTTTTCATGTATTCGGCAAAATATGGACTGAAATGTACGTTAATCTGTAGCCGCTGAGATCACTGTTACGTTCGCGCACACTCTCGAGGTACGCTAACCCCCGCCCCCCCCCCGTCCATCCCTGACAAGCTAGCCAACTGAAAAGGATTTGTAATAGTAAAATTATTGCACCAGTGCCTTCACTGATCCCAATTTAGAAAAAAGACGATTGTCCATCAATCTGTCCTCAGCTCGAGTAGAACGAGGGCCTTGAGGACTCTCCCGGTAATTAACTATGGCAGTATTTCTCAAACAGTCTTTCCACTGCCCTAAGCAGCCATGAGAAGAAAAACACTGAAACTTAAATAACTCGATACTTATATACCGATACATGGCTCAAAATTCTCCATTTAGACCTCGTGGTTCATTGAATACCGATGGCTCCAAGAAAATACGTCTTCACAGAACAAAAAAAAGTTGCTTGGAGTGAGGACAAAGAAAATTTCGCGGACAGATTTAAACAAGTCACTTGACAACCTTAAGACAATGAATGACCCTCCACTGAACCATGTAAAGCGAACTTCATTACAGCAACAGTAGTAGGTATACACTCTCTGTCGCAAATAATCATTTGATAATTAAGATTGACAAAATTCACAATTATTTTTTTTTCTATGTTATCAAGCTCCGGAAACATTTTGTAAATGTCAGTATTTATCTTCAAATACTTCTGCAAACATGTATTTTATGGAGCTACATTCCTTGATCTCCATCAAGTTTGTCATACCAGGGGTGTAGAAAGAGAATCTCTTTCCACTTCCCTGGTCATACGCAAACAGATGTTGCTCTGGCCGTGCGCGGCCCGATGGTCTCAAGGCGAATGAGTTGGACAGGGTTCGATTCCCGGGGCCAGTACAACTTGTCGCCTTGGAGTGAGATTAAATATAATGTTCACGCATGGCCTGGTTTCCTGAACACCTGTCAAGCCTCGTCTGTATCCTGCGGCTTCTCCAGTTCCCCCTTCCATGAACATTTAGGATAATTTGTTGGGTTACGGTCTGCTCTTTCCTGTGGAAAGATTAAAAATTACACTTAACAAGTTACCGAACATTAAAAAAGCAATTATCTATCATCATCATCATCATCATCATCATCATCATCATCATCATCATCATCATCATCATCATCATCATCATCATCATCATCATCATCATCATCATCATCATCATCATCATCATCATCATCATCATCAGAAAACTACGTCAGAGTTCACGGGACTACGCTCAACATAAAACATCCCTATTACAAGCAGTCACCCGCCAAAAGTGGTTCTGTGCGAATGGATCAACCTCCACTTTACCAAGAATTGACCAATTATTCCCTGTTCATATCCATGCTTTTTGCAAGCAATGCTTCAACATTTAATGTCAAGAAACATGTTTACTGTTTTAATGTTATTACATTTACCACTCCGCACCAGGCCCAATTGGCCAGTCTATATACAGTCCAATATTTACCACAGCAAGATGAAAAAACATCAATGCTGTCTACATACACTATCATATGCCTATCAACCACATTATACTGTCTGCATGGAAACTTAAAGAGAAAACCAAACAGGACCGGGATTGTCTGTGGCTATTACTACAAAGTCGTGACACATATTAGGTATTTATTATGCTCGTTCTCGTAGGTCCCCTCAGACATTATTTAATCACAAAGCGGTATAAAACTAATTTAACGTGTCAGTAAATTTTACATTATTTGTCGCAAAGGGATTATAGTGTCTGGCAAGCCTGCCAGCCTGGAGCAACACACAATTTTGAAGAGACCTTTTTAATCCATTATGGGAGATAGAGTAAGAAACATCCATATGCACTTCCAAAGTGCATGGCATATATATATATATATATATATATATATATATATATATATATATATATATATATATATATATATATATATATATATATATATATATATATATATATTTATATATAAATATATATATGAATGAATGAATGAATGAATGAATGAATGAATGAATCTTTTATTAAAGTCTCACATGCTGGAGATTACAATAATTTATACCCATATGATAACCTTCACACAGATTTTCGAACAGCCGCTTCAGATATAGCTATGACAAACTGTTAAAATGATGAAATCACGTTTAAAATGTTCATCAATAAAATCGTTGATAAAGAGAAATTTAAAGTGACGATCTACGGTTAGTATTGCAGTTGTAGCTGTACTTTATGTCCAGATAATATCCGTAAGTATGTAGTTGGGTGGCTGTTTCCTTGCCACCACACATGATTTTTATACTAACATGTTAAGACGATTGTACATAAAAATTAACCCCATAAATACACATACTATAATAATCAATCAAACAACATTCAAAAGGAAAAGCTTTCTCATTTGGAAGCAATTGTAGAGAGTTTTGGCAAGCGTCGTTATGAAATTTACGTCTTGGCATTAAAAAAATAATCTCAGTTTTCCTTCTGGGTCCAGTTCTTCAAAGTTTGGTACCATTTTACTGAGGAAATCCACAAGTACTTCCCTCTCTTTTAAATACATGTTTCACTCAAATATGACATAGTGATCATTTTCTATCTGGTCCTCACAGAAGAAACAGAAGCGTTCATGTGCTAGTAAGCTATTTGGCCCATATCGACCTGTTTCTACAGCACATCTAAACAGAGCAATAGCTCGTCTATGTCAAGCTGACATTTTCACTTTCACATATTCTACTGTTTCCAAATTTTCCTTGAACAATCTGTATGTGCGCAGTTTGTTGCCACCCTGTCCTCCATTTGCCGTGTCTCGGCTCAACGTCTGTTGTCAGTTTGTAGAAGAAACTGTCCATTGGGTTCACAAGAGTGAGGGAAGGGATGGGCTTTGGCCGGACATGGTTAACAAGCTACGATTTGTAATATCTTTCTATTATTTTCCCTTTGTGTCACATAGTGCCTGGGATTTAATGTTATTGCTTGCCTTGTCAACCTTAAATAAATATTATTATCATTTGATAAACTATCTATTCCCTCGTCTGTCATTTCATTCCGATCCCATCTTTTCCCCCGTTTTAGTTTAAGCATTGTGTGTACTTTTACACATTCATCATCTTTTTCCTATGGAAATTGACGTCATTATACTCTTCAACTAGCACTCACTTAAATGTTGAAAAATATTGGCTACGTCAGAAGATGCATGTATCTTGACCAGCTGCATAAATGGCTCCCTTTTAATAAAAGATGAAACATTTACGCAAGAATATGGTTGGACAACAGTTCCCTGGAGAAGATTTTCTAATTATATTATGACTAACTCTATGACGTTTCCATTTCTCTGGAGGGAAAGTACCATACACACGGTGACACTGTTGTAATCTAGATATACATGCTGATATTAATGAGGCTACGTAGTGTAGTGTCATGAGCTTACTTTTAAACCATAACATGCACTACAAATCATAATCATGATAAAATTCCTAACGGTGCTCGGATTTATTGCGGAACAAATAAGCCCTAACAGAGCTCCTCTCCACACTACACGGAACAAAGGTTGAGAAACTGAGGCCCATTTTAACCATGGCGCCCCAAATAATGTTCCATTCACAGATGCCTTCTCTTTTTGATGAAACAGTCTTTTTATCACGCACAGGGAAGTACTTGGATGCCACAGATATGATAAGATTAATGTATGCAACATAATGTGGGCATGCTTTTTGACAGGATTACACATTGACTGAATACAAGAAGTGACACTTTAAAATAGAGCAATCACGCTCTACAAACAATATAACAGGCCAATTTATCACAGTAGATTTGGCCGTATTGGACTTGACAATGCTGGACGCCCGTAAACAAGAATATCCAGGAAAAAATTCTTATGGCTCTTTGCAATATTTTCTATGGATAACCTTGTTCGTTTTACCTGATGTTACTTATGATCATTCGCAAATTTGTGTTCAGAGACTTGTCTTATATTTCACAATCAGGCAATGAAGCCTGCAATATAGATAAAGACGATCATTTTTCCAACCCAAATTAGAAAATATTGATCAGCAATTTTGTTTTATCTTATTTACCTCAGCTGACTTGTCAGCCACCTGAAGTTATACAATGGTCATGTCCATTGTCTGTCTGTCATATTTTCACATTTCAATTTTAAGACTCTATCAAAAGCTTGGCTATATTAAATTTCAAAGGTGGTGGGGGGACACAACTTGTGTACGTCTCTACCAAGATTTGTGTGTGTGTGTGTGTGTGTGTGAGAGAGAGAGAGAGAGATAGATAGATAGATAGATAGATAGATAGAGAGAGAGAGAGAGAGAGAGAGAGAGAGAGAGAGAGAGAGAGAGAGAGAGAGAGGGAGGTATTGGTATTGCCTTTTTCCCTTTGTGTTTGTTTGTTTGTTGTTGTTGTTTTTTTGTTTTTTTTTGTTTTGTGTGTGTGTGTGTGTTCGGAAATCCCCGTAGCTGAATGATAAATTACTTTACAATTGCACAGGGACATGCCTGGATACCCTCAGGCTTGAATTTGAATCACAACTGGCGCTGCAGTTATATTTCTGTTTCCCGAATTTTTGAGTTTGTTGTGTTTAAAAATTTCTCTAAAACTGCAGGAGGGATTCAATCCAGACTTGGTAGAGATGTAGCTTAACTAAATTCTTATCAAGCAGGTATAAGTTGTGTTGCAAATATTGTTTCCGGGGTTTGGTGGAATTTTCAAAATTATGTAATAAGCGATAAGAGTACGTGTTGATATACGAGTGTATATATGTGTTCACGTATTTTTCTCATCAGATCCACTTCAAAATTAGTGGGGATGTGCTTAAAAGGATCTTGGCAAAAGTAGGTCACAAACTTAAGTATCTGGTTCTTTCATATCCGTATACCAACTGCGCAAAGTTAACCTATGCTCAGCTCTGCTAATCTCAGGTAGATTCAAGCTGCAGATGAAGGTCAATTCAGCTCAGATCAGACCAGGTTGAGACTTATTTGGGGTTGAATGTATCTTAATAAGCTGAGGATGGCTTGTTTACATAGTCTTCGTGTTTGAGATTCGGGTTCGTTTATGTTCCTTTATGGCCAGGCGAATTGACAGACAGAATATTAATAGAACCGACAAAATTATATCTGTGTCATTTCATTATTTCGTTCATAAAAATTCTATTGTAAGGCACCGACGAGATTTGTTGCTCCTGTAAAACGTCCAAATTTAAACTGTCGAATTTCCTGTTTTTCCCACTGTATCCAAAGTATTTATCCCCGAATTTGCACCATACTACATTGAAAACCCGTGGGATATGGCCTATGTGATATTGTTGACCACATCCCATGGATGGTACTACTTTTTACCGTATTTGTAAAATCAGAGACTTGGTTTTCCAAACATGGCAGGAATCAATTCCATATTTGGTTTGACTTTGGGTCAAAATTTTACAATTTTTTTTCAGCAGCACTACAGACCCAAAGGGAGTCCCATCAAACATAATACAACCACTGTGGCTTGTTTCGTGACTAAAAACACCTCGCTCCGCTTGGTGTTTGTAGCATGTATGTAAGCCTTTATTTTACCAGGGACTCAGCAGTTGCTGGTTTTCAAAGTGACTCTGACATAAAACAAGTAGACAAACAGGACGCAGACGAAATATTAATATGTGAAGAATTGAAGAAATTTAAGAGTACAGTTGTGTGTTGGCAATGTTCATGTGCTAGTGCAATAACTAAAAACAGTAAAACAGGTCTCTGCTTAAGTTGCCTTTGAATGGTGAAACAAGCCCCTGTGCATTCAACAGCTGAGCGGGCACCAAAATGTGCACTTATGCAACAGGAAGCAGGTATCAACAGCACGCCATGTGCAGCATTCTCCAGGGAAATTCTTCTTTTCAGAAACCTTTAACATCTGTTGAAAACACTCCCCGGACTGTGTTTTAATCGTTTGTCCCAACGACGTAGCAGGTAGCCATCGCCCCGTTCTTTCGCGCAATGCTCGCAATGCTGCCGTCAGTGATGGGGCCAATCTGACGGCCCTTAGTCAGTTGAGCTCCACGGGTGTATGCTTCGGAATGTTTGCTGGTACAACATTCCAAAGAACGTTACCTTCCAATTCTCCTCTCCACCAAATTAATTCCATATGTAAATAATAAACAGTGACTTTTCGTCGAGATTTTGGGCTGAAGCGACGGTCGTTGGAAAAAAATCCGCCATTAGGTCTACTCCCGACCGCTTTAAAATTTATATTCATACGCGCGGCATGACTGTGGCAAAGTCCGATGCAATGTTATGAAATAAAATGATACAAGTGATATAAATTGTCTTTTCTCCTGCCGGGGATAAATACAAAACAATCCTTGTCGTAAATATGTCTAACCCCCCCCCCCCCCCGTTGTTTGCCTGCCTGCGCGCCTGATCACCCGGGCCTTTTTTACGCTTGGGTGATCAGGCGTACCGACAGCAAATAATGAGGGGAGATTTGGTTTGAAAGATAAACGACTTGGATTTTTTTTTCTCTATTTGTTTTAGGCTGATGTTGATGGAAAATATTTCTACAGCCACGCAGATAAATATTAATAATAATAATAATGATAATAATAATAATAATAATAATAATAATAATAATAATAATAATATTATTATTATTATTATTATTATTATTATTATTATTATTATTATTATTATTATTATTATTATTATTATTATTATTATTATTATTCCTTTACATTAGGGGCACGGAAGGCAGGGTAGAGCCCACGGTCCGTCAGTTGCACATGTAACAAAATAAAAGTCATTATAGGGACTAAACACTTGTACAGCTGTAGACCTCTGTCTTGCCCTAAAAACCTAGAGTCAGCTGCACAGGAGGAATGTCAGACAGAGCTTTCCTGTACGCCCATTGAACACACTGACATGTCAAGATAAATAGGTCCCCCACTTCACTAGCCACAGACACCAAGTAGAAAACTTAACTGTTTGCTTACGGATGACGCCATAAATAAAGGCCAAATATAGGAATTATACATATAGTCCAACCCTTTCTCCAGTTGGTTCCAATGTTTTAAACAAATCTCTGTCAACCCAAGACAGCTAGTGCGGGCCAAAAATTTCAACCGTGCTCTTTTAAAATTGCTTATATTAAATGGATACTTTTCACCAAAAGTCGTGCAAGTTTTAAAGCATCTACCAATACAGGGACTTATTTCCGTAAATTTCCTGGAAAAAATGAAGTACTTAGCTCTCATTGGACCACTTCATGAAGCTATATCCTATCATGTACTCAGGAAAAAGTACAGTCCACACCTGTGTTACTGAAAACTTGTCTCAATTCGCTGACGTAGGGTCAGACACATTTAGCTCGACTGTCATGTTCCTCGAGCGTATCATTTAAAATTGATTTACATGGACCCGTGTCAGGTACATGGGAATTCATTCTATACAACTATTAGACCCTATTGCGATCAAGTATAACCTGTAATGATAACCAGCGTGGCCACCTTTGCTGGATTAGAATGGACTTGTAAAACAACTTTTGCCTTTTGTATGCTGCATAACCTTCGGAGCTCCAACTGCTTCCTTTGTGGCATTTAGCCACACAGCGCTACCGTGGGAGAGGGCGGGTAAAATACCGCTTTTCCAGATACTTTCACCACAACTTACTCTATTTACGCTCTTATGCGCAGAATGAATACTACAATGGTAACCACGTAACCTTTTGAAGCGAGGTTACTTTTAACATGGTGAGTATCTGACAGAGATTTAGAGAACATAAAGTCCCAAATACCTTTATTCACAACATTCGGAGAGAGTTGCGCAATAATCATTTTTTATAAGGATCCTATATATTGCCAAATACCATAACCTTTCAGTTGTCCTTGTAAACGTCATTCCACACCTTTTAAGAAAAATATTCAGCTACATTTAGCATACTCGTTAACAGTTCGTCACTATCGGCCATGAGCGCCACATTACCAGCTTACAATAGAAGAATTTTTTCCACTTTTATAAGATACACCATTTTTAAAGTTCGAAGGTAAATCAGACATGTTCGAAGAAATCCACAGTGGCTGCGGTAATACAATGTCTGTTATTTTCTACATAGCAGCGGTCTAATCTATTTCGAAGTGCCGTTTGCAACAGACTGGGATGATGTCGCTCCTGTTTTTGCTCAAACACTATAGCTCTGCCTGGTTATTTCCAGGGGGAACAAACCCTGTGTTTTACTAATCCCGCACATAAAAGGACGTCGGACGGCCATTTGTAAGCCACGAGTCTCATCAATGTCGGATGGAGTTATGGCTGTTCCATGTACTAGTGACCGTTACGCCGCGTCTTGATAACCGGTTGTATACAGTCAAATGATCTCAAGTACAGGCTCAACCTGTCCACTTTCATTTGCTTTCAAGTTACATTACATTACTGGTCACTCTGTAGGTGAATGAGGTGACTGAAGTCTTGATGGGAAATGAGTGCGGCGCTCTGTGACCTTTAACACCGGCTTCAGCTATCCCAAAGGGGATTTTCTGATCCAAATTGTATCTAAGTTAATTGCATTACACCGGCACGTATATTTGTAAATGTCAGATCGCGAATCTATTAAATATAAACCTATTTCATTATACACTAGTTAGACACACTGGCTAATATAGGGATCCTATATATTTAATGGACAGCAAAATCATTAAGCAACATCCACGTTAACACTTTGCCACACAACTAGGTAAATGTCAAAGTCGCATTCCTGATGTCCTTTTTTTATTTTCCTATTCTTTAACTAAATGTTTTTCCTGTAAGTTACAAAGCAAAAGCAGCGAGAAGTGCGCCCTCAGCTTCTGTGTTTTCCATTGCAACATCTTGGTGTCTAGCCAGGTCGTATAATACTAGTATTACTACTGTCAAAATATGACAGGTAATTAAAGTAAATTATGGGTCAGCAAGTGAGTTATCAATATCCTGAGAGCGATCTAGTAAAGAGTGGTTGCATTTACTTCGAAGTTATCTTATTTCTTGTGTCAATAAAATCAGACAAATACGTCTCCAGGTTAGAGTAATACTGAGTATGTTGATCACAGCGTGTGTTCAAACTTATGTGGCCTAACGTATGTAACATGACCCTATACCTTAAAATCGATTGTCTTGTATTGTTCCTTCATTTTGCATTGTATTTAGAAGGTCTGAATACAATTTAGCAAAGGGCCTGTTTATATGATATGCCCATTGTCAACAACTATACGGTGTGTGTTAAGTGCTCAGCGCAGATGGTGCCACATGTATGACATCTGTTGAGTCAAAGTCATAACTGGCTGGACTAGGGTTATTATCGATGAAGACTTCAATATGTACCCCATGGACTACTCCTAATTCAGACCAAAGGTTTATCTCATGATGTCGCAGCCATTCTGTCTCTTATGACATGCGTTAGTTTTAAGCATGACATTTTCAAATTCTCTCACCCGGAAGCTATCTCTATTTGCTAGGAACTCCACAGAAGACATGTATTCTTCCGCCGGATATTACCTTCAATCATACATTGCATACTGTCCCTTATAAGTATCGCCTGCTATAATTGTATATCCGATATTCATCCCAACGATGACTTTTATGTAGTTTGTTCGCAAGCTTAATTGTATATCCTGTATTTATTCCAAATATGACTTTTTCATTTGTTCATACTACTGAGATCAAGCTGCGATAATTTAAACTGGCTTGTTGAAAACGTTTTCAACAAGGTCGCCCTCCCAGCGGCTGAAATAGGAACTCTATGCCTGCACTTGATTTACCGACAACGAAAATTCCTTGCACACACTATGTAGTGCACTTGGTTTGGGTAGGTAGCAAACTTTGTCACTGCAACCAACACAACTACTCCAAGAGTAGTTGCGCCAAGCAAGTTGTGTGCTATAGATTTGCATTTTCGATGGAAACAGAACGACCATGTGGATATTTGTAGCTAAGAAGCCACGACAATCAGAGGTTAAATCACAGGGCAACATGTGAACACATTTTACCCACTTGACTTACAACCGACAACCACTTGCAACCTGTAAACACAACGCAATTGAATTGCCGGTAAATCAAGTCGCCCCTATATGAGCAAGAAGACTACAATGGGAGGAGTAGGCACTTGTATTTGTGTCGATTGGAAAGCTTATTTCCGCGTAATCAATTTGTAAACAAACCAATTAAGAAACCATTTTGTATCTCAAATAACTGACGACATAACCCGTGCTTTGACAACATCTCTTTCATGCGTATAAGCATGATATTGGCAAAATCTCTCTAGCGTAATGCTGGAGGAAACGGAGGGGCAGGTTGGTCGTACTGAAAGAACAGCAAAATTGCGAATGAACGATGTTAACAGTACATTCCGCAAAGTCCACCTCTATGTGATCATCTTTTTCTGAAAGCCTATATTATTAATATACTTTATTTGATCCCAGAGGACGAGTAAAACAATTTAAACTTGGAGGTCATGCACTGGTCATTCATTATGTGACCTAATTAAATTGAAATTCACCGCCTTGTCAACTTTCATGCCGAAACTGTCTACGTGAACAATTAAGACTGATTAAAGTGCAATTGATGCTTGTATATAGCCAATATTATACAATTATAATTTGTAAGTCATACATTTCTGTTATTGTTACAGTGTCCTAATTTTGAGTTACATCCAGATACAGCTGTTTTTCTCTCACCAACATTGCGCTGACCATATTTTCAGTTATTTTTGTATCGTTGTCTCTCTTTTTTTCTGTGCATTTTCTTGTTGCTTTATCTGAATCCTGGCTAGATGAACATTATGCCGATCAGCTCCTTCTCATCGATGACTTCCAACCTCCGTATCGTACAGACCGCACAACAGGAAGATGCGGCGAGTTTCCGACGTTTATTCACGCTTCTCTACCGTGCATAAAACGCCCAGATCTTGAAAGCATAGATTGCGAATGCGCCTGGGTTGAAATTTTGATCCGGCGCGGGAAGGTATTATTTGGTAACTGGTATCGTCCACCTGGCCAGTCTGCAGAAATCCGTGACGCGTTTCTCAGGTCTTTGGTATCTTCCATTTCCTCTGCCATTGAATGCAACCCTCACATTTTAATTGTAACTAGCGATTACAACGACAGGTGCTCTGATTGGAAATCCCAACATGACGACAGCGATTCAGGTTTATCTGTGGTTAACCTTGTGAATCAGTACAATCTCTTTCAACTTATAGATGAACCCACCAGGATAAATGAATACTCGAATAATTTATTAGACCTTATCATTACTGATTCTCCAGGTCTTGTTCTGGACTCTGGAACCCTTGCCCCAATCTCAAATTCTGACCACTATGTAATCTTTTGTTCTCTCTCCATTTCTCTCCCTAAGGACAAACCTTTCAAAAGATCAGTATGGAATTTCAATAAAGCTAATTTTTGTGACCTCAATGCTGCCTTTTCTACAGCCCCTTGGAACATTCCTCATGATGTCTTTGATTATATTGATGGTGCCGTATCATACTGGTCTAAACTCCTTCTATCTACAGCAAGGGACCTTATTCTCTTTATGGCTTTATGGAAGTTACCATTCGCCCTAAGGACAAACCTGAGAAAACTGCAGACATTAAAAAAAAAACATATTTGACGTCAAAATCGTGCGTGGGAACGCTTTACGGGAGCATCCAACAAACCCCGCCACCATAATTAGGACCCATCACCTCAAGATTGACATGTTATACCAATTTTACAAAAAATATCGCAATAAGGTTGGAACCATAATGAGGAAATCTATCTCCTCTTACTTTTCTAATTTGCAGCTTCGACTTGATGAAAAAGACATTAAGCTTAAACAATGGTGGACCATGTCCATGTCTGTCCTGGAACGCAAAATTCACCAAGATATATATTCCAATCATTGACGATAGCAAGGTCGTATCATGAATCACAGAAAATGTGAAATTTTTAGCTCATACCTTGCCAGCCAGTGTAAAACACATCCTGATCTTGATGCCCCATCCCTGTCCGATTTCACGTTCTGAACTGATGCAAGTTTTGGCGATATTACCATTAATGAAGACAGTGTTAAGAAAGTTCTATCTTCCCTGATATTATCCTTTGCTTCAGGCCCAGATAATATAGGGAAGATCCTACTTAAGAACACAGCAGATTCGATCTGTAAACCACTTAAAAAAATCTTCCGATTTTCTGTTCGTCTTTCTCTTTTTCCAGATGCTTGGAAGAGATATACATATGTCCTGTCTTCAAAAAGGCCAAAATACAGATTAAAAACAATTATCCTCCTATTTCATTGCTCTGTAATGTTTCAAAGGTTTTTGAACGACTGGTCTTTAATGCACTCTATGAATACTTGACACAAAATAACCTACTCACTTCCAAAAAATCCTGGCTTTAAGGCCACTGACTCAGCTTGTGTTCATCCTTTACAATATCTACAACGGCCTAGAACAATTCAGAAAAGCCAGAATGGTGTTTCATAGATGTTTCCAAGGTGTTTGATAAGGTTTGGCATCCTGGCCTCTTTTTTAACTTCGACAAATCGGCATCTCTGATAACCTTGTGGCCTTGATTGATAGTTGTGTCTCAAACCGATTCCAACGAGTATATATTCATGGCCAATCTTCATCATGGCTACCTATCGAAGCTGGTGTGCCCCAGGGTTCCATTTGGGACCCACTTCTCTTTCTGGTCTATGTGACTGACCTAGTTGACAATATTACATGTGATGTCAGACTTTTTGCTGACGACACCAATTACTTGAAGTTGTTGATAACCACATCGAAACTTCTAATCATCTGAACATTCATCTCTCCAATATACATAGCTGAGGAAAGCTGGGGCCTGTTATCTTTAACGCTTTCAAGTGTCTTTGTGTCATATGTTCAACCAAACTTGTTGAACCAGACCGCCCACCCATTCGTCTCAGAGACTCTGAAATATCTGCAGCAGACTCACACACTCATCTTGGTATTACTCTAAGTAGCAATTTATCCCGGCATGCTCACATTACTCGTATTACCACCAAAGCGAGCCAGCAAATTGCCGTTCTGCAGTAGATTCAAAAACCAGCTTCCCGGCAAAACTCTGATTAAACTCTATTTAACTATGATTCGACCAATTCTTGAATAGGTTGTGTGCTCTTTGACAACTGTGGTCACGGATTTTCTGATCTTATTGAATCAATGCAGTTTGAAGCTGCCAAGATATGCACAGGTGCATTAAGACACACGTCACATGCCAATCTCTTACGTGAACGTAGTTGCACAACACTCGCCAGAAAGCAGAAAGAAGTACATTAAGTTCCTTCTTCTTTACAAAATGTATCACAACTTAACACCCTCCTATCTCTCTCAACTAATTCCTCCAACTATTAATGGCCGAAGCCTCCGCCCAATAGGATGTATTCATATTTAAATGCGGTCCTACTCTAACATCTATTGAGCAAAAGAGGGAGCCACCTGCATGAGGGCAGACCCATGTATTTAGCATGGTCAAAAGTACTTTCTCAAAAAAAAAATAGAGAACACAAACACAGAATAATCGTAAGAAAATGTTTTAACATATATTTGGAACATACGGGGGGCCTAAATTGATTAGAAATGAGCTCTCTTTTGGTTAAAAAGGTGTTATTTATGGATGTTTATGTAGTATATTATACAAATCTGCCCTGATCATGGTCAAAGCATCAGTCTGTTGCCCTGGCAACACAGGAAGTGAGCAGGATCGCAGTTAAATATGAATGTCGCGCATTGGCTCCATACGTGCCATTAATTGCGTAACTTATCATTAATACAAATCCTTCCTACATGACACTATTAGGCTTTGGAACAATCTTCCGTCCAATATAATAGACTCATTTCCCTCCAAATATTCAAATCAAAACTGAAAGCAACTCTACTAGCAGTGGATCATGCTCCTGCTTACTATACCCAAGGTCACAGATTTGCCAACATTTGTCATACCAAGCTCCGTCTTGGATTCTCGAGACTTAGAATCTGCAACATTTTCTGTTCTTTTGTCCAAAGTATTCAACTTATAGAAATAAACTTCTTAACTCCATCATCCCTATTATTGCTCCCGGCGTCCACCCGAATCTGATTATACCCGCAGCGAGTGACAGACTAGCTCATATTCTTCTCTTCGGTAGCGAAGAATTGTCCATTCCCTTCAACTTACAAATTTGTGATGTTTTTCATAGATACACCGTACACACAAGACGCTTCATATTTTACTTCTGTTATGCATGAATAGTAATTAACAATTGAGTTGGTCGCTGATTTACCTTTATGAAATTTCCTACCACTAGTCCGTATTATTGTGAACAGGGACGTATATGTGTACTTTCTACCTGTAGTGAACTATTTCACTTTTTGTTTTCATTTTGGTAACTTTAACTTTTTTTTGTATTTTCGTAAGCAGGGTACAAATCTGAAACATGTGTACAGCTTATCTATAAATTGGTAACTTTCTTCTTGCTGTGTCCTGTGTGCTTTGTAATGTACATTTTGTGTGTGTTACACTATGTTCCGGAGACACCCCCCCCCCGCCCCGATTAGTGGCATCTCGATGTACTATAGGGCGATTCATTTGAAATAAATATGTTTAAACTAAACTTAAAATAGCCTATGGCTAAAACAAATTCTCCTCAAGTGACTACAAGTACATCAATCATTGATACTTCGCACTGTAAATACGAAAATAAGTAAAACGAGAAAATACACATACGATATAAAGTATAACAGAACAATTTCGTCATGCGCATATACCATGACCGAGCAGAAGGTGAAAAAAACACAAACTGCTACTCGCTCAATTCAAACAAATATATAATTATCACCAAAGAAACCTTACCATTGAATAAAGTATGCCATCCCATATAATAAGGAAACCACGTGAAATCAAACCAAATACATAAATTTAATATAATAAATCATAATAGCGATACGTAGATTTAAAAAGCAAACAGTTGAATGTAGGTATAATACCAATTGGGTGTTCAACACAAACAAAATCATGATGCAGGATTATAAGGAAAATCATGCGAAATGCGTACACAGTACTTAGAACACTAAAATGTGTATACAAAATATTTAATAACTACGCATGATACATAAATCCAAACCAAACATGAAAATCGAGGTGGAATCATTTCGTCTGTATCACTAGCTCTCATAAGCTTTTTAAACCTTGAGGTCTTAACAGTGTAAGTGTATATATCTGCTTATAATCAGGTGATAATGTGAACTTGCGTTTTGATAATTTACCAGATGTGTCTCAATACTATGTGTTAAGTACATTAATAATATGGATCATATATAGAGTGCCACCCGACGTTTGTTATTACGTATGGCTATCACTCAATAATCCAGAGAATTTTCCCAAGCTTTTTGGTATGTTTGGTGCACAGCTATCCCAGACTGCAAGCACTGTTCATGTTTAGCTCTCTGCGAGATTCTGTACTTTACTTCATATGTTACGTTTGATTTGCTAGCTTCTTTAATAACTTTGACTGCCGTTATTGGCGTCAAATGTTACTTGTGCTTTACATAATAACTCTGTGTTATCCAGGAAATACTCCGATATGGATGTTTATTTACTTGTAATTTCTCCACTCCTGATCCTACTAGCAGGAGATATACAACTCAGTCCTGGACCTACTACCAACATCCGCAATATGACACTCTGACACATAAAAGTTGGCAGCCTGACCCAGGATAAAACGCGGTGTAGCCGTGCTGATATTGCCCATCAACACGATGATGTTGGCCTTTCCGAAAAGTTTCTGTCACAGAATTCAGCTGACAGCTGCTTGTCATTGCCTGGTTACCACTCTCTTATGCGAAGGGATCGCCCTAGCGGTGTGGGCGCGGGTGTTGCACTCTATGTTTATCAACAATTCTTAGTATCAAGGCGTCATGATTTAGAATGTCCTGACCTTGAACTCTTTTAGGCTGAAATCAAGTTACACAGTAATATCTTCTTATGAGGGGTCGTATATAGACCACCCGATTCACCTGCTTCGTTTTTTTGGGACAAACTGCAAAGTTTGATCACGCTAGATATGGATAGAAATATTGGTTAAAACGTTTTTTTGTTTTGTTTTTTTTTGTTGTTTTTTTTTTTTGTTTTTTGTTTGTTTTTTGTTTTTTTTTTAATTATTTCTGAAAAAATACAATTGGGAAACAGGGCGTTACCGTACATCAATCCCTGTTGCACATAAAAAATGGGAGGAGAAATTAACAAGTCACTGACCAAGAGACACATTTACTAGTAAGGAAGACATTGCAGTGCCAAAACATATAGAGTGGCGATGCCACACGGGTTTGAAGAAAAACAACGATACAGGACGCCACAGACAGGGACAGGTATGTTGAATAAGGCCTTCTTACCAGGAAGGCGTCGCCACATATATATATATGTATGGCGATGCCACACGGGATGAAGAAAAACAACGATACAGGACGCTACATACAGGGAAAACAGGTATAATACACTCTTTCTTATCCTGCTGTACACCAGAGCTATGTGACTGCTTCCAGCCTGCCTGTTGCTCTGATGTAATCGTGGACTGCATCAAAAAATTTTTCATTTTGCTGCGATGTACATGCTTTGTCGTCATATAATTAAGTCGAACCTGTGAAGTGTGCCAAGCGTAATGCAATAGTTTGTAGTACATTTCTAGCGGTTAAATAAGGCGGGCATTCACAAAAATAGTTATAAGTTAAAAGTATCTTCGTTACCATTACCACAGGCACACATGGGGTATTCTCTCAGACCTCTTTTGAAGAGGTCAAAATTCAGCCTGCTGCACTCCATGCGCAATCGCACATGGGATACAGCAAGCCTTCTATCGCCTCAATAGATCATTTTGTTTTACTCCTTTTGTATAGCTATTCAGTTTTTTTCTTGAACTTAGAAAGATCCTCAGAATTTCATACATCATTAGGTAGATTGTTCCATAAACGTACAGCTGAAGAAAAGAAATAAGAATCTAATTTTTTTCGTCAGCGAAAAAAAGACAGATTACTCCCTGATCTTCCATTATGCCTAATTGTCGCCTTGAAAAAAGCAGGAATAATGCTACGTAAGTATTGTGGAGCTTCCTTGTGAATAATTTTGAAAAAGAGGGTCCATTTGCTTTTTTCTCGACGTACCGAAAGTTAAGAAGTCGGAGAACGGACACCTTGGTACCTAGCGAAATATTACGATAACGATCAACGAACAACCAGGGCTATGCTTTTTTCACCGAACAACCCTGGTTATGCAGCCATGCTGTTTCTCCGGCCCAAGGTAACCCTCCAGGCAAGCTGAAATAAAATGATGTGTTTCAGTTAATTTAACTGCAAAATAACGGCACATACATGACGGCTGCTTCCTCGATAAATCTTTCAACCGGGGTTAAGGCTATGCTGTTTCACCGAACAACCATGGCTATGGCCTATCCAGCTATTCTCTTTTCCCAGCCCAAGTTCAATTGCTACCCCAGGCAAGTTGAAATAAAATAATGTGTTTGAGTTTACTTTGCTGCAAAATAACGGCACACGACGGCCAGTTTCTCGATATTTTTTTCCAGCCATGATTGATCAACTTTTATTTTGGCAGGGCGGCTTGAAACTTTCATTTAATTTTTTTAAATTTTCTGTTTCATATACTGTGTTTGAGTCGCCTTTACTGCAAAATAAAGGCACACGACGGCCACTGTCTCAATACAATCTTTCAGCCAGGATCGCTCAACTTTTATTGGGGAAAGCCGGCTTGAAACTTTTATTTATTTTTAAAATTTATATGGTCATATACTGTGTTTGAGTTGGCTTTGCTTCAAAATAACGGAATACGACGGCCACTTTCTCGATAAAGTCTTTTAGCCAGAGTTGATAATTTTTTTGTTAGGGAAGGGGGGGGGTGATTTAAAAAAAAAAATTATGTTTCATTAAAAATTATTTTGCGTCGGAACTGGGGCCATTTCAATTTCAGTGGGGTCGGTCGGGTTATCGGAACTACACATAGATTTTTCTTAGGCCTTAGGTAACTTGGACATTTGTTGCATTACTATGGATTCCCCTTTTACACTTTACCTCGTTTGATATGAGTTTAATTTGTTACCTGGGCATAGCCGAAGGCACTTGTGTATAATAAGTAACCAAATTTAGATATTTCCGCTTGTCTGCAAGATTCGCCCGACCCAAACCAATTAATACCTTGATCTGACAATGTGTTTCCATGGCTCTAGAGTTGTATAACGCTGTATTATATTGAATTGACTCCCCCATTTTACAATATCTGAGTTAGCGGTCACCAAAGACAGCAGAAGCATATTACAAGACCGGTCTTATGAATGACGTATGGATAAATTCCAATCCATTTATGGATAATAGAGGAGAAATATGTTTAATACGACCATAACGTGACATAGTCTTAGTAGATATGTGAATAATATGACTGTCCCATGAGAAATTAAAATGACTCGATCACTTTTTCTGTTTTTTGTTGGGTTGAAATCAACCTTCCATTTCCTTCTCCCGTCTTGAACAACAGCTCAACTTTAATTCAATATAATGGTAGTTTCATAGGTTATGATAACAATCACCAACAATGATGTACCGTCAGCAAAAAGACATGCTTTGCAGGGTTCAATCCTCTACTAAATCATTTATAAAAACAAGAAACAAAAGGGGTCCAAGCACGCTCCCTTGAGGCACACCAGATTCAATTGGTACCCAGTCGGATGATGTACCTTCCAACAAAACTCTTTGTTTACGATTACTAAGATATGACTCAATCCACAGAAAAAATAACGGGTTACAATTGGCAAATTCTTTTAGTCTATGAGGAAGACCGCAATGCCAGACTTGGTCGAATGCTTTAGATATGTCTAAAAGACCATTCGTATCTCTTTAGTGGTATCAACTGCTTGAGACATTTGGTGGACAATATTCATTGGCTGATAAAAAGTTGAATCCAGTTTTTTTAGAGCCGGAGTTGCGTTCACTGAGTAGCCTGTTTGAAATAAAATATGCGTATCATCTTTTAAATATACACATTTCAAACACGTTTGACAAGGAAAATAAATTCCTGTATGCTTGTTTTATCAGCTTCCAGAAAGCGTTTGACACTGTTTGGCATGATGGACTCTTGTATAAACTAATGCACTACGGAATCAATGGCTACCTTCATAACATAATAAAGGACATGTATCAAAATTCTGTTACACAAATCAAGTTATCTAAAGGCATTTCTGACGACATAATCTCACGAAAAGGCGTTAAGCAAGGATGTGTTTTGAGTTCAACTTTATTTAATTTGTATATTAATGATCTCCCTAGAATTCTCGACGATAGCTGCGAACCCTGTAATTCTGAGAAACAAAACAATCAGTTGCCTCCTTTACGCTGATGACCTTATTCTACTATCTGAAACCGCAAAAGAACTTCAAACTAGCTTACCTAAATTACATGATTTTTGTCAGGACTGGAAACTAAACATAAACATTAAAAAATCCAAAATAATGATTTTCAACAAATCCGGTAAAAAGATAAAAAAGAAGTTTTATATTGGTCGGAACTTACTGGAAAATATAAGTAGTTATAGTTATCTCGGAATTGAAATATCTCTTAATGGTTCATTTGAAAATGATATCAAAAGACTTTGTGAAAAAGCAAATAAAACCCTTGGGAAATTAAAACAAATTCTTCCAGTCGATGAAACAAGCATAAAACAACAGTTGAACTTATTTGATAAGCTGATCTCCCCGATACTATTGTATGCATGTGAGGTATGGGGAGCTTATATTACAACTCCATCCATACAATATTAAACAATAAGCTTTCTGGATACTTCAGCTTAAACTATGAAAAATTCTATATTATTTATCTACGATATTGTCTTGGCGTCCACTGTAAAGCTTCTAAGATTGCATTCTTTAGTGAACTTGGCACAGTACCCCTTTCCTTAAACAAACTAATGCTTGTGAATAAACACTTTTTTGGAATTGTTTATATGCCACCAGAAAGCTTACTATATAACTGCTATTTGTCTAATATAGATTCCCCAAATACGCATTCCTCTCAATGGGCCTGTACAATCAGAGATACATTTTAAAGTTTAAATCTAGAAGATATTTGGCATAACAAAGGAAACAATGCAGGTATATTTCCCTCTAAGTTGGCGATAAAAAACAAATTCCATACACAGTGGAAGGAAAATCTAAATTCACAAAGTGGTGAAGATAAAAAATTACGAACTTATTCTCTTTTCAAATCGAATTTAAATACAGAAATGTATCTTTACCACGTAAAAGATTTCAAAATACGTAAAAAATATCATTCGACTCCGCATAAGTGCTCATAATTTATATATTGAAACTGGTCGACATAAAAGACCCAACAAATTCCCGCTATGCAAAGAATTTGTGATACCTGTAAAGAAATTGAAAACGGAAGGCACTATGTCTTGGCGTGTTCTTAATTCGACCAACCAAGATAGTTTTTCCATGCCATAACACATATTTTTAATTTAAAAAGCCTTTAAGAAGAAAGCGTATACACATTCATCATGAGCCTTAATGATACAGAACTGAATTCCCAATTTGCCATCTACATAAAAGAATGCACAGAAATTAATGGACCTCTCGAACTTTACCTTACGTTTTACCCCCCCCCCCCAACCAACCAACCTCCACTTGTGTAAATTAGTCCTGCCATTGCAACATTGTTCTATACATGCTTCAGCATACCTTACCGTTTGTATGTTAATTTTTCATGTACTTGTGTTTTTGTAGTGTCATATTGTATTGTTTTGGCAAAATGCCATTGTTTGTTATAATATGGTTCAGCCAATAAAGTTCATACAAAGTTCATACAAGGAACAGAGTAGATAAACTGGTCGGTAATTACTTGTACAGTGTGGATCTTCTTTTTTAAGTAAAGCAGCCACATTGGCTTCTTTCCAGGGACTGTAAAAAGTAGAAGTAATCAGTGGCAAGTAATGGAGTTTGGTGACAGGAGTGAATGTATACTGAACAAACAAACGCAGCTCATTACCTGGTGGTTCTGAATCACTGTGGCAAGAGTTGACTTTGTGGGAAGCTGTTTTTGTTAAAAAGTTGTAAGGAAATAAATTTTGCCTTGTAATAATATTGATTTCCTTCCTTGCACGTCAAGCTGAAAGGTACCAAAATTTTGATTGCTACCAGAACAGAGATATTTTCATTTTTATATGTACCCCAAGCAAGATCCCAACTGTTTACGTTCATAACGATATATGCCTGGTTTCACATGCACTAGATGAACAACAGAAACACAAAAGTATTTCTTGTCTGAATGCACTCACAGAGGTTTCTCTCAATGAAATGCAGACTGCTTTCCATGCAGTCTTCTTGATATGAGTAGGGCTATTAGGTCCGTTATAGTACTTGTCCTTGCGCACGCAAACAACGTCCTCTTTGTGCATAAAGCGTCGTAATCAATGCGAGCTACAGAGAAATGTTTCGCACGAGGGAGCTTCAGGTGATTTCTTGCCTTAATCAGCCACATTTTTATGACCACAACCTAAATGATTATTTAATTGACGATATTCAGTCAGATGGTTGATGAAACCAACTTGGTTGTTAACTCAGGGAAAGATAGCTCATGATGACCCATTACGCTTTTTAGTAGTTGACAAGATTTTTCTCTTGGGTAGGTTTGTTTGAATTATTTTATTATTGGTTACAGACCTATCTTCACTTTTTACTGACAACCATACCACAATATGTTTTGGAGTCCTTTTGGAATGTTTTACTTCTCCTTTAAGAGGGATGTTACGTTTAATCTTTTAACGTTTTGTTTTTGTATTAACCTTATTGATATTTGTTGTAGCGAAAGGTTTCAATATGCATCAGGTTTATTAACCACAAGCAAGGTCATTATGTCTCTGTTACACAATTACCTGAAGCAAGGCCTGGCCATGGACGCAGCAAACAGCATGAGAATTAAGAGGATTCTGATTAACTGTCTTGATACACACAGTAACAGTATCAGATTTTTTTATCTAAACCTTTTACATGATCAGTCCAATATGCCCGAATAACCACTTGTGCCAACCTTACTGAACTAAAGTTGTTGACACTCGATATTCCTTAATGCTACATACACACTGCCATTTCCCACAATCTGAACGTATACTTGCAATAATTATCAAGGAACCGGGGACAACGATTATTATGCCTGTATTCATATGATCTTTAAACTTCGGCGTGTATCCATGCTTCTTGAATTCTTTGTCGTGGCGGAAAGCAAGACTTGATTGGAGTTGTGTATGGCATGTTAACTCTCTCTGTGCCAATTACGACTTAAGTCGATCTAATTAAGTCAGATAAATCTGAATTATCATAAGGTTCCGTATTCCTCGTAAAAAGACCTTTCATTCAAGTACCATTATGATATAGTTCCATAGAGAAAAGCTGTTAACTCAGTCCAAAATTTGGCACTAAATGGGCTAAAAGTAGTGTTAGAACTGTTAGTGTTCCCAGTTCATGATATTTTGGCGATCTTTTCATTCTTATCACATGCCGTCGCACTGGACTATGCCGCATATGCGGGAGCTTGCCAACTGAGCGTTTGTTGCTGTTTGTCTGGGCAACTCTTCTGTTTCGCCTGTTGGCTTATTTTTAAAATGCTTTATCTTTTTTGCGTCTGTTAACATGTAAAGAAAAAAAGGCTTACAATGGGGGTCTGTTTCAACACGTTTGGATAAATGTCAGACTTCATTAAAGGGATACCATTCAGGAAAACAAGTTCTTTCACTATTGGCACTTTCCCACAGGTGCCAGAACTTTTGTATTGACCCGGGTGTCATTTTTGGGTGCTCATTTCAACAGAACATAAAACGTGTCCTAGAAAAAAAAACAAAAACAAAAACAAAAACAAAAAACAAAATAAAACTAAACAAAACAAAACAAAAACAACAACAAAGATTTGTTTATAGAAAGATGTCACAGAAGTAATCCAATCAAATTCAAAGGATATCTTTTGTACTGTCAGTTGCTACTGCTGTATTTGATTTTACAAGAAACGGCATGTTCTGTAGTGTCAGTTATTTATGCGGATACCTGGCACCGTTTTTACTACCTGCGATCCTGCAAGGGGCGGCTGTGTTTGTTTGGCATTTCTGATACTATCAGCCCATCTCATCCTTTGAAATACGCATGACCCGATTGGAATGATCAGTTGGCCATACTTTGAGCCACAAGATAAAAATGTAAAATATTTTCAACAGACCATAGTGTCTTTAATTGCCCTATGGAAACTCGCCAATCTGTAAACTGTTGTGGTACATCATGATGGTTACGAAAAAATATTATATTTAATTCAAGATAGGTAAACAATGGATATATTTGGATAGATTGGAATGTAGTTAAGACTTAAGTATTACAAATTTCTTCAGACACTTTTACATAGCAGGTACATAGTGCGTATTACAAGTACAAATGAGAAACGTTCATCGGATTTTCTTCCTGCACAATTTGTATGCAGCAAGTAGCGAATAAAAAAAGAAAAATATATACTTTTGTACATTTCGATACCAGTAGCTGACAAACTTTTAAATGGTGCATAAAATGTTAATAGTATCAGCTAAATTGGCCCAAATTAATATTGTGTTCAACTGACAACCTCTCTCTTGATTGAAATCTGTCACTAGTATCATAACAGTCTACGGGTCATTTTCCATGTAAAAATTAAATGTGCGTAAAACTATTCTGTTCTGTTACTGTAACAATATTGTCATTTTATAACGGTAAATTACAATAATTTTCCAATGAATTTTAGCACCCTTCTGGCACATTTTTGCTTCCTGTTGAAATGAACTGTACGGAGCCCCAGAGGTTCCGTCAGGAGGGAACTCTAATAATTTGCAGGTAGAATATTTGACAAGAATTGAAACGCTTAGACATTTATATAAAGGCGGATAATTATCATCGAGCTCAATTATAAATATAAAAAGTCTATGTATGTATAATTGAAGTCGCATGATCTTCATGATGACTGAGTGGCAGTTTTTATGAGTCACCGTCACCAGCGTAACAATTGTTTAAACATTTGGATGTGTCAGATCCAACACACACACACACACACACACACACACACACACACACGCGCGCGCGCGCGCGCACGTGTAATGACAAAATATCCCAAATTGTTACATCATAAACTGTGTCCTAAATAGCAACCTGCCTGTCAGCATGCTTTAATCCACAGAAGTTGGCCACGGCTAAATGACAAGTAGGTATTTGCTGAGCTCAAACTATTTTACTCTTACTTTTGCAAAAGATCAGATTAACGAGGTGACATTTATCGTACTTTCAAAATGCCTTTGCATCTTTGGAAGATGTAATCTTCAATAATTCACATGACTTTGGGTTTTGTGACGTCACAAAACTCACAGTTTTGAATAATTCGTAAAATCCAGGGTTTCGTGATGTAAAAAATACCACGGTTTTAATATTTCGCAAAACCCCAGGATTTGTGACTTCACACAACCCGCTGTTTTGTAAATATTTACCGTCAAATTGGTCATATGGATACACCAACCACTCACAACACGGCTGTCATTATGTGATTCGATTCCTAAATTGGATGAGAAAATTATTCAATTCGCCGAAGCTTGTCAATTCGGCATTTTACCCTCACAATGTCCAACTTGCTGTAAACAAAGATCAAGTCAAGATAGCGGATCTCGGAAAACTTTCACCGATTCCCGATTTAAACGTCATGTACCTTATCCTGTGTCCACTTCATGAGCTCATATTTCAGGTACCTCAAGAGAAAACATGCAAGATATATACCGTAAACAAAGCTGTGGATTATTTAGATAATAATAGTCGAATAATGGGACCGAAAACGCTATTTAGATCATCAAAATTTCCAAGACTTTATCATATACCGTGCAATAAATTAATTATTTTCAACGGGTCGAACATTTTAGGCAAGTCAAAGAGCTCGAGGCCGTGTATTCAGTGATTAAAATCTACGGAGCGCTTTGTACCTTTTGGATTATTGCACCATATACACGCCTTCTCGTTCTTCAACTACTACATGTAATGGATAAGTACAACTTCCATATGCGTCCTGTTTTGGGCTGCTGTGATACTGCGTTCTGTGCATGTTACAATATATCAAATATTATTTGTTTCTGTACTCTTAGAAGTTTCATTGTATTTGTGTCTATTTGTCCAGATTCACTTCATCGTAGTCAGTGCCCTTTTCCGCAGTCCAAACTCTTTACTCTCCATAAACTAACCTGTCACTGTCTAACATATATATATATATATATATATATATATATATATATAAGTACTATTGCTTATATTGCGCATGTTCTTCTGTGGAATTTTGACATAGGCTTCATAAGCCCAAGTAAGTAAAAGGGTCTTTAGCGGATAACTTCTCAGAACATGTTTCGCGGCCTTATGAATATAATGGTGTTCTCTTCTTGGGATAAGTCGGAATTGGAATTTTACTCTTCTTTCCGTATATAAGTGCAAACAATACACTTGTTCATATAGTTTTCAATGAGACTTACATGTGTAATAAAAAAATTGTGTTATATAATGTGTTTGCTATTATTCCATGTTCTTATATTTTTTTATGTTCAAGTGGGTTCTCTTTATCGCATATAAAGTAAATACCAGCAACTGTTATATCACACAGACACACAGGCACACTGACACCGACACCGACACCGACACCGACACACACACACACACACACACACACACACACACACACACACACACACACATATATATTTAAAGAAAATTTGCGTGGAACGTGATAATAGTGATTAATTAAGGTATAGATTATACATAGACACTTAATGGATGGAATATGGAGCATAGAAAGATCAGATTGTTTATTCAGAACTACACAGTGGATGTAGGCCTAGCACTGTTGTTCCTACGTGTATCATTATACTGTATCCGTTACACCTCTTACGTGCCACTGCTATATGAACACTTACTACAAAAGAGAAAGCAAAACGTCGGGTGCTCTGGATCAATTTTGAAAATAAAATGCTCCCTCATTTACCAACAAGATTTCGAAAGTATATCAAAGACTTCTCTGATAAAATTGACGACGATCATTCTCGTTTATAATACAATTATAAAGAGAACAACATCCTTTGCCAAGGAAAGGAAATTGGTTAGTTTGAGATGTATAGCCCAAACCAGCTACTTAGGACAGGAGTAAACTGTACAACGTTGCAATTCAGTCGCCGGAATCTGCAAAATATGTAAGGATGGTAAAGGACTTATTATTTCATTTTCGATACACATGCCCGCACTATGTCGGTTTTAGTATTGATACAGATTCACGTACCGCTTGGTGCTGAACGTAGAGTTTGTGCCCAACATAAAATAATAATGTTTTGTAATACGGAAATTGCAGAACAAACTGGTGGGTCACGCAAAGTTGTAGCTTCCGGAATAAGATTATTATTATTATTATTATTATTATCATTATTATTATTATTATTATTATTATTATTATTATTATTATTATTATTATTATTATTATTATTATTATTATTATTATTATTATTATTAGTATTATTATTATCTTTATCAGAGATGCCTTGAACCTTTTGTTTTTAACACCAGCATGTAACATGCTGTTCATAGGTTGAGGTATGCTCCAAACTTATCAGACCCAGTGTGTACATGCTGGATGCAATATTGAAAGTTTCCCATCTGAAGATGCATGTTTATGTCCAGCCCCGTACGAGCTTTGGGCTTCGTCATCAGATTGAAATTTCTTGCATTTTGACCCAGACAAAACCCTTAAAGCCGCATCCGTGCGTGCAGTCTTTCAATAGTCCTCAAAATCGCGGGTGTCGGGTGCACCTTAAACCCTTAAAGCCGCCTCCCTGCGTTCAGTCTTTCAATAGTCCTCAAAATCGCGGGTGTGGGGTGTACCTTAATTTAGAAATCGTGCAAGTGCGACCACATTCATTATTATTCATATCAAAGAGATCTTATCTCCCATATCATTATCCCATTGGGAACTCTGTCGATCGACTGTATATCATCAGTGACGTGCAGTTACTTTTGTAATACATAAGCGGTATCAGATATCCTGTCCAACAATTCACTTACTGCTTGGCCACGTATGTCTTTCGGTCGTATGAGGAACTTTATTGGCTGTATCAAAAACATCATGACATTTTGTGCGATATATATATATATATATATATATATATATATATATATATATATATATATTTACAATCCCAAAAGGTTACAAGTACATGTACACACAAACACATCAACTGCAGAGTAAAATTAAGAATACATACATATTTAACAAGGATGGAGACAGAAAACTATATCTTTCCCTCGGCTAGTATAAATATTTTCATAATCGACCCTTTATTAACTATATCTATTAGAAGTGACACTGTTGTGTTTATTTTGTCTGCCTCATCTGGTTCCATGATAAAATTGTTTTTAATCATCATGTAACTTCTCAGTGGTTGTGTCAAAGTGCGGTACACGGAGAGCCACCCTAAGAAGCCGCATCAGTACCCAGACTTGACAAACTCAACCCTCTCAGTGCAATTTTTGGACTGAGTCAACATCTTTCATCGGTGCCAAAAGGTCGAGGAAAGCTGTTTACCCAGACCAGTCTATCTAATGGAGGTACAGGCATCCCGGTACTTAAATGAAAGGTTTGTTCTCAAGGAATATGAATTTAGCATCATTACTTTAATGCCTAGTAGTTTAAGAAGGTCGGCGTTAGTCGCAGTCGGCATTGAAAAAGTGAGACCCGAAAGGACATAAAGCCGCGTCATGTATTGGATAATAAATGGATATGTTTTACAATGAAACATTTTCCCTTCTGAACACAGAACATTGTAATGTGACCTATATGAACTCCAGCTGCACATCCTTACATGTTATAACATAAATGATCAGCGTATACTGTTGTCAATATCTACAGGGATTTCTAGCTATAGGATTTCTACACAGTAGTGGATACAGAAAGATTTAATTTGTGATGACGCACGTGTCAGCTTCAATACAGAGGTGAAAACAATTCCCTCAGTAACAATACGCAGGCTGCTTTTGTGATATCCATTAAATAATCCAGCTGGTAAAAACACTTGTATATATATATATATATATATATATATATATATATATATATATATATATATATATATATATATATATATATATATATATATATTTATATATATATATATATATATATATATATATATATATATATATATATATATATATATATATATATATATTTATATATATATATATATATATATATATATATATATGACTTTAAAATGCATTCAATTTTTTTTTATCTGAATCAAAATTAATACAAACACTATTTACAAAGGATGCATATAAGCTAACTCCACATGAAGCAGACGGGTCATTAAATCACGATTAAATTACCAATTGGCTTCTCTGCTTAAACAATTATGTGTGACCAAATTGTTTTACTGTGAACATGAATTTGTGATTCCCGTCATAATTCTGTTTCCAAAAGTAAAAACATAATCGCCGTGGCCAATCCTTCAAGCCTTCCGGATATTACCGTTAATCATACCAATTTCTCCTCTTAACTGCTAGGTTGGACAATGAGTCAACAGCTGTCCTTGGCGCATAAACTGTTGACCCCAAGTCACATATCTATTCCATGTAAATAAGGCGTGATTATGTTTGAATGAAATGTGTTTTTCCCAGCAGCTTGGATCTGAATTCATTAGAGTTATTCAGAGTTATATCGAGCAGCCTTTGGTGTGATGAGGTCTGACGAATTTAAAAAAAAAAAACAAAACAACATTTTTAATAGAAAAGGCACCATCGTATAAGACCTTTTAACACACCTTTCCAGATAAACCTTCCATAATTATATTTAGATGTGAGATAATAAGTTCCATTAGTTAGACAATATTACTAAATTGTAATATAAATGGCCTTTTCGAGTTCCCTCACACAAATAGTTTGCGCCATGGGAGTATAGCGTGTCGGGAAAATATATAAATTATTTCGCTATTTCTGAAAGTGATTACTCTCCTGTTTAGACTTGCTCTAGTGGCCCAGTGACATAAGAGGCATTAGTTACCGGCAATTCTACAGAGATACTAATTGTGTCTAGGTGAGAATAGAGAAATGGGGTTTTTAAGGAGTGAAATGCACTGGCATTGAGTGCACCCTAATTCAGGGTGAGCCGATCTTCAAGTGAAGCGTTTATTCTCTCTCTCTCTCTCTCTCTCTCTCTCTCTCTCTCTCTCTGTCTCTCTCTGTCTCTCTGTCTCTCTCTCTCTGTCTGTCTCTCTCTGTCTCTCTCTCTCTTTCTCTCTCTCTAATAAGAATTACACAACTTTGGTTTATGTTTTATTGGATGTGGCTTTTACACAAACCGTTAACTTGAAGTTAGAATGACACCTCTGTCTATAATACTTTTTAAGCTATTTAAATTTTAAATTTTGCATATTCATCTAGTTTTTCAATTTTTAATGCACCTAATTAACCTAACTTGAAGTTCTACAACTTTATTTTACTGTCCATTTTATTAACAAGTGTCACGAACCTATATATGCATATTGAAATTTTGAGTCTATCTGCATTAGTCTAGAAGCTGTGGAACTTTAAAATTTTAATAGCCCCTCATTTGCAAAATTTAAAGCATCACAACTATTCCAAACCAGGTGCACAATTTCACTGGTAGTTCAATCACCATCGCAAGTTTGATGGTTTGGGGAATAATAGTGTCCGAGAAAAACGCCAAACAAATTTGGGTGCCATGGAAAGAAAGAAAAAAATAAAGTACCCGAGGAAAACAATCTGACTGGGTTGGTACCAGACATAAAAAGAAAAGAAAGAAAAGAAGAGCATGATATTTTTATTTTTTGTAATGAGACGCAATCATGTCGAATAATATAATAAAATTGATTCTTCAGAAAACAATGTTCGTAATTTAATGTGCCTGGATTTACGGGTGCAGGGACACTATTGTTCCTTTTTCTTAGAGCAAAGGATGTCTCCACAGAACGCCAAACTGTCTAGATTGAAAATCATAATTTTATCGAAACCTTCACAATTCCGAAATCTCTTTAGGTGAAGGACGTCGTCCTCACGAGAGGAAAAGCTAAATACTGTGCCGGTATCTCAAATCTTAATGTCTGTGTTACGGTATAGCCTCTGCATTGCCTCCTTTAGCCAGAGCGTAAGCCAAATTAGACTCTTTATCATTTTTGGCGTCATTTATTTTTATCACTGCGATCATGATACCTTATTAGCATTATTATTATCTTGATCCTAACAACGTGATTCTGGGGAAAGTGGCCTCGCGTTTCGGTAGCCCTTCAACAGTTTTTACAAACAAAGTTAGTTTAACCGGAAAACCGTGAATATATATATATATATATATATATATATATATATATATATATATATATATATATATATATATATATATATATATACATATATATATATGTGTGTGTGTATGTATGTATGTATGTATGTATATAAATTATCTAGAGGTTCTGCAGTACCAGACGATGACATACACAATTTATAAATAACACATAGGACAAAGCAGTATATCCATGATCAATCAATCTATTATACTCTTTCCTATGCGAAAATAAGCAAATTTGATGCACTGTTTCGTGTGTTGTATGGTGTGTTGTTTTCCTGAATGTGTTGGGAGCATTTTGTTGTTTAGATGTTTCATTCTTTTTTAATTAACCAATTAAATAAAAAATTTAAGCAGTGTTAATGTCAGCTTTTACACGTGATATGCTAAAAAAAATAATTTTCATGTCAAATGAAAGACGTATGTTCTGTCGAACAATGTGTGTTAATCTTATAATCACTCATAACATTACAGATATAATTGATGAATGGACTGATTGACTGATCAATTTCCACCTGAGAAGCAGTTCTTCTAAATTTGTATCTGGTGCAAAAAACAAAAAACAAAAACAAAAAACAAACAAAAAACAAAAAACTAAAAACAAAAACAAAACAAAAAAAAAAAAACAAAAAAAAAAAAAAGCCCCAACCAACCAAACAAACAAACAAAAAAAACGAAAGGAAACAAACAAAATGCCTTTTATTTAAGGCTCGAATGGTTGATTTGACGTAAAAATCTTGCAATTGATTTTATTAGGAGCAGTTGAAGCTTTTTATGTCTTTCGCAAGTATAGGTCTATTGGCAAACATATTTTCAAGCAATGGGAAATGTGAACTACTTTTTGCAATTGACAATGGCAGTGCGGGGGAAGACTGGCAAAGATTTATTTTTATTTCTAGAGGAAAAGACTCAGTAAGAGTTCAGTGTGCAAATATAAATATAACGTGTGTTTGTGACAACATCATTATTTGGTTGTGTATGTATGCGGCAGTGACAAAGCCGATGAAGCATCCCTTTATAGGGAAATTCATATATATATATATATATATATATATATATATATATATATATATATATATATATATATATATATATATATATTTATATAAATTAAAAGAAAACATCACAAGTTTCTTACGTCTACAATCTGACACAACAGGTACAAACCAAGACCAACGAGTCAAATATTCTGGTAAAACTAGACAGAAAGTGACGTCTTCATGTAAATACATAGGTTGTTCTAAACAACACATTGCATATTTACATGTACGCAGTTTGCTGCCGAAGTTACGTAAAGTGAAAAAAATCATCAATGATATGAATACTGACGTGTTTTTTATAAATGAGACTTGGCTTGACCATACTATAAGTGATGGGAAAACTACAATCCAGGACGTCCAGGTTTTCAGAGCTGATCGAGACGGGGGGGGGGGGCTTATAGTATGTAAGAGATTCTCTCAAGGTAAAGCACCGGGAAGATCTTACCCCTGAAAACAAATAGTTAGAAGTCTGCTGGATAGAAATTAAACCATCCAGTGGGGCAGTTTATAGTAGTGTGCTTCCCTTATAGACCCTCCCCCCTCCGCAAATGAGGCTTATTATGACTCCCTGCCAGACAATATTACTATGGCCCAGTCTGAAAGCAAGGGGTATTCAATATAGATTATAAGGTGAATGAATATTTATATAAGAACCCTGTGTACCACATGGAAGATCTCTTTGAATTGAAGCAACTTATTGAAGAGCCGACAAGGATGATACTAAACACAAGTAGTACGATCGATTTGACTTGAACCAATATGCCAGAGAAACACGGTAAATTTGGTGCTGCTAAAATAACATTAAGTGATCACTATATGGTTTATACTACACTGAAAATAATATCTGGAAGCTAAACACACAAAGAAATTGCTTTTAGAGATGGCAAGAATTTTGATGTTGACAAATTTGTCAATGGTTTATACAACTGTAGGATTTTACGGAGGTTAGGTTTCCTGATGATGTAAATGAATTTTGGATAATGTGGAGAAATGAAATGCTACTTTTGTTTAATGTTTGTGCTCGTACTAAGAATATGCGACTTAAAATCGAAGAAATCCCAGGGTAAAAAAAGAAATAATAAGGATGCCGTACACAAGGGATGAAGTGCATGAGAAAGCGGTTCTTACAGGTGATTGTGCAATGTGGGCTGAATATAAAAACTTGCGTAATCTGATAACTGAGTCAATAAAGCAAGAAAAGAACAGATATTTTGAAAGTTTTTTTAAAGCAAGAAAATAAAAATGCCCATATCTATGGAAGGAAATTAAACAAGAAATATATCCTGATAACAAAGCGAAAATAGTGTGCCGCTAGATATTTAGCCGAGGAGTTTGATTATTATTTTGCTTAGATAGGGCATTGTGTAGCTGATAAAATGCCTCAAACTAATATGTGTAAGGGATTTTCATGGAAAAGGTTGTCAAGCATGTATAATTTTAATATGTCACCATTTGTACCCATGAGGTCACCCGTAGACTAGAGATGTTGCAAGATAGAAGCAGCTTGGACTTGTTGGGTTTTGATGCTAAGCTTTTACGTTTAGGTGCTGAGCATTGAGCCCGTCACTTAAACCTATTTTCAACCTTTCTCTCTTGCAAGCTACAGTACCAGCTGATTGGAAATTGTCACATGTAACTCCTGTTTACAAAGGTCAAGGGTCAAAGACAACAAAGAGTAATTATATACCCATATCAGTAGGCATGCATATTGGTAAACTGATTGAAAAGGGTGTACAGGCACAACTACTGGACTATCTAGTTCTGCATGACTTCATCAGCGCAGAACAATCTGCGCACTCGCAGCACCATTCGGCTCAGACGTGCTTGCATTAGGTAGTAGATGACTGGCTAGCAAGTATTTATGATGATTTAATCACGGCAGTGTGCTTTTTAGACGTACAGAAATGTTTTGACACTATGAATCGTGATATTTAAAAATTCAAGCTGGGAAAGTATGCCATCATTGACAATGGGTTCAAATGGTTTTCTTCATATTTATCAGAGAGACGACAAGTCGTAGTCTGTAACGGAAAATCATCAAGTAAGCTAAATGTTACGATAGGTATCCGCCAGGGGTGTATCCTCGGCCCCTTTTTCTTTCTTTTGTATGTGAATGACATTGTTCAGTATGTCAACAATGCTCATGTAACTTCTTTGCTGACGATACCATAATATACACCACAGGTAACGACCGTCCATGAAGTAACTGGTGCTTTAAAGGATCGTTTAGATGATTTTAGTTTTTGGTACGCCATAATAAGCTTACAGTAAATGCAGGTAAATCGGAGTTGATGCTTGTCACCCAAAATAAAATTAATAAGGAACTTTTCAAACTTTTTATGGACGGCGAAGACATACAACTAGTTAATGATACGTAATATTTTGGGTATTTATTTGGATGAAAATATAAAGCGGTTCGCTCATTTCATGTTAAAGTTATGTCGAAACTAGCTGTTTCCAGAAGATTAAGTAAGTTTTTACCAAATAATATATCAGAATAAATTTATAAAACCACGATATTGCCTTGCATTGACTATGCTGACACAATATAGGGAACCTGCAGCGCAAAAGGACTTAAAAATGGCCCAGAGATTGCAAAACGCTGCCGCTCGGGTAATAACAGGAAACCATGATTATGTTAATGTAGACTTAGTAAATTAAAATGGCAAACTATAGCAGAGCGGCAGCGAGTTTACAGCGCACTATTAATGTTTAAATGTCTAAACAGTTTAGCCCCAAATTATCTTTCAGACCAAATAAACCGTCTGAGGGACACTAACATGTACGAGACACGTCAAACCAATGGACCTAATGTTTGTTCTCCTTTTCTACGTGAGGATATCTTTAAAAGATCCTGTCTATACAATGGTGTCACAGTGTGGAAGAGCCTTCCAAGAAAGTGACAACATCGATGATTTTAAAAAACTAATTATGAAAAACTTTATTTTCATTGATTTGTTTATATGTGTACTATATATGTATTAAGCTAAGCTATGTTGTATATATATATCTTCACTTGGGTGTGTTTTTCTGTATTACTGGCTATGTTATCTCTAGCAGGGCCTCGTCTAAGGACAGCCTCTGGCTGAACGCGTACGCTGTACGAATATACTCGAATAGAAAAACGTGTGTGTATGTATCTATGTGTCTGTGTACGTATGTATGTATGTATGTATGTATGTATGTATGTATGTATGTATGTGTGTGTGTATGTATGTATGTATGTATGTATGTATGTCTATCTGTGTGCACATACTCAACTAAGTATAGATTGTTATTGCAGATGTGAAACAGTTGTGCTATGTGGCATTCTGTGTTCCTTGATATACTTTATCATGGAAAACATGTTAAGATAAGTTAATCTTATAATTGCCCTTTTTTAGACCACAAAATATGTAAAGTGGCGTCGTGTAGAGATAAGATATAAACAGCCACTTACTATACTACTTCAGTTAAGACCACACAGGCACAGGTGTTACAACGTTAGGCACTCTCCTAAGACCTATCTGTTTTACATATGGAAGAATTGTTTGTTTGTTTGTTTGTTTTTTCGGGGGAGCGGGGTGTTGTCCATAGTCTGTAGTACCACGGATTGCACACAGGCCCCATATATATATATATATATATATATATATATATATATATATATATATATATATATATATATATATATATATATATACAGTTACGCCCGGCTAAAAGTTAACAGCCAAACGCTTTTTTCGCGTTTTGCTGGTGTTTGGCTTGTGTTTGGAAACGTTTGAAAACGTTTTGAACGTGTTTGGAAAGTGTTTGCAATGTGTTTGGAATGCGTTTGGAAAGCGTTTGGGAAAAATCTCAAACACGTTTACAAAACGTTCGAACACTTTCATAAAGATACCAAACACTTCTCCAAACGCTTTCAAACACTTTCCAAACGCGTTGAACAATTACCCGAACGATTTCAAACACTTTCATAAAACGCATTCAAACACTATGCATTTCAAACACTTCCATTTAAATGATGAAGAATCTCCAAACGTATTTTCAACAGGTCCAGCAATATATGATGTACCTACATGTAAATGTGCACTTATCCAGCATTAAAAGTTGTATATATTTATATAAAACACGATACAAATACGTTTACCCAAGTGTCTAATTCAACTAAAATTAATTAAAAACTTAATCTTCATTTAAGATGTCATGAATACTTCATCTTTCAAAAACTGTTTTAGAATAAATCCATATTCAACATCATGATCAGATCATGATTCATGATCTGATCATGATAGTACCTATAAATTTACTCCGAAATAGTTCCTAATTTTCAATTAAAATACATATAATTACTCAAAGAACCAATGGCAAAGTGTTTGAAAGCGTTTGGCAAAGTGTTTGTAAAGCGTTTGGAAAGTGTTTGCAAAGTGTTTGCTACACGTTTGCAAAACGTTTGACTTTCACTGAAAGTGTTTGGGAAACGTTTGGGAAATGTTGGTGCGTTTGGCGTTTGTTAACTTGAACGCGAGCGTAACTGTATATGTATATATATATATATATATGTTTATATATATATATATATATATATATATATATATATATATATATATATATATATATATATGTATGTGTGTGTGTGTGTGTGTGTGTGTGTGTGTGTGTGTGTGTGTAATGATGTTGATGGTCTGGTGACGGGCGCATTGAATGGTTTTCTCAAATTGGCACATTCGATATTTGTACACAGTCAACAGGCAGTGTCTCTACCTTGTGTCGGCCATGCTGTACTACATTTCCAGCGCTGGAAGACTGTTTCTGTTTATGTTAATTAATCATCACGACACCTCTACACCGGACGCATATAGTTCTTTTTGAAAGCACACGCACGCTGCATGGCGTGTTCAACATTGCTGAAAATTGGAATATGCTAACATGTATTAGCTTTCATATAACGGTGTCTTATTCTGTTATTTGCATTACTTGTCGATTAAGATAACATCTGAATTATATATACCCGTAGAATATTTTAATGTGTATATTCATTGTATATTTTCAGAAATTACACCACAACATCGGAGCATCCAGATCAGACCGGCAGAGGTCCTGGTTGTGGTGTCAGTTATAGCCGCTTGGCTGGCCGCTGTAGGCCTTTTTCTTCATAAGTGGGGTCGCATCCGTATTTTACAGCCAGCTGAACCTAGATATAAGCATAGCCCCAAAAACTTGGATACCATCCAAATAGTAAAAAGACCAACGGACAGTGTTATTTATAAAAGTTATCCGAAACTTATTTCCAAGACAATGCAGGCACGAGAAAAAAGGGAGAGGACAATAGCGCGCATGAATTCTGTGCCAGAGTTACAGGTACAAAAACCATCGAAAAAATTCAAACGAATACATACAATGCCCGTCATAGAAACGGAAGATATCACTACGCCCCTTTGACGGACTATTTTTTAAAGAGATGGAAAGTCAATCGGTGTCAATCGGTGCGATATTTTTTCACAGAATTGTACAATTGGAAGTTGTTATATTGCAGAAAATGTGTTTACAGTGGTCCAAATTCTTTCAAATGTTAAAACTGAAAATAACAAGGAGTTGAAAATGCACTATTGAATAACTGTCAAGCAATACTGTGATTGACTCAATGCGTCGAAATACTGGTAATTAGACCCACCAAAGCGGACAATAACACACGTTATATTCATTACTTTATGTTATCACTGTCATCATACTCCAGCTGCTTGTAATCTACCATTCCTGACTATGAATACTTTCAATGCAAACAAATGAACGAAAAGTCATCAAAAATCTTAAAATAACCTTTTTATGTAATATTGCGTGTCAGATGTGAATGACCTAGCCTGCTTGTCGTCTTCAACATAGCAGCTCAGCGCAAAAACTGCAAATATATGTGCAAAGCAATTAAACGTGAATTTATGTGTGAAGTAACATGAACATTTGCATATGGTTGGGTGGCATTAATCTAAACTTGTCAGATCCCTGTGAAAATAAAATTAATGACATGTCAACTTGCCTACATACATTCTGAGCATGTGGTTATAATCACCTTCACACACACACACACACACACATATATATATATATATATATATATATATATATATATATATATATATATATATGCTTATCTATTTAGTTAACGAAGAACACAACAAACAGGCCACGCATGGATATATATATATATATATATATATATATATATATATATATATATATATATATATATATATATACATATATGTATATATATATATTAACCATCAAAACATTCGAACCTCTATCAAGCAGCTACTAGAAGAAGCCACACAATCTTGCCAGTATGAATCCAGGCTTAAAACAAAACAATAAAATATCTGATTACAGAATTGAAGAATTGCCGTTTGATGTTTTATTCCGGTACAGTCTAATTTCATTGTCATGGTAGTTTATTTTGTGCAAGTAGCCAGCGGAAAAGATTAGAACGTGAGTGAAAAAATTGGCACGGACAAAACTGGAATGGCTCTTTATATATAATCTCGTCACATTAACCCTGTACCCATGATCGTCACATTAACCCTGTACCCATGAAATCAGTCAAAATGAACTGCCGATGAGATTTCGTCTTTTTCTGTGTGGCTTATTTATGTGGCTTATACGGGAACAGAAAACAGTTTGAAATACAAGGCACATAGAAACCCATGCCATTTGAGGTCAGGTGGGTCAGAAAGCACATTACATTTTAATGAACCTGAAAGTTTCACAATGCATATGAGAGGGTTTTTTGGAGTTATCATCTTTTAATCAACCTGAAGTACACATTGTTATCTTTCAAAAACACCAAGGTGTGATAAAATGAAAGTTTAAAGCTTACTTGACAACATATAGAGAGGTTAAATTTATATGTGCTAATTCCCCATGTTAATCTGTGGAGAAAAGTGAAGGTCGTGGAAAGTGACCTCAAGATGTGGGCAGTCAACCATGAACAGGATGAGCAGCACCACATTTAGGCAAATTAAAAACTAACCCAGATCTCCCTTATAAACACGACACAGACCAACAATTTTTCTTCGGGTGAGCTGAGCCTTAACCTACGCTAAGCAAATGAAAACTGTTGATTCATTCTCAAGTCAAGACTCAAGGGGAGGAGGTCAGATATATTGAACTGCTAGCGGAGATTTGCTGTAGTACAACGTGAGTTAGGGAGGATTTCCACGGCATCCGATCCGTCCCAGCCGATGTGTTGAGGTTAACGGTTGCGTTGCGTTAACAATGAAACAGTAGAAATCCAAACGTCAAAACTCAACGAGTTTGTTGTTTGCAGTTCTGCTTGCTTTTTCGGATGCGATGACATCCGTTTGTTTGATATTCTACCCTTGGAATCCGAACTCGCATCAATCGTCATAATAACCATTGAATGTTGCATATTTTCTATCATTTTCGTAAAAAAAGCATTGCCACTAAAACTGTTTTATTTTTACGGAATTAAGCCTGAATCGCTGCCAAAAATGGATAGGGAGAGGCAGTAAAAAACGGATCCGATGAGTTTTACCTTTTTTTTTTTTTTTCAAATTCGGGTATGAACACGGGCAGCGAAGCGCATCTATTACCGCTATAAACCGGATCGGATCTGGCGTATCGGATGCAGTGGACACCCAGCCTAACAAAATAAATTGTATTGCGCTCTATGGTAAGTTAAAACATGGTAATCTGTAACTCAATACACTATGCAATACACTATACCACAACAGTACAATACAACACAGTACATTACAACACGTATGATAAGTGTGCCTTAGGGGCAGCCCCCCCCCCCCCCCAAAAAAAACAAACTCAAAGTATTGTAGGTTTTAAATGACTTTAGAGTACTGAAGTGTACCCCTAATTTTCACTGTTTCCGAGATAAATTTTGTAAATTGCCATGTAATTTCAATTTCGTCACATTTCATAAGTTTCATGAATTTGTTTTCGGGCGATAAATGGTCAAAATCTATGATACATTTACATAGAGTATCAAATAATCTATTTCTGGCTTCCCTAAACTTTTGGCAGTTTACAACGTAATGAATTTCATCATCAACTTCAAAACACGAATCACAAATTCTCTCATGTGTATATACTAGCGGAAGCCTCTTTAAATCTGAAATTTCCGAAGTGAAAGAACGACACAATATCTGCTTTCATTTCATACCCCTAATCACTGATATTTTTATTGATTGACTTTATTCAGGTTCATACACAGTAAAAACCAAAGCATACAATAATGATCTGGGCTGGCCCCAGAAAATCCACTGACTTATTTCCATGGCGCTCCGGTTAAAAATAAAGAATAAGTGACTTAAGATTAAAAAAGCCTTAATAAAAAAGGTTTTAAAGATATATAAAAACATCTGCAAATAAACATATGCATGTATAATATAAAATTAAGATACTATTTAGAATAAATATACAAAGTTTATATGTACAAACTTGTATCACATGATCTTATTACCAGTCATCTGTTGTCCCACTAACAAACTCAAGTAATGAAAATTCAACATGAGTATTCAAAGGTTTGATGATCAGCTTGGGATAGCCTAATGAAATGTATCAAGACATGTGACCAGATAAATCTGGCCACATGTCTTGAGCAAAAGTAATATGTATACATACGAAGAATTTCCAGTAATATATAAATCAACCATTGTCCTTAATGAACATCGTATTTGACCAACTTTAAAGAAAGCAGAACATATTTCAATTACAAATGTCTAATTGCAATATGGGATCGTCCCTCCGTCTTAAACCAGGATGCCAGACGATAGGAAAATGAGGAGTAACACACAATCTGTATAGTTTGGGTGTTTGCTTGAATGACAGCCAAAGAGGATGTTAAAGCATATTTACGCTTTTATTTCTTGATAATGTGGACGATCTTCCACTCATTTGCACATGGATGCGCTTTTTGCGTTGGATCTTAATCTGTGTTAAAATGAATCTCACACACACACACACATACATACATATATATATATATATATATATATATATATTTATATATATATATAACTTTCCGAAGAGAGTTTGCATTTCGCAAGACGAAGCTACAGAGAGAGTGAAACTGAGAGCAAAACTTAGATTATAGTCAATATAAATTAAAGTCGCTTACTGTGAAAAATGCATGGTATCTGCCTTTTTTCACAGCAAGGGAATTAAAGTCTGGTTATATCTCCAGCCGATATCTAAGAATAATATTAATCATAATATATGGGATTCATATTGGATTTATGTGAATATTATTACTGCATAAAAAGAGTACCAAAAAATGATTACCAAATTGCTTGCAAGCCGCACGCTAAATGTGAAAAGTAACGCTTCATGGAACATATCACTTGCACTGAGAAAAATATTAATGCCGTAAGGAGCTAAAAGTATGATACAAAAATCCTTAGCATAGATAGACAAAAACGCATAACTGCGACCTTTAAAGACCAAAATTAATCAAAATATCCAGTGGAGATTGAAGATCCTTCAAGGTTTTTGAACCACTTTGCCAAAATATATAGATTTAACACAAGTTGGCAGAGAATAATGATATCACCATTAAGTTTCATTGAATTAATGCCAACTGCACATGTTTAGAAGGTGTAGCAAGGCCACAATGAGCTTTTACATTACGCACACATTGTCACAAAATAAATGTGTTAACTGTCAATAATATTGAGGCTGTTTGCTCACTTAGAATGACCCCTTTCGCGGATAGCCTTGCATATGTGTATTTGGTGTGAATGTGACTTCCACCGCATGATGCTGGGTTGCGAAGGGGCGCAAGCTGTCGAGTTGTTTGTCTAAAACTCTGTGTTGCTTGCATTTGGAAATGGGCTGTAGCTCAACTGAGGGCATACAAACATCATAGAAATATAATATTAAAGGATATTAATATATATGCTCTCAAAAGGTTAGCTTTTCTGACGGATTGTTCAGCTTTGAAGTGGAAGAAACATCGATGCAACTTTCGCCAAGTTTTACGAATTTAGCCTGGAATAGATAGGAAAAGCGGTCCTTGACCGCATGGTGTCGCTACCTGTGCCCCCTTCCTTCCTGCCAGCAGATGTAGACAACCCCGTCAATGTTGGCATCCGCGTAATGGGTTATTCCTTCAGGGGATTAATTATTTGTCGCTTAAGTGGACCAGTTTAGAAAGCAAGTAAAACACGTAATTTTTTCTTGAGTAATGTTAAGATGTAGTTACACCCATCCGCAAAGATGTGTTTATATTCTCTTGGTGCTGCTCGGCTTACCGACCAGTTATCCTGGACCTATGACGAACGAACATGAGTGCCAGAGTAAACTACATATAAACATACAGACGTAATTGTGGATAATTGTGGGATATTGTCTTGGCTTAATGTCGGCTCTGACATTATCGGGTGGCAAGATGGGTTGAGCCAGAAAAAAAAAAAAAACAAAAACAAAAACAAAACAAAAAAAAAAAAAAAAAAAAAAACATAGTTTTGGTTGCCACCACTGGGCCAGTGGTTGCATAAAATGTACAGAGGTGGTACATGAGACCCACTCAGACAATGTACCAATCAGTTTGTCAGACAAGGTCAACATATGCTGGCGTTTTACCTTTTCCTGCTCGGAACGATTAAGAAAAGAAACTGCCTCAGCACGGGATTGAATTACCCACATAAAGCGGATTTGGAGTTTTACGTCTGTCCGGGACAAATGACTCAATATGCCTTGGGTGTCAGCATGGGTATCTCTTATATAATTGTCCGCAGAAAATTTACCACAAATGCAAAGTATATTGCTCAATAATAATAGAGTTAATGATATGTAAAAGCTGGTCTTATGATCTTTATGTTTCTTTGCCCTTGTGTCGGACAACTGTTGTCTATTATTACACATGACATTCTCTATTCTTGTAGATGTTGCCCATTCATTATTACGTCAATAAAGGTGAGGTGTATTACCACAAGAACGCAATTAAATATGCTTTTATTATAAGCGCAAAGCTGTTTCCATTTAATTCTCTCAGTGCCAACTAGGATTACCATCTTACCACTTGTAATAAACTGCTCTGAATTAAAATATTTGAGGGTGTTTGTTGCACTTTCCTTGCAAAAATACTTTCAATTTAAGTACCACAAACCTGTGGTCACAAAAAATAACAGGCAAAGTGAACTGATCATAACGGCCATAGTGCGTCCCCCCAAAAAAGCTGTCGACTCACTCCAGAACGTGGCACTGAAAGAGTTTAACTCATCATTTAAGTTAATAGCGGTGCGCCCCATTTTATTTCATGCGTTTCCTGTTGAGGAGTTGATGTTTGCTGATTTACTAGTAATTCCATTTTACTCAATTTTACAGCTAATTTGTAGATCGAGTCAACAGTCTTTACTATGCGCCAATATGCTGAGATAAATTCCTGACACAGATCAGTTTTAAAATCTGACACAGATCGGTCTTTTTCTTTTAGCTCAGCTTTCTAATCGGTCTGCTGGGGTTAGGTGGTGGTTAGGCATCCGTCGTCCGTTCGCCAGCATCCACAATTCATATTTTCGATTTCTTCTCCAAAACCAATGACAAGATTCACCCCAAACCTGGTGTGAAGGTACCTTAGGTGGGTCTCTACCAAGTTTGTTTAAAAGGTGACGGTTCAACGATTTTTGGATTTGTGATGAACATTTTTGTTCATTTTTTGACCAAACATTAAAAACTCTACTCCGAAACCGCTTGGCCAATTGCTTCTAAATTGCTCAGGGGCTTTTTGGGAGACCCCTAAACGTTAATTTGTTTAATAATTAGTGGCGCTGTGTGTGTTTGTGTGTGTGTGTGTGTGTGTGTGTGTGTGTGTGTGTTCAAATATTTATATATATATATATATATATATATATATATATATATATATATATATATATATATAAAGGGGGGTTTCGCCATATTCTAAAATTCTTTACTCAGATTATGCTGAAACTTGGTGAAAATGTTCATTGTAGAAGTGCCCAACAAAGTTGTTCACAGGGTGGCGTTGCCATTAACTACTAATTTTAAGGAATTTTTCATTTCGGGTACTTATGATTCTCTCTGAGGTCCGTACTCAGACAGTGCATGAGTGACCTTGACCTCCTTCCCAAGGTCACAGGACAACTGACGTGGATTTTATTGTTCACTTGATAAATTGAGATCTATTTTTAGTTAGAACCTTGACGTTGCACATGTTGACGTTCCTCCACGAAGGTTATGTTTAGACAGTACGTGAATGACCTTGACCTCATTTCTGAGATCACAGTGCAACATACATGAATTTCACTCTTCACTTTAAATTGAGAACTATTTGAACTGGGATCTTGAAGTTGCACATTTCAGTGTTCTTTCATAAAGGTTAGACTTACTCACTACATGGGTGACCTTGATCTTAGACGAAGTTCAAAGAGCCACAAATGTGATGAATCTCTAGGTCAGCTGAGCATGGGCTGTTCACACAGCCTTCTTGTTTTATTTCATTACAATCATATTGATACTTAAATGAAACAGTTCCTTACAAACCAGTTGGAATCTGAAATTGTTATCGTGTAATAGTCCAACTAAACACGACTCTGGTAGTCTTTGAATCATTACCAATATCGACTGACGTCGGTGTGCTTTAGATTAACATAACGATAGCAAATTCAGCTCCCTTGTATACAGATCGTTTTTAAGCATCAGTGTGGCACTAGGTGCGGAGAAAATTAGAGAATGCTTCAAGTAAACCACTTTCCTGTCTGCACGCTTTGAGGGTAATTGACCTCTGTGCGCTTTGGGCTTGATTGACCTCGGCACGGTTTGACCGCATCGCGTCCAATACCGCAGAAAGCCATTCACTTAATCGAAACTTGGTACTGAAGAGTTAAGCTTTTGTTTGCTTTTAAAGCAAAGTTGAGTTCATTGGACTTTTAAACTTGGAACTAAAGAATGAAGCTCTTGTCCGCCGATAAATACAGAGTCGTGTTTAGAGAGAGGGAGAGAGAGAGAGAGAGAGAGAGAGAGATATGGGAGAAATGACTTATAAACAGTAAGATACATGTACATCCATATGAGAGCATGTAACTGGCATTGCATCGATGATCTTAGGTTTTACTGTAGAGTGTACGCTGTTGCTCGCGAAATATAATGATGACGCTATTTTGTTCACTCTTCTTTTGTCTGCATAACCTAGTTATGTCTGTGTGCCAACACAGACATACTGTTTTTCTGGGAATTCTTTCTTTCTTTCTTTCTTTCTTTCTTTTTTCTTTCTTTCTTTCTTTCTTTCTTTACAGGCAAATTTGTCCGACATTTCATTTGAAAAGTATTACATGTACGAACTCCAAACTTGGCACAATTATACTGCTATAGATAAAGTCTGGTCTTTTCATAATGAGAGGTCATGCTTTTCAAAATTATGCAAGTGAGGGTTAATTAAAGTTTTAAATCTTCAATATCTTATATACTATAATAGATGTGGTTATGAGTGTATGGGAGTTTAATCATAGCAAGGTAAAGGTCATCACAAATGTCAAGGTCATGTCAAGGTCTAAGTTCAATTTTAAGCCAAACTGTAATTCTTGAGGTCAAGGTTCACTTCAGGTAGAGGTCATCTCAAGGTCAAAGGTCATTTCAAGTACAAAGGCCACTTTCCAAGGTAACTTTCTTCTAGCCACAACTTGGTCAATTTTTATCCAATTTTGATCATGTTGGGCTCAAATGGTAGCTATGGTAACACTACACATTTTGAATTTACATGTGACCTCTCAAGTTCAAAGGTCAAGGTCATTTGGATGTTTGAAAGTTTTATCCAGTCAGAACTTGTCAATTTCCATCCAATTCTAATCAAGTTGGACTCAAATTGTAGGTATCGCAACACTGCACATTTTTATACGAACATGTAACCTCAAAGGGGCAAAGGTCAAGGTCATTTGGCCCTTTGAAAGTTTCATCTTGCCATAACTTGGTCAATTTTCATCTGATTCGGTTCATGTTGAGTTTAAATTTTGGGTTTTGTAACACTGCGCAACCTACATGTGACCAACTTCTACTAATTTGTTGTTGACCATTGCGCATCTAATGGATTAAAGCTAAAAGTTGTAGCAATTTAAATTATGCTAAATATCACCATTAGAAATTTTAAATCTTGAATAAGGTCAAACCTATTGTAGATAGAGATGCCATTCCAACTTGCACTCCTGTGTTATGGAATAGTTGTACATTGCCACACCAATATGCTTTGAAGACACACACACTGATTTGCTATGCAGCAAATGATCTTTTCTAGTTTCTTTGTTTGTTTGTTTGTTTGTTTGTTTGTTTCTTTCTTTCTTTCTTTCTTTCTTTCTTTCTTTCTTTCTTTCTTTCTTTCTTTCTTTTTTCCTTTTTTTTCTTTCTTTCTTTCTTTCTCTCTCTCTTTCTTTCTTTCTTTCTTTACAGGCATATTTGTCCGACATTTCATTTGGAAAGTATTACACGTAGAAAATCCAAACTTGGCACAATTATGCTTCTATGGATGAAGTCTGGCCTTTTTATAATGAAAGGTCATGCTTTTCAAAATTATGCAAATGAGGGCTGATTCAAGTTTTAAATCTTCAATATTTTATGATCTATACTAGATGTGATTCCGAGTGTATAGGAATTCGATCATAGCAAGGTAAAGGTCATCTCAAATGGCAAGGTCATGTCAAGGTCAAAGGTCAATTTGAAGGCAAATGTCATTTTTAAGGTCAAGGGTCACTTCAGGTAGAGGTTATCTCAAGGTCAAAGGTCATTTTAAGGTCACAGGCCACTTTCGGTAGTGGCTTTCTTCTAGCCATAACTTGGTCAATTTTTATCCAATTTTGATCATGTTGGGCTCAAACTGTAGCTATTGTACACTGCACATTTTTTAAACTTACATGTGACCTTCAAAGGTCAAAGGTCAAGGTCATTTAGAACTTTGAAAGTTTCATCCAGTCATAAACTGGCCCATTTCCATCCAATTCTAATCATGTTGGACTCAAACTGTATGTATTGCTACACTGTACGTTTTTATAAGAACATGTCTTCTCAAAGGGGCAAAAGTCAAGGTCATTTGACCCTTTGAAAGTTTCATCTTGTCATAACTTGGTCAATTTTCATCCGATTTGGGTCATGTTCGGCTTAAATTGTTGGTATTGTAACACTGTGCACTTCCCATGTGACATGTAAAGGTCAAAGGTCAAGGTCATTTAGACTATGAAATTTGCATCCAGCCATAAGCTTAATGTGATGTGAAGTACTATAGGTTAAGAGTTGTAGCATTTAATATTTACAACTTTTGAAGGCACACAGACAGATTTGCTTTGAAGCAAATCTTCTTTTTCTAGTTTTTTTCTGTTTTTGCTGTTGTTCTCATATGATATGTTGAATTATATTCCTACACCGACGAGGGGGCGAACGAATTTATTTGGTCTAATGTATTCAAGATACAAGTTTTTACAACCAGGGAGACACTGAACTTCAACCCCATTGAGTCGCTGCCATGTAGGCCACCTTATTAAGCTGTATCTAAGTGATAATTATCTGTTATCTGCACTGTAACTATGTTCCGATGATAGTGCTCACTTAACTAAATATTGTACCAATTATCAAGTTTTATTAACAACATTACTTTGTAACACAGAACAATATGATATAAATGTTTTTGTTCCAAGTTTGCACTCGCATGTCCCCAATACAGGGTCAGAATCCAACCATCGTTTCTTTTGAGCTGTATCCGATCCTTGAACTGCTACTTCTCGTTATATGGCACATGATCTATAGAACTTATCTTTATATAGCACATGGTACTGGAATTATGTAATGCTGCTAATTGCGTTCAGTTGAACTTTTGAAAGTTTAAACCAAAAAAAAAAAAAAAAAAAAAAACACGAGAGGGGTTCATAAAGGCGTTGCCTGCTCCCCAATCCTTTTTTCTTTCCAGAAATAAAATAAGTTTAAACCAATGCTGCTAATTTTACAGTCAGCAGGTGTGTTCAGAAACCCACCATAAGCTGTGCAGTTGAGCGGCCATCGTTACATTGGCTATGTCGACAACTAGTCTATTGCCGACCGTCATCAACCAGGTATGATGTGCAACATCTTGATCAATCCTGGATTGCTCAAGCCAGGCGAAATAATCTTGCTTGTGAAGCGCGTCCGGCTTTGATGTCTGCCGACGAAAACATGGCCGTCATGCCCTCTTAGAGTACTTTTCTACTCGTGTCTCAAACACCACCGACTGCTAAATTTATTGTGATTCCCGAGCTCAACACTGTGGCATCTATGCCCCGTGCCAATAATTTGATGTTTGGCATGTTTGCAAAAAAAAACCATGTTATAATGGCTCGGTAACAATTAACGTCAACTTGACACAATTAACAGTGATTGAATCACCGGTAAAACCATGTGTTCTTGGCCTGTCCACAGACTTCCATGCCCACATTTCCCCGTTCCGTTGTGCAACAGGACATGATGTCAACGACATTCATTCCTCCTGTTCACTGCTTTTCAATTTTGTCAGTGAAATCGCACTTTTGAAAGTGACTTTTTAAAAAAAATACCCTAGCTTGTTCCTTCCTTCTCCTGACGCAAACGACCGAGCTCCATTTTAAATCTGTGATGCCTCGTCATTTATACTGCATTTAAATTCCTCCGCACTGAGCGCTGTGTACAACATCGATTTACCCCAGTATTGTGGCGCAAACAGTCTCATGAATTTGTGTCTATTCTGCGTTTAAAACTTTGGATAAATAGAATCACCATCTTGCAACTGGATACATGCACAGATGAGACTCGCAAAGTTCTGTTTGAACGCTGCATTACTCCGCCATTGGCGTCCCTTTCCCCCTTTTTGGGGTGGGGGTGGCGGGGTGGGGGTGGGAGTGGGTTGAACGGCAATGATCGCCTAGTTTCACAGGGTGAACGCAATAATTGTCAGACCACCGGATTGCAGCTTGTCACGTGACTCATTTTGCTTCTCTCTCTCTCTCTCTCTCTCTCTCTCTCTCTCTCTCTCTCTCGCAAACGCCAAACGTATGTGTGCGTTATGCCCGTCAGAAAACACTTTCCTATAAAAGAAATTGTATTTTTTGTGAGCACTAGTAAAAACGATCTTTTGCTATTCCTCAAACACAGGTAAAAAATAAAACCACCGTCGTCTTCAACCTCAGTCACCCGACGCACCTTAGTCCGACTCGCATTACCTGTGCCTATGGCTTTGGTAAAATGGTCGCAACTCAGATCCGTCCGTGACCGTGAAAGCGATTAGGATAGTTTATTTTAACGACAAAATTATATCTGAATGACTCAGTTGCCAGTTAGGACGAAGCATGAAGGTGGACTACCATGCTGTGTAATCCATGTCTGCACAGTGTGGGTGAATATTGATAATTTGACTGCAGCTACGTCATAATCATGTGCTCTTCGGGTCTTTGGTAAAGTTGTATAAGCTAATCCAGAGCCTGGTTCTATTAGGTATGGAACCCCGCTATGCATTTTATTTCACAACTATACGAAAAACCCGAAAGTTTTCCTAAATGTGTTGAGTGTGCCCATCAGCATCATCATCATCAGCAGCAGCAGCAGCAGCAGCAGCAGCAGCAGCAGCAGCAGCAATATCAGAAGCATCAGTAGCATCATCATCATCATCATCATCAGCAGCAGCAGCAGCAGCAGTATCATCATCATCAGTAGCATCGTCATCATCATCATCATCATCATCATCATCATCATCATCATCTATACGGATAAAATTGCGCACTTGTCTGACTTAGGCTGTACCTTTTGTATTTATAGTTTATATTTATTATCAGGGAAACTTCCCCTTTACAGCGCGGGCACTGATGGAGTGGAATAAATTCCATGATGCGTCCAATATATGTGTACAATTAATCGGTCATCCCTATTGACACAGATAATATGTATACGTTAAAAATATAGTATCTATAATTTTAAATTCGTGATTTGTGTCCTCCGCATCAAAACTAAAGATAAGCCACTCATTGCGACAAAACTATAGAAAGCGTAAGGACAAGTGCATTGTACATATTACATATATACAATATAGAATATAAAGCTTCCAGTGCTATGATCATTGCAAAAGAGGCATTACCACTGTATGTTTATACAAATCAAATAACAAAATTGTCAATTCACCATGATTGCATACTTATGGAGATAATACAAATCAGATCACATAGAAACGTACTATGTATCTACATATGTCGATGGGGTCCCTTCCACAAACGCTCTTTTCACCCTCCAGGCCTCTGTTATGTATTTTTTGTTTGCTGCACCAAAAAGCCACCCCACTTCATCCCCGTGATCGAAAGCAAGATCACCAAGCAGGAGAGACAATTTAGAGTTTAGGAAAGACGCAGCAAAAATTTCCCAGATGCACCTTTTGTTACCCCTTAATAATTCGTTTCGTTATCATTTCCAAATTTATTGCCGAATTGAAAGTAATTTTAGGCACAAAAACATAAAATGTTGCAGATTTTCATGACCATTGAGACAGAGTGGACAGTTACTATCTGTGACTTTTTCCATCTTTCCATCTTCCTCCTGAATCCCAAGACATCCTGTTTTTGCTTTAAATTTTAAACGTGCACTTTCGAAATATTACATGGTAAATAAATAATTTTCTCCGAGTGAAGATCTCTTCAAGATTCTATGGTTTGACGAAGATGCTTTTTTCGATTACGCTGAAAAATCTGTCTACATGATCTTTCTAGATCTGTCATTAATATTGAAAAAAGCGTTGGTGACATTATGCATCCTTGTTTCACACCATTGATAATCTCGAACCATTCACTCTTATATGGACCAAAAATTACCTTATTTTCAACTTTTTTACACAGATTGTAAACGAGGCGCCATGCCATACCTTGAATATAAAGACATAAAATCTTCGGAAAAAGACCTAGGAGTCTGGATAGACAAGGACTTGAACTTGAGCTACATATTACAGAAATGGTGAAGAAAGCTAACAGAATAACTGGACTTATGTGGAGATTTGAACATATTCACAAGGAAGTTTTTAAATTATTGTATACATCCATGATCAGGCCACATTTAGAATATGGTGCTCCCATATGGTCCCCACATTTATGGAAAATGGCTGACTTAATTGAATCTGTACAAAAGAGGGCCACCAAGAGAGTCCCTAATATGAGTAATTTGACTTATGTGGAAAGACTGAAACGACTAAAAATGCCATCATTGTTGTATAGAAGATTGCGAGGAGACCTTATTAACATGTACAAATATATTCATGGTTATTATGAAACAGCCAAATGTTTACCTCCTTTCAATGTGAATGCTATATCCAGAGGCCATAACATAAGATTAACCAAGGCCCGATCAAACTCAAACATGAGGATGTATTTTTTCAGCAATAGAGTCGTGGACTGTTGGAACTTACTCCCCAGTAATGTAGTAAATGCACCAAGTGTAAACAGTTTTAAAGTAAGAATTGACAATTATTTTAAAGATCATCCTGTTATGTATGATTACAGGGCATTGGACCATCCACATAGATCTCAGATGTCTGTATATTAATGAGCAGCTTACAGTGGAAATTTTTCATTTTCCTACCTAGCTGAAATAAATCTGTTATCTGTTATATAATTTTTTCAGAGTGAGTGAAACAATCGGTCTCTATTGACAGTGTCAAATGGTTTACTTATGTCGAGGAAAGCTAACCATGTTTTTTGTTTTTGATCTTTTCTTAAACTGCACAGCCCTTTCAATACAAAACACTTGATCTTCTAACCTTCGGTCTTTCCGATATGCACCATGCAGTTTTCCCAAAATATTATGACTTTCAAAGTGCTTCATTATTTGACGCTCAGCTAGAGATGCAAACACTTTATATACATTGGATGTTAGAGTGAGACCCCTATAGTTTCCCAATTTTCTTTATTACCTTCCTTATGTAATGGTTTTATAATATATCTAAACCAACTGTTCGGGGAGTGCTCCAAACGTTTGAAATAATTAAACATTTCTGCAAGAGATTTTACAAGATAATGTCCTCCGTATTTCAAGAATTCGTTAGGAATGCCATCAGCTCCATATGACTTATTGTTATTAAGCTTTTAAATGGCATTGTAAACAAAATTCTCAATTAGGACGATATCAGTAAGGCTGTTGCCATTGCTTGTACATGAAAGTAAATTACGGACATCTTCCCTCAGATTATCATAATTTTGAGTTTCTGTATCAGCTTTTCCCAAACTTTGCAACAGTCGCCTAGTATCTTATTTATCTCTTTAGAGTCATCAACAATCGCCTCTGTATTACTAGCATGTCGTATCCCGAGGGGAGGCTTCAGGTTACCATTCATACGTTTTAAAATACGCCAGTAAGCACGGGTATTTTTTGTACCTTTCTGAGAATTCAAGATCAAAATTTTTACTTTACTATTCACTCTTTTCTCTCTAATTCTATCATGAATCGAACCAGACGTTTTCTTCGAAGATATCCCTCCCAAAATTGCTTGCAGACTATCATTATCTACATGTTCATGGCGGACCTAATATCTGAATAATCTATTGGCGCTTTTTCGGCTTTCGATCAGACTTTTATTGATTGGATCAAAATTTTGCTTCTTACATTGGTATATACATCTCTGGCCTATTACCCTGTCTGCAGCCTGTGTAATCAAAAGTTTCTAATTCTCCAAAGCATCATCTACTGAAAGGAAATCATTACAATTCCAGGATACCAGTTCACGGTTTAGCTCTAGTTCAAAAGCAGACCAATCGGTATTTTCATTAATATTCCATTTCGTGTATGGCTGGCCTCTTGTGAGACTGGGTTCAGAATGGGTATTTTGTGAAAATGGATGAAAATAATATTTACATGTGTGTGCTAAAATGTCCCTCATATTGCATTATTACAATACGAATATTGCGTTCGAGGGTGGTAGGCCGCAGCAATAATGCAAACCGTTTCAACAACCCCCAAATGTGTCAGAACTCATGGAGATTTTATTCAACACATAACAGTAAACCATTCAACATAAAATGTAAACAGAGGCATCATTATAAAGAGATATAATAAATATAATTGATTATTTTTGAAAAAAGTGGTGTTTGGAAGTGCACTCGTTTTCATAGTAGTTAAAAAGATGGTACATTTGTTGCATATTAAATACATATTTTGTCGGAAAGAAAAAAGAAAGAGAGAGGGAAAGAAAGAAAGAGAAAGAAAGAAATAAAGAAAGAGAGAGGGAAAGAAAGAAAGAGAAAGAAAGAAATAAAGAAAGAAAAAAGAAAGAAAGGCATAGAAAGAAAGAAAGAAATGAAAGAAAAAGAGAAAGAAAAAAGAAAGAGAAGAGGCGAAAGAAAGAAACAAAGAAAAAAATGAGCAAGAGAGAGAGAGAGAAAGAAAGAAAGAAAGAAAGAAAGAAAGAAAGAAAGAAAGAAAGAAAGAAAACTTATTTGGCTTGGTGTTTTGGGGTCTGAAGAGGCAGCCTAAAACATGATCCCTGTACACCGGTCTGGTGTCTCCACTCTATTACCGATCCTTAAGTGCAGCACCTTTTTTTCCGCCAGTTTGCTTCAATCTTCCTGTGGACCTCATTTGATCATCTTTCTACCATACACTTTCACGTGCACATTACCTATCCTTAAGTGTTAAAGTAACGGTTCCTAAAATTGAAGTTAACCTGTTTATTGGCACATAGGGGAAACCCACGCTGTCACAGGTGTCAAATAATCTATGTTTGAAATGTACGTTTATTCCTGGATCTCAAACGGTTGGTAACATTTACCTCATTACCACCACGCCGTCCTCCCACTCTTTTACAGATGAGTGGCAGATTGCGCATGTTGGCTGATGGTTGGGTTTGAAATGGACTTTGCCTACGATTTGGTTTCTCATAAATACATTATAATACGTCACCGGGGTGGTAAAATAGTAACATTAACAGAAATGAGACTGATTAAGCAGAGTTCATAGGTACCCCCCCCCCCCCCCCCGCCGAGTGTGTCAGAAGCTCTGATGGGTCTGTCGTACATTAAATTGATATTGACCGACAATTTCAGAAATTCTCGCCACAGAAAGTCAAATTAATATGCATCCGTATGACTCAAGAAATGTGTCGCAGATGTACAACATCAACGACAAAGAAACCCCCCCCCCACAGAAATAGATCTTTGTTAAATCATTTCAGCATGACATAAGATTGAAAACGATTAGTCTATCTGGCGCTTGCGTGAATGTTTTTAATCTCAAAACAAGACGAAGTGTGCACATAGCAAAAATTAATTGGTAACTAAACAATTATAAAATACATGTCAATGAATCTAATAAGCAATTGCTTTAATTTAATACAAAGAAAAACTGAACAAACCTAATTCTGTAAGCCCATGTACCATTTGAACACTATCAAGTCCGATATTCTAAGAGCAAAGTCCTATTCCGTACCATTCACTGAAAAACTTCATATTTCTAAATCATAATAGCAAATTAATTTGTAAAAGGAACAAATCATATTCATAAAATTTGAAATTTAGAAGAAAGTTTTAGGTATAAGTAGCCTTTATAAAATCGGGTCATCAGGGAAGAACCAGCGCAAGACTTGTTTCGGTACCATTAATCACCGGACAAGTCATTCTGCTAACTGGAGGCACCATGTTTTCATTTCCAATACAAACACCTCGAGCTGATGTATTACGGGATAAAGCGAATATGATGCTCATTTGTTGAATAGGCCTACTTAAAAAAGTAGCCCACATTACATAAATATAATGAAAGTACACCTAACTTTCATGGTTAGGCCTACCAAAATTGAATAAAAAAAATAATAAACCCCACACTTACCTACCTGTCTTATGACAGAAAAAAAAGAGATAATACTGAAATTGTGCTAGGAGTTCACTTTCCTTGTATTTTCCTTTTATTCGGGGATACACATAACCGTGAATAAACACAATAAAACAATTTCATGTAAAGTCCTACAGAAAACTGGTACAACCAATAAGACTGACACTGTGTTGGCAACTGACGTGCCCTTTACCATGCGCCGTTTACTCGCTATTTCAATAATTGTCGTTTATCACGGATGCATGCATTGGAATCACTTCATTTAGAAGATCTTAAAGAAAATACGTCGTTAAATCTGCAGGGTAAATTGATCAATGACGAGCCCCCGCACATACAACTTTGACAACATTCCAATAATTCCAACTGCTGATGAGGAATATGACAGAGGGAAACACATTTTATCACGCAAAATAGATCACACTGTCGCCATATTTTGCGAAAGTAATATCGACTCTGAAACTAATTGACACTACATGGCTGAAAGAATTGCCTGATTTAAAAGGAAAGGTCAGACTTCGCTCTGAAGTGTGTATTCGCCCCAATACACAACCAAATGCACAAAAAACTAAATTTGGAAGGCTAGAGCTGTATATTCCCATTGGTGTGCATGTTAAAGTAGCCTTAAATAAACTGGTCACTTTAGTAGCTGTGGTTATATAATTTTAGTAAGGTATTTAGTTGTGCATCTAAATCTACTCTGCTTAATTTGGTGTCTCTTTGTGCAGTTGTTTTTAAGCTTTTAAGTTGCAAATTACAATGTAAAGTGATGGGAATACACAACCCTAGCTCTCCAGGGACTGCAGTGCCCTCTTTTAGGCAGGGCCAGAACCTTCTGTTCTTGTCCTTTCCTATTGCAGTTAAATACTTACAGTTTTGAAAGTTATTTGTACACGAGGCAATAGTCATCAATTACATTATGTCAAATACTTCACTGTGATGTGTGAAAGTGCCTGGATCAACGCTTTGACGCCATTTTTCTCTAAACACGAGATATGGGCACAGATCAGCCAGTTGTGCAGAAAATGAGGCGAACTGGCTAAAACAATTGAAGAACAGCTCAGTCGACGGTTCAGCCGACGGCTCGGGCTTTTCTCCTAAAATATGTTATACCGTAGATAATGACTTGATGTTGCTGAGCATTTCGGTACAAGTTTATAGGTACAAACCTTCTTTAATATGTTAATTATCGTGTTTTCTTACATGTTTAATGTCACGCGCATGTAACTAATTAACTATTGAAATTTGTGCCGTTCTTTTCAAAAAGATTTGTCTACAAGTCCATCCAATGACGTCATTGGCTGCCAACTGCTGGTAGTGTTCGGATACGTCCACCCCTAAAAAGACGTTGGTATGAAAGGTTTTATAATCGAGGATACGCAAAGTGCAAACTTTGCAACAAAAGGTATGCAAAAATCGTTGGAGCAGGCAACCCCAAGAAACACCAATGTACTGTCCACTCTGCTGAGCTTGCGGAGGGAAGTCCGGAATCATCGTGTTAAGATGGGTCTGTTATGTCCTACTTCGGAACGCAAACCCAGCAACCATACACTGAAACGTTTTACTAAGTGGCTTGAAACAAGCGAGTCCATCTGCTTCGGCACAGAAAATACTAGCACCGACAAACGATCGCGTCTGACGCCAGATTTAGCAAAACTTATTTTTTGCATGTTAATTTTTAAAAAAATGTGAGATAATTCCTGTGGCGAGTGTAGGATCAGAACAGAAATATAGCCTGTGGCGAATTTCAAATATTAGAATGAGTTTTAAGATAAAATATAGTATACTTATCTTGTAAGTGGGCGGCATTTCAGGAATTTTAATTGAGTGTATTGAGCGCATTTTGATACTTCTTCGTGCACTTTGTTGTCTTTATTAATTTACATATGAAGATCCGAACCGGCTGAGCCTTCCAATGAAGTCTCGAACCAGCTAAGCTCTAATTTCAGCCGGCACAAAGTTGTGTGGACTATATACCACACCTTTGTTGGTCAGACCCGCCATAGCGATCATAGTCAATTCAAATTATGTAGAATTATTAGTTAAGTTCATCATTCAGTTGTTTTCAGTGAACCACTACACATTTGACCTTCCCGATGGGACTTTTATGATACAGTGGAAACCTCCAAACAAACACATATTTGTATGATAGTCTCAATTCATATTTCGATGAAAGTGTTCCATCAAATATCACTGATGAGATGTCGCAGTCTGCTGTTTAATGGTTGGGTCTCTGTCATAATGTGCAATGATACCATGCAATTTTTGGTTAAATATTCAAACACTGAGTTACAGGTTAAATGTGCCGACTAAAAGTGACGTGGCGCTAGTTGTAGTAACCGAGTGGTCATTTCTCTACTCTTTTATCCAGGTGATAATTTCATCTCACAGCGAATGACAAAATAACATATTTCTATATGCTAAAGTTTCTTTGCTACATGTTCCTTTATTCCAAGCACGAAACAAGGATATAGAGAGTTTACAGGAACATTCATGTTTTGTTGTTGTTGTTGTTGTTGGTTTTTTTTGTTTGCTTTTTTTTTTTTTTTTTGTTTTTTTGTTTTGTTTTTTTGTTTGTTTGTTTTTTGTTATTTTGGTCGAGGTCATTCTTTTTGACTCCCCCGACAAAAAACCCCCGATAAGATCAGATATGTCAATATTTAATTTTTGAAAAGAGTATACACAGACAACAGCGATTAAAAAGGAGCTTTAAAGTTAAAGAGAAGGATTGCAGGAACCCCCCCTCCCCCCCCCCCAAAAAAAAAACAAATCACTTTTTACTCTGTGGGCGGACTCTTGAAATGAGATTCCATTCAGTGGTGGTCATGTGATTATCAGCTTTCTTATATGTCTGCATGTGACCCAGTCCTGGCAGGTTGCCTTTGGCTAAGGTGTTGCTCACGATCTGGACTCATAAGAAATGTGTACACTGGCCTGACCCATATGTATGTGGATACCTAAGTATACAACAGATGACAACAATATTTCTCTTTCTTTTTCAAGGACTTATCTTAATCTTAAAAAATACGTAGAATAGCCTTGGCGCGATTGACTTTTAAATATGTCACTTCGTCACAATTTATACCCAGTGCTGTTGCGTTCAACTGAAGTGGTCAAGTTTCGTTTATCATCGTTGTTCTCGTCTGCAATATGTGTGTTTTCTGCAATCCAAGGCTTCTATTGGTGATAGCGCCATCTCCAGGCGTCTATGGCATTAAAAAGAGCAGAAACCTGCAAATGGATGTGTACAGTGAGATCATGTTACATTTTTTTGCTATGTCGTGGGTTGGACGTATTCAAGCATGAAGGAATCATTAGCAGAGTTATTCCTTCAAGGCCGAAGGCAATAAACAGTAACCGCTACCATCACAAAAGCACGGGTAGCCTGAATATTTCGGTGACAGATATCCCATTGCAATTGCTGATTCAAATGCATTGGGTATCACGAAAGCCCTTCAATGTCATGGATCTCGACTGAAATGTCCATGTTATTCTGTGGGCCAAAAAAGGTTCGTATTTATTGTTTAATGATGTTCCAGCAATGGTGTATCTGTCAAAATATCAGAACAGTTTTTGTTCAGAGCGTGGAAATTTAAGCACTCATTACCACTGAGGGTAAAAATGATATTAGACCCTTCTATATTGTTACATGAAGTGATTGTTTGTATGTTCTCTCTCTCTCTCTCTCTCTCTCTCTCTCTCTCTCTCTCTCTCTCTCTCTCTCTCTCTCTCTCTCTCTCTCTCTCTCTCTCTCTCTCTCTCTCTCTCTCTCTCTCTCTCTCTCTCCTGAACACTATTCACACACAAACACACATATATGTGTACACATCTACCTTCAAATCATGCTTGTGCAGAAAAAAACACCATGAATCAAATATTCATTTCCTGGAAAACATTACCTCCGTGACCCTGAAAAATTAGTGCAGGCTATTTAAATGTCACAACGCCTACATTACCACACATTTGTGATATATCTTATGCGGCTACTTTATTCTTTATCAACATAATAAATTTTTGTCATTTTCTTATTTGTGATACATCTTATGCAGTTCACTTTATTCTTTATCAAAATAATAAATTTTGTGTCCTTTTCCTAAGTGCTTAAGGACCTTAAAAAGGTCAAAGTCACACAAAATAAAACAAAATTAAACAAATTGAATGAACATCTTTTTAAAATAAGTGTAAAGGAGTCTCCTGTTTGCTCATATGGAGCAGTTTCTGAAAGTATTTGGCTTTATTTTCTGACTTGTCCTCCATATGCTCCTGCTTGAGATATCCTCCATACATCCATTAGCTCTTTGGCACCTTCAGTAAAACACAATTTTGTTTGGTAGCAATCTTTGTAGTCTTGAAGACATATTACTGTTTTTTTTGGCAGTAAAAGAATTTATTGATAAAAGCAAACGGCTTCAAACTGGAGCGGTAACATGATAGCTCTTCCATGTATTTCATTAATGTCATAGGTATTTGGTCGGCTATGCGCCCCTCCAGCGGTCCTTGTACAAGTGGTGTCTTTCTTTTCCATGTTTTATCCACGTCGCCGCTCGTCGAGTCCTTCACTATCGGGACTCAACTGGCGGTGACTCCCTGGAGTTTGTATTGTAACGTTCGTCCTGTCTTTGCCTTCTTCTCGCAAGAGGGATTTACATAGGGATATGCCCTTTATCCCAATTTCATTTCTTTTGAAATAAATAAAAAATGTTTAAATCAAAATTAGTGCATTAGCCTAATGCATGTCGGGTGTACGTTTTGTAGTTCCGTTTCCATATAGTCTATCATGTGCAACACAACAGAATTGTTTAGATATGAATTCTTCTGTGACCTTGAGAAAGTAGGTCAAGGTCACGTATATTATGCAATATCAAACTTCTATATATGTCTCTTGTTCATGGTACTTTTTTTGGTGTTGTTAGCTTCTTATTTCAAAATAACGGTAATTGGCAAAAGGACATATCTGAGCCGGAAATGGAATTTAGGTGACATTTTATTGGATGAATGCTCTTCATACAAGTATCTTGGGATTCAATTTTGTAAATCACTTAAGGATACAAATCATATCAATAAGTACTTAAATCCAAAAGTTGCACGTCTTGTCGGCTACATCTGCAGCATCCTGGCATCTCACGATAATAGAATATCATTCGGTCAAGCCTGTGGAAAAGTGTCACATTGCCCTCTTTGTCACATGGTTGTCCGGTCTGGTTGTGTAATACTAAACAAAATGCCTCTGCCATACAATCAATGCAATACTCGGTAGCACGGGCGCTTCGACGGGTGAAGTCCACCACTGCTATTTCAGCTACTTTGGGAGAATTCGGATGGCTGCCATGTAATATCATTCTAAATAGACACAGGGTAAACCATTTCGGCCGGATGAAGTGCCAAATTCCTCAATCCAGACTATGTAAAAGAATCTTTAATGACATGGAAATAAATCATAGAAACAGCGGATCAAACACATGGTGCTATTTTAAGGAAATCGAAAATATATAGAGAGGGGTTGGTTTGGATCACGGGATGTTGGAACTTATCCCAATCTGCCAGACTCATTGTATCGCTTAAGCTTAGACTCATGTAAAAAAAAAAACTTTTTGGGAAAATCTAGATGCTAAAGCTTCACTTTCATACTATAAAGAATTTAAAACATCGTCTTTTTCGGAAAATTATTTATACGACATATCCGATTTTGTAGGGGCCAGATTAAAGTTCAAGGCTCGTACATGCTGCTTGGCAATTCAGGCTGACCAGGCAAGCTGGGGTCTATCGGACGGAATGTGTAAACTATGTAACTGTGGTCCAGAATATATTGGCCACCTTCTCTTCATATGCCCAGTGCTAAACGAGATAAGGATAGACTGTTTTTGGCAGTTGGAAAGTCAGCTTGGCTCAAAAGATTATCCGATATGGCATTATTTTATGAGTTCGCTTTTACGTGTAAAAAATACCATTTTTCTGTCGAATGAAAAGTTTTACAAGGTATGTAAGAATTTTCTGAAAAGAACCTGGTCCTACCGAGGCACACTGCTAAAGCAATGACGCCGTACCATAGGCTATACTAACCTCCGCTCACATCGAATTAAATGTATGAAGCAGTGTCCTTTGGGCAATGTACTGATAATATAATATAATGTACTTTATATGTGACTGGACACAAGATTGCTGGGTCTCCCATAAGGGGGGGGGGTGACTCGAGGGATCATTGTTTTCCAAGTACTGGTCTCTCGGGTGGGCCCAGCCCGTCGGGGAAGCCCCTGCCACTTTCATGTTTTAGTGCTTTGTGACGCCACTTTGCCGCCACATATCCTAGGCTATTGCCTGTATAATATGTGGCGCCACCTTGCCGCCACATATCCTAGGCTATTGCCTGTATAATACGTGGCGCCACCTTGCCGCCACATATCCTAGGCTATTGCCTGTATAATACGTGGCGCCACCTTGCCGCCACATATCCTAGGCTATTGCCTGTATAATACGTGGCGCCACCTTAGGGCCACATATTTTGGGTTATTGCCTGTATAATATGGCTGTGATGATATATCGATACATGTGCACAACTTCAGACATAATGACAGTAACAGAAAAAATAAATCATTTCCTACAACATATTCTCCCCGTTACCGTGGAAATGTAATTCACGGTCAACCACATTAGGCATCATAACATTTCCACATATAATGCACATTTGTGCTATATTTTGGTATCATAAGCGTTATTCTGTCTCGACCTTCCAATGCTTTCTACAACGTTTTTTATCTATACCTTTGATAGTGTTGCAGGTGGCACCACCAAATTTCACCTAACGCGTTTTCAACTTTTTGCCCGATTGACAGTCCCACCACGTTTAATGATGAATTTATTAAAAAAAACTTCGAAAAACAGCTTTTTCAATGTGTTTATATCTTGGCCTTTATATGACGTTATGCTTTGGTTGGGCCACCAGTATCAAACTTGACTTGATTTCGTATCTTTGATGAGTCCTGAAAGTTATATAAGGCTAAATTGAAAACTATGGACTGTATCTCATCGCACAAGCTCTGCAAGCTATGGTCAGCAGAGATAAAACGTCTCTGGCTATGCCAAAGTTTTTCATAATCTCCCTTCATCAACTCGAGCATCAATGCTGGAGATTGCTTCACACGAAGCTTTGAAACACAAAGTTTCAACTGACAAATAGTTTGAGAAAAATTAACTCTGGCATAAAAGAATTTAAAGCAAATTAAACTGCATTCCAAAAGAACAACTATTGCCGGTACAATTTTTTATTATCACCCATTGGAAGGCAAAACACATTCAACTGTGGATATGAAAATCCATTTGTTTATTCAATTTCTGAAAACTTTGCAGATCCACCCATTGTCTACATGACTATTGTCTAAGCACCTTTATGTCCTGGACATGCAAACTTTCACTTGTTTATGTTAAGCCAGTCTTATAATTGTTTTCTGTTGTTGCTGTTGTTGTTGTTGATAATGGTGGTGATGATGATGATGATGATGATGATGATGATGATGATGATGATGTTGAAGAGGAAAGAGATGATGATGATGACGACGACGACGGCGACCACCACCACCACCACCACCACCACCACGACGATGTTCTGGGGTGCGCTTGGAGAGGAAATGAACCATAAATTATAATTTGAACGATATCACAAAATCAAAATTGAAGCTGAGAAATACTGAATCATAAAGTAATGTACTCCCAAATGATGAACATGCACATAATTAATACAAGAAAGAGTTTTCGACTGTTTTTTTTAAAGAATACCAAATAATAAGATTGAATGGGAATACCTACAATTGAAAGGAAAAAGAGAAAGTCAACATACTGACAAAAGAAAACCAAGGGAATGAAGCACAAACAAAGGAATAACAAGAAGTGTACAGAGCTATCAAGTGAACTGGCTGAACAAGGCAGTGTACAGAAGGCGGACATTGGGAATGGGCAGAAGCAAAGACAAAAAGGGATATAATTCTGTATTATATTACTCAAAGTCTACTAACAGCCGAAGCCAGAATGTATGCAGAAGATAAAAATTACTAAATTCCATCTGTTTGTTATAAGAAGAAAGTAAAAAGACAAGGGCAAGGAAATTACAGGTAAAATATAACACATATGCCACTTCAAGGCAAGGATTTTCGCCAAAACTTCATTTTTGCAAGAAATCTATTTAACAATGAACACATAAAAATTGTCCAAATCAGACAATAATCAAGGCGAAGGCTCATTGAGCGACAATGAAATGTCTGAAACGCCACAAACGATAACAGAAAATGAATCAGCAGGGATATTCAGAAGAACATCCAGTATAGCTCACTTGGCCGAGAGACGGCATAAAAGCTGCAGGTGTGTGTGTGGACTGAACATAATATTGAAAGAAGAAGTGACTCATAATTTAGCAAACTAGACTTTAGTTTCGAAAAAAAACAAACAAACAAAAACAGACAAAAACAAAAACAAATTTAAAAAAAAACAAAACAAAAAAAACAAAAAAAAACAAAAACAAAAAAAAAAAGAAAAAAAAAAACAAAACAAAACAAAAAAAAAAAAAAAAAAACGAAGAACAAAAAACAAACCCATTCCACATGCGTTAAACGGTAAACAGATGCTTAACGGGAAGACTCGAGCAGTTAAGCGATGTTTGAACAATAACGTGACAGACTTCAGAGCCATGATTTTTGCACAAAATGTAATTTTCAAGTAAAAGTATACGAGGCAATGATGAAAAATAGGGGGAAATACCGAGCTCATAAGTCAAATTTCATGTCAAGTTTAATGTTTCATAGCAAAAACGGGAAAAAATCATTACATTTCGAGAATAGTGTTGAGCAAAAGTGAAGGACATCCTTGTTTTCTATCACACCATATATTGTACATGAAAGAAAAAAATATTGCGTAAGTGCCAAAAGGTAAGGAAATGATTGTTTCCTGTCCGTAAAACTACAGTACAAACAGCACCACATTTACCTTGCCAGTGCCCAGTTTTTAAAAACAGTTTTGCAACTAATTTAAGAACAAATGAAAAAATGACTGCCAATGAAGTGCTTTTTGGAATACTTGACAAGATACAAACCCGGCGACTATTAAATCACCTTACGTTAGCAAAACAACACATGCAATATTGCAAAATGACTGCAAAACAGCAGTTTGGGTGCTTTCAAAGAAAAAAAATATTGACGTCGTTGATAACTGTTTTGCCACAAGTAGCCAAAAAGAATGAAGGAATCAGAACACATAAGAGAGAATTGATGGACCAACAAGTGAACTACACATGATAAGAAATCGTATTTGATATCTTTAATTTCATGGGTGTTTAAGAGAAGAGATATTAAATACAATGTACATATAAAGCTAATATCCATAATATATGATGGCTAATTTCAAAACAATTGGTAAAATTAACTACCAATGAATTTAAAAGAAAATGTATTGCGGACAGAGATGTTGGGGGCAGGGAGTGTGTGATAGAGTACTGGCTCATGCCAATAACAGGTTCTGTACAATGTGTGGGCAGTCTTCAGGTAAAGCGGTCAATGAATACCCATTACTCACACATCAACTTGTCCCAAGATATGACACCGAGAGACAGACAAATAAAATATTGACAAAGAAAAAATAAGAAGCTGCTTTCAAGCTTTTATTTCAGACAAAAGGTAAACATTCTTTGTCACAAATGTCAAACAAATATAGTGTGTTTAACTGCTTCGTTTCTGTGTAACTAGCACGAACAGAAGTGACCGCTCTGCATTAAAATGGCTGCCAAAGCAGCATGGCTTCTCAACGACCACACAAGTGGCTCCACTGGCGGCGCAAGGCTGACTGTACTTGGCGGCGACACTTGAAGTTCCAGTGGTTGACATACATGTAGTGTGTACTTTTCGACCAGCCAGCCCTGTGCCACTTTCTCCAGCTGTTGGTGCTGGTGTAGCAACAGGATCTCCAGGCTTGACACCCCCAGGGCCGCGAAGACGACAGAGCTGACATAATACATCATATATTTGAATGATATATCTTTGCTACACAAATATATTTATATTTTTTATTCCAGAAAATTCAGCACGAATTTGGATTTGTATATGAAAGGATGATACCACAATATTGCACAAATTTATAATGTTTTCATAACTTCCAAATGAACAGTGCCATTTTCCTCACACATATTTGTGTATGTGTTTATGTGTGTAGCTGCACATTTCCAATGGTACGCTCTATGTACAAACAAAACGACATTGAGCCTAGTTTGTTTGCCAGTGAGCACTGGAGTGCTCCACAAGATACATCATATTGACTTTCATTCAGCGGTTTCCCTTGTGAGGGTAAAAACAGGAAAACTGGCAACCTTTGCTGACATTAAGGTTCAAGAAAGACCGTAATTTTGGTATGAGGTAATCTGCATGGCCGCTTGAGGTATATATGCCAAATGTCTTCCTGGCAAATCAATTGAGTCCCTGTGTGTTTAATCCCCCCCCCCCCAAAAAAAACCCTCTTGAATATTTCAAGAGAATACCAATATGCTACGTCAAGCTATGTCACAAGGTATCTGCTTATTTACTTATAGGTGGAGAATGATTCACGATGAAGCCCGTACTTTGTGAACTTCAAATCCTGTCGCCCTGGAATGGTACATGTCTGTATGCGTGTTTTTATTGTTGGTAGTATAAACACGTATTTAAGGACTATAGTGCATTTTCTTGGAGGGGGGGGGGCGTCAGACTATTTGATCTTATAATCTGACATAAAATGGCTGTAATACCAGGTTGCGGTACACAACGTGGTGATAAACCATTGGGTTCCGTTGGGCTACATAATAGTCTTTGGCTCATATTTGAATATAAGGATATCTAAAAATCATCGCAGATCCATCTTAAGGCTACGTCACTACTAAAGATGACCAGGAGTATAATATATCAACTTTTTTTTACCGCTTTACATTAATTTACGGCCCTTGGGTTCCGTTGGGCTACATAATAGTCTTTGGCTCATATTTGAATATAAGGATATCTAAAAATCATCGCAGATCCATCTTAAGGCACAAACTATTTGTATAACTTAGCGAGTGCATACTGATGGCGTTTTAAATGTTCGAAAATTAAAATGTGTTCTCCTATTCTAAACATTTTACTGACGGTATCCAGCATTAAATCTTTATGAAAATCAAATAATCACCATTGTACCTACTATTGGCACCAAAATGTCATGCAAATTGTTTGTCGAAGGTGATGCACATAAGTGTTGAGGAAGGTAAATTCTTTTTAAAATTAGCTTGTTTAACATTATGCCGTACCCAAGAATCAAAGAATTCTACACACTTTTGCTTCTGTCCAGTAACAATCGTCAAGCAGTTAACCTTGCTGCTTTTTCCAATTTTCCAAACTGAGAGAAACTTACGACATAGGCTGTAGATCTAGGTGACCGGTTCCGTAGCAAAATAGCAGTCCCTAGAAGCCTACCTGCAGTTTTTTCGCAAATAAATGCTTTCCGACTCTTGCAGTCTGTGATGCGCCACGCGGACCAAGCCTCATTGTTATGCTCCACGGACACACAGCCCGAAGCCTTGTTGGTGATCTTGTTAAAGCTGGAATACGGAGCTCTCTCCGTGGGATCCATCAGCACAATGTCGCCGCCTACCTTCATGGCGGAAATCCAATAGTCCATGAAGATTAGAGCATGCCTTGCAACGTAATGCAACAAATCACATATTTAAAAATTCGCACAGGACAACGTATTTTTTTCATGCCAATACAATTATTTGAATCATATACATGTTAGTGTCATAAGTTTTTACTTTTCTGCTGTAGAAAATATCTGAAACCTACACTTGTACGGATTTAACCGGGATATGTCCATATTAATAAACAATCTCAAAATTTGAAGTATAGTTAATATACATTGATCTAACCTTAATGATCAGATATCATGATCTTGCAACATCTCCACAGCCCTGTCCCTCGTATCATGAATTTTGAACGATGAACCCGCTATATTAATTTTAGTTTAAAGCGGGGGGTGTGTTCTTCAACAAAGTCATACTAATTGTGCTGAATGCAAATAACATCTTGCAATTCATGGAGTGGACATTGTTGTCTCATACTAAAAGCAAAAATACAGAAGAATCTCCAAATAAGACCAACTCACTAAAAAATCCATCTTCATACTAAAACCGCTAATTTACAGTGCCGTTGTTTATTATTTTTAATTAGATTATACCCCTTTTAATAATACCCTTATCAAGTGGCCTTAATACTGAGATTCCATTGTATATACTCGTATTACCTGAAAGCGTGCTGCACTTTTGTCTGCTCTTGGTGACTGATCGGCCGGAAGAGTTTGCCGCCGTGGGCACGACAAGTCAAGGCTGCCATAGACATATTACGTTCTTCTTGGAACAGTCTGTAACAGTGGTTCCCTACTCTCGTCCATTTACACTTTGGCCTTGAATACAGGTTACCTGAAGCAATATATGAAGATACCAACCATTGGGACTAGGCGAAAATAGCTTAATTGAGCCATTTTCAATCAATTTGAAACAAAAGCCTTATCCGTCTGGAAGGTTTATGGAAATTCTGAAAACTCCTAATTATCACTTTTTCGCGTAAGCATCAGGTTGAAAAGTCACAGTTTCAAATTTTTGTCCCATATGATAAGATTTCTTACAAATTTTCTCGTAATTATTGTTTTAAACGTAGTACTTTATGATAATTTTTGAAATTAGAAGTATTTAAACGCGCAATTGCGACTTTCATAATTTGCTTTATAGCAATACAACAGTGTTGTGTGTGTGTGTGTGTGACTGTTTTGGCCCATCCCATGCCTGCATAATCATAACTGCACAACAATGCAAGGACAAGTTCAACCACAGTACCGCAAAAAAGTATGTTGCTTTATAAGTGGGGTTTTAAGCCTGAACAGTCCACTCTTTTTTACGTTTTTGATATCTTAAGGTGATCGTATGTAAGAAATGGGAGAAAGAATAAGCCAAATAGTAATTTTAGATGCGCATGCTCAGTGAGGTGTGTTTCTGTAATAAGGTCAAAAGCCATTCAACACAAACTTCATCCACTTAACAGAGAAATGTAGAAAAGTAAAACCTAAAACTTCAAAATAAATTGTCATGGATGACAGCATAATTCATTGAGAACTATGTTGGTGCTTGTTATGATCTATAGACCAAACGATTTGAATATAGCCAGGAAGCTAGTCGAGGAAACTGATGAAGCTGATAAGTTTGATTCTGGTTACTGGGCTCAGTTGACAAGTTGAATGGGGAAAGCTGACTTCCTCTGTTGATTGAGCTCTGACCTCAGTCAGTCCATGGCCTGGTTGTGCCTAGATAACAGCTTGGCTTATTGTCAGGGCTACAGGACAACAGGTACATACCCATAGGTTGTGTATCCACTATTGATAACTCTCCACTAAAACTAACTTTTCTACATGTGAACTTACCATTATCACATGTTAAAGATGTAAAAGCATGTAAATCATAGAAGCTCGTCAAATTTGTGCTCACAGACACCTAATTCTGTGTTAATTTGCGTAGAACTATATTCATTCCACACTTCGTCTTGGCCACATGGCACAGATATCGCCCTACACCAACTACATTTGGGCAAAAATATTGTGTATTTTGGACAACATCGATGACGTAACTACAAATATTTAAAACAACTGGCAGACCGAGTATCCTATCCTATAAAGGCGAATGTTCTTTTAGACTGAGACCATAATGGATGCGGGTGATACCCCGCTCCAATTGCTGATGACTTTAACTGATGAAATGTCGCCTTCGTCAGCGTTTTCAAACAAAAAACTGATCTCTCCCTGCACATTAAGTACTAACACTTTAGATGCCTGTGAAGTTATTGCATTGCTGTATAATATGAGCCACAGACTTCTGATATAATATACGAATAATTAACCCTTTCCCCAAAACCGGCCAAAACCGGCTGGTGGTCAAATGTCGTCTGTGTCAGTGTTTTCAAATAATTTCAACAGTAATGAAAACAATTTTGATTCAGAATTGTAGATGAGCCCTATCAAATTCACATGCCCTAGGTCAACAACTTTCCTTGGCATGAGTCGGGCACTCAGTGCCCAACACATGCCAAGGAGAGTTGTTGACCCAAGTGTCAATTCAAGGGGGGGGGGGAGGTTCAAGTGCACATATAACAAGTGCTTGAGGCATCAGGTAACAGAGTTTTGTCCATTCCAAAACAGCAGTAAATGTATAAAGCAAGCTCCTGTACTGCTGAAATACTTAAAGGGTTAAATCCCTTTCAGGTGGGTCCTGAATGATACTTATTAAGGGCAACTTCCCCTGAAGACTTCTATTTCTGGTACACCTCAATAAAATATGATAGTCATATATCAAGTATGTTCAAATTATAGAATAAAATAACATTCCTTTAGCCTTGTCTTTAGTGAGCCAACCTGCACATCAGGATGAGGCCAGAATTTGCTGGTTGAAAGACAAATGAGCATCGCTGGATCATTCACGTCTCTGTGTTACACTCTCCTACACAAGCATCTGACGAGGTCTATGATAATGTATTATGAAAACGATTGCACTGGCGACAAAAGGTCAACCATTATGCTAGTATTTTTTGTTTCAGACAACGTGGGGTATTCTATATATTTTAATAATCAAATCAACCATTTTCCGTCGGCTGTCACTCAAGGATCGACTAAAGCTTTCTTCCACGATTGTGATCTTCTTGCTTGTACATTGCCTGGTCTTGACCACAAGAGCCGTTACTGGTTCGAATTTTTTAAAACTTATGTATTTAATTTCCCTGGAGGACCATGAAATAACTTTACTTATAATCTTCAAATACGCCAAAAAAAGTACGGCACACAAGAGTTTTTAACCTCACAGCTGCAACCAAATCCGGATCTTCAAGGTACATTTGAAAATTAAGATTAAATCGTAAATTAGACTTGAAGGTTTTCACTTATTCATCTTATTTTTTTCTTTCTGTCTCGCTTGTCCGTGCTCTCATATTCGTTGTTGCAATTACTCATTCTCTTGATGTCTTCGTTGTTGTCGTTTCTGATCTTTTTATTTCCTTCTTCTTAACTTATTGCATATGCCATCACAATCGGGTATGTAGGCTTCAGATGCATAGTGGCAACCAATATTATCATTCCTATTGCTTTTGCTTTTGGATTCATCAGAATATATTTATCTTACTGGTATTATTACACATTCGCTGGACTCCTCTGTTACCTAATTTTACAAATGACAGGTCATCGTTGCCTGTACAGTGCCAATTAGATAAAATAAGCTGTGACCTGTTTCATTATATGAAAAATGATGCACATTTCGTTTCAAATCGTTTAACTAATGAGCCGTAAGACCTCCATCATGCATAACTTTTATAATGAAATAATTTCATTGGAATGCATAGTGGTATCTGTAATAGCTGGGTTGTGCCAATTTTCTTACACACACACACACACACACACACACACACACACACACACACACACACACACACACACACACACATATATATATATATATATATATATATATATGTGTGTATGTGTGTGTGTGTGTGTGTGTGTGTGTGTGTGTGTGTGTGTAGATGAAATGAAATGGAAAACAGCACACATAAAATTAAGAAGCAATATTCTGTAAAACAAAAGAAGACAGAAATTAACAAAGTTCTCACAAGAATAATGTAAGAAACCCACCTTGATATACACGTTTTCTTTTGAAATTTGATTCTGCGGTACCCAGGTAACCCAGACCGATCATTAGCCATAATAAAAAGCCACCGCTTTCCATGGCCAAACCCCCTGCTGCTTCATCCACTTTATTGCAGCTTCAAGGAGAACATCACGTTTGGAGAATTCTAAGAAAAGCCGCGCACACCCTCAAGCCAGGTGACGTCATTATGATGTAAACGTATTTCATGATGATACATTGACTTCCATTTTCATAGAGGATGGCAAATACCACTAGGTTTGTAAAATGTATAAAGCAGATGGTTTAGGTAAATAATTGTAACCAAATGAAAATACATTGCACCAAAATCGAAATGACTGGGGCTGTTACTCATCGTTTAAGAAAATAATAACTCTGCTTAAGTAAAGGATATTCATATATTTGTAGAGTGAATATAAATAATTGATTCTGTAAACTGAAAGGATGTCTTTCAGGAATATACAACTTCTATTTCTAAAATATATACAGAAAATTGATCCACGTCTTCACACTGCTAGCAGTGCTACAAAGGAAGTAATAAAATTCCATATCATTGCACCATACTCTCAAATTTCAAGTCCATTTTCCTGTATTTAACACACTGTAGCTTGAAGTCAAGCGCGACAAGACAACATATATGCAAGGACTTCAAAAAAGCAACTGCTATTGACTATTGTCACCGTTTCCCACACACGGACCTTTCATGATATTAACACATTCGACTTCCTTTAATGATGTGTTTATTAAATCTGTTCTGTTATCATAAAGGTAATTGAACGTTGTAACCTTGTGATAAAAAATTGTGTCAATATAAGTTAGGTTCACTCGCGAAATTGGAAGGTATCATATTGGATGCAAAGAGTGCAATCGGTGTTTTGCATACCTGAATTTGCTTTGACGGGAAGCTTGATTTCGATGTCACATCTTTCCTTGGACCGCGAAAACGTTTACTGAGCCCCAATCATATGAAGCACTTTAAAGGTCATCCTGTAAAGAGGAAATGCTTTGTTGTCATACTTGCCTCAACTTGGGGCGTGTGAACGATGCAGAACTTTCCCCAAAATGTTAAACAACCATACACAGTTACCTTCTCGCCTCCATCACATTCCTCTTCCGGCTCATTTCCTTTGTTCTGAGTGGACTTTGGTTTTTGCATTTACTTCCCCTCCGGTGATTATTAGAGCAGACTCCTGCACGGTCCCTTTCTCAGTGTCAGTGACCCTGATTTTTTTTGGTATATTTTACTTGGAAGAAGTTCTGTCCAAGCTCCCCATCCGTTAGTAAAAAAAAAAAAATACTACTACTACTACTACTACTACTACTACTACTACTACTACTACTACTACTACTACTACTACTACTACTACTACTACTACTACTACTACTACTACTACTACTACTACTACTACTACTAATAATAATAATAATAATGGTAATACTAACATGCATTGCCCTATGAAGCCAGGACATCTCAATTTGAGATCCTCAACAGCCAACCACATGCCTCCCTGGTTCCACAGCTGAAGGGCAGAAGCATTGGACCATTTCTGTAGACGCTTACAACAGGCTAGATTCATTCCCTCTCTTTTAAGTATGCAAATATGGTGTTACCAAGTCAATTTACTTTGTGGACTTTCAGATTAATAAGAAGCTAAAAAAAACATATGTGTTATCAGTTATCATATATAATATCTTTGCAATAAAGTTTTACAATAAAAATGATTTTTTTAAATATTGTTAAATTCCTCATGGCTGTGCTTTTTGCTTCAATTGACGTAATCAAATTTAGAACCAAAGTACCATGTATTGTTAGATATATCCGATGTTTTTACAATTAACTTTTATGATTGATGTTATTTTTTTTAAAATCTTGAATTGCTCTTTGCTTTACTTTTTGGCGTGGGTGTATGTCTGTTTGTCTGTCTGTCTGTCTGTCTGTCTGTCTGTATGTATGTGTGTATGTATGTGTGTATGTATGTATGTATGTATGTATGTATGTATGTATTTGTGATCGGTCAGGTAATTCGCTGTCATATCAACTACATATGATGTCTCCCTGGTGCCACAGGGTAACAGTAAAGAAGGGTCAGACCCGGTCTGTAAACAGGTTAGAAGCCGCCTTCTCTCTGTCAGTCTGTCGGTCTCTCTCTCGCGCGCCATCTCTCTCACTCTGTCTGTCTGTCTGTCTGTCTCTCTCTCTCTTTCTTTCTCTCTCTCTCTCTCTCTCTCTCTCTCTCTCTCTCTCTCTCTGTCTTTCTCTCTCTCTAGTTCGTTCCCAGTTTCAACAGGTTAAAAGATTTAATTAGTGGAGTTAACAATTTACCATTACTCCTTGCAGGCAAATGGGTGAGTACCCAGGTAATTTCTTGCTGGTATTGTAAGTGTATAATTGTATCTAGTGTGTTGGCTTTGCGTTTATTTTATATTCTGTGGTTTAGTCTTCAGCTGGACACCCTGTTGATGTGTATCATTACATAAACACTACATAAAGTGGTCCAATGTCAGAAATAAAGGTGGTGGTGTACAGAGAGACGTTATGAATTTATCAAGAAAAAACTTGCTGGTGCGCAAATGTCGCTTTTAGCAAAGGACTAAAACTTGTTCCTTCAACGTTTAATACTAAATTTGCCACTTTGATTTCGGATTTAGATGAATGGGAGCGACGACTGAAATTGCAAGAATATTTCCATGAAAAAGAAAATAACACGTGTGAAGGAATGGAAGAAATAATGTCAAAAAGATTAGAAGTCATTGAACTCCATAACCAGGACGTGATAGATGGCTTGATCTATGTATCACGGAAGTCAGGGACGATATCATCAATGGTCTTAAACGAAAATTCAAAATGAAAGAATCAAGTGGAGAAGAAGTGGCAATTAAGGAACTAATGGACGTTGATTCAATTTTAATTTGAGCGGCGGATAAAGGATCAGGTGCAGTGGTTTTAAATACAGAAGACTATTCATTTACAATAGAGAAGGATTTAGGGACGACACGGTATACGCGATACATAATCAAGAAACAAGGAAAGATAATACGCGGAATGTACATAATAGTATCAAAAGATTAGTAGAATGTACAACCTAGGATTAGTGACAAAAAGATACGTGTAGCTATCTTAAGCCAATGGACACAAGGTCCAGAAGAGTGTCAGAATATCCAAAATTACATAAATAAAAATCCCATACAGAATGATAGTAAAAAGGAGAAATCATTCCACGGAAAATCGTACTGAAATTGTCGAAGAACAATCAAAACAACATGTTGCAAGTCTCCCTAGCTTTGTCAGGTCTCAACAGACGGTCCGAATAAAATAAAGCAAGAAGAACAAACTCCAATAAATTTAATTCTTGAATAGAACAGTTTAACATACACGTCTACGTGTAGATGTAAAGCAATGGAATTAGCATTTGTTTAAAATTGGTGTAAAGGATTCTCTTTAATATTCTTGTGGCTCACCTAGAGAGGATCCATGGTATTAATTCTTTATGTCTCCCTCATATGCTGCCCCCCCCCCCTGCTTTGCATAACTCTATTTCCTGTCTTGCACCAATTACCATACAAACTGTATTATATGGCTTTCATAAAGCTTCACTGGAGCAAAATTTTGAAATTTCTTCGCATGCAAGAATTTATTTCTAGGACGATTTTTTAAAACTCGATAGGCATTGGCTGCTTCTGTAAATTGTATTAGCATCTCAATTTGTATGTACTCTCCTTCAAAATCAATGATCAGTCTAACTCACCACTTTGTTGGTAAACATTTTGCCCAGTTGTCTTGTCAAAGTGTTTGTCATCTTGTGTGTGTGTGTGTGTGTGTGTGTGTGTGTGTGTGTGTCTGGTATTGTGCTGTTCATTTGTCCTTTCCAGCAAAAGAGATTAGCATAGGGCCTTGCCCTTTTGCCAATTGTTATTAATTACAGTCGAACCTGCCAATGAACCCACCACTGCTGATGGACCACCAGCGTCAACATCTTATTATTATTATTATTATTATTATTATTATTATTATTATTATTATTATTATTATTATTATTATTATTATTATTATCATTATCATTATCATTATCATTATCATTATCACTATCACTATCACTATCACTATCACTATCACTATCACTATCATTTTCATTATTATTATTATTATTATTATTATTATTATTATTATTATTATTATTATTATTATTATTATTATTATAAACCTCCTGACATGTATTAATTGAAAGCCTGACAATCTACACAACGGCTGATACTTATGCTTTGAAACCCCATAATCTGTTTGTAGCCAAGACCTACTGATACTTGGAGTCCAAAAACGACTGAATTTTATCTCTTTGACTTATTTTCAGGTTTTCTTCCTTAATTCAATTAAATGGCGCGGAATGAAGAACGGTAAGTAAAGCAGGTACTTTCATCTGCCCCAGAGATACTGAGTAAGTGAAACTAAGTACTTTTCAGGTACGTTGAGAACATGCCTGGGAGTATGAACTGTCTAATTATGTTTTCAGTACAATTCTAGAGGAAATAAGAACAGGCAAGCAGACTTCAAAGGCTGGGGTCACAACAGCGGTATCATGATTATCAGGGGGCTATTAAATGTCTTGGTCTGGCCTAACAATGTATAAATCAATGGTTAGAGTGAAAATGGTTGAAATGAAATCAGCACAGAGCAAGAACAAGGGAAATGTCACAGGTCAGGGACATAGTAGTTTCAAGAAAAGTCACTGGATATATTATTTCTTTCCTTACTGGAACAATTGGCAGGTCCAACAGTATCTCCACCAGCAAGCCCAGATATCTTTTAGTCTACTTACATGAGACACTTTCACAGTGCAAGTTTCATAGTGGTAGCTCGTTTTGTGCGAAAGGTATTGCGTCCGCCAGAGTGACAGACGGACGGACGGACAGACATGGCGACGATATATATATATATGTATGTATGTATGTATGTATATGTGTATGTATGTATATATATACACATATATATGTATATATATATATGCATGTATGTGTGTATGCATGTATATATATATATATATGTATGTATATGTGTATGCATGTATATATATATATATATATATATAAATATATATATATATATATATATATATATATATATATATATATATATATATATATATATATATATGTATATATATATGGCTTATTGCATCCCAATGTAAATATGGATCCGCCACTGTTGATAATGGCCATGAGTGGTAAATTGAGTTAGTGGTTTTAGCTTTACTTGACACTTTTGTCGCCTCCACAGCATACTCAACTGTCGTGTTAGATGTGTGTCTACTTCACGATGTAGTAGCAATGACGCTGTGACGGAACTTGCCCTGCTTTGGAGGCAAAATGTTATGTTGACGGAGACCCTTTTCTTTTTAGCCAAGTGATTGAAGGCTATAATGGGTTGTGTTGGTCATCCATCCATGCCTATGTTGGGTTGCTACATTGAAATCTTGTTTCGGGTGCGAGGTTATACATAAGCCCCTGTAAGCATTTGTACCTCGTTACATTATATCAGTTTTATATGCATGGTCGCTGATCTATTCCTGTTAGTGTTAGCAATACAGCTCATAATACGCAGTATGCATATTTATTTCGCGCCACAAAGCACGGGTTTGACACCTGCCGTTCACGGGGATGTGCAGTGTCACTGACATGCCATATGCGCATTTCTCACAAATGCCGAACTAGTATTCTTCTTGTACTTCCCGAGCCATATATAAGGTAAACCCCCAAATGCCTTCAATAAGTTTTCTGTATTTCCAAAACATTAGTAATATCCCGCTTGTCCTCACTGTGCCGACCAGTATCTCGAAATATCTCACCAAGCGAGACTAGGCAATCAGGTATGCAGTTGGGGTGGGAACTTAATATGCATATCTCCTATTATGACGAAAAGGGTAGAAGTGTGAATATCGTAGGGTTGCAAATCTGTATTCAACTTTTTCACCAAAGAAAGGTACAAAAATAAAATAAAATATAATAAAATAAAATCAAATAAAATCAAATAAAATCAAATAAAATCAAATAACCAAAGGACGAAGAGAAATAATAATTATTAAACAAGCACAGAGACTCCAGGAAACAAATAGACTAATCGCCCGGTCAACGAATGGTATTGTTCATCAGTACTGTGCATGGTGTTAAACCCTTTCGGTTAACTATTTATTAGTGATCAGACTAAAATAAAGACAATTGAAATGTTCAGTACTTGTGTACAGCAGGAGGCAGATCCTGAAGCCCTGAGTTTACCAATTATGTCACAGTGATGCAGTTAAGATAGGAGTATGCCGCAGCTTGCTTAACTGGCTTATTGAGAGAGGTCAGCTGTCTAAATCCGGTTATAACCGAAGGCAGAAACATCTTGAACCTTCATGATTTATTGGTAATAATGACAAATACACATGTCTGATTTTTTTTAATCATTTATTGTATTTATTTTCCAGACTTTTGAGCTTAGGCTCACCAGACGGCAGCAGTTGTACGACCAGACTAAGACAGGAGACAAAATAGAGATTTATGTTGTGGTGTCATCGTAAAATGGTACACTATGGAGGTTTCACAATCAAGTGGAATACAACTGTTGGAATACCAGTGTGTTGAATCAGGTTTACACATCCCTTCAGCTAGTCGGAAACACACAAAAAATATAGCTGGTTCAGCGTTATTTTTGGTGACTGTGGACGTCAGCAAAAGACAGTCAACAGTGGGACAATTTCGCAAATGTCCTTATAAAGTACATATAGTGTTGATTAACAAATAATAGACGGCGCCGGGTGAAAAGACAAGCTGACAGACCGACGTATCACGTTTGGTTTTCAACATCCGCATTTGTTACCTTGCTCTGAGATAGCATTACCTGCAAGCAAACATGTATCAAGGATGAGAAAAGGCCTTCTTTAAGAATGTACATCATGGTTAAGATATATTCTTAATGTTTGAAAAGCTTTAACAAAACGCCACCAGCGAATGGTTTTACAAATAAGTTGAACTGGGATCACACAAAAACATTGCATTTAAAAATAATTTTGCACTAAAAAGCAATTTTAGCTGGCTGTTGATGTTATCATTATTGTCCTTTGGAAGAAACGTAATGATTTGGCGTTTCAAAGGTTTCTTCATTGCATCATCTGACAGATAGAACACTCCATGCACATGACTTCCGAGTGAACGCCTTCCCAGCGGCTCAGCCACAAGAGGTCTCTTCGTGATCACCATCTAACAACGAAGGTCTCGTTGCCGAGTTCTGAAGGTTGCTTTAAGGCCTCGATTTTAAAGGTTAACTTACTACATGTATTTTATATTCTTACAAGAAAAACATTCTGGTTCCCAGGTTCAATGTCACGCCATAAAAGGCAAGTAAGCAGCTTGAAGGGGAATTTGGAAGAGTCACTATCCAGTAGATGTTTTGATTGATTCAACTTTTGTGCTACCATATGCCCGGTTGAGTAGTTAAGTGATTGGGTTTGATACACTCTAGCATGACCCTAAAAATAACCATTTATTTGCCCTTGGTCACACAGGAAGTTGTGTAGGCCTATGGGTGCTTCCGGTGCCTAGGTCAATGTATGCTATACGCGATACCAGAATGTCTCTGATACATCTATTAAAAATGCGCGGGCTGACACACTAATCTGCTGCCATTGACATACACATATAGCAAGTTCAAATACGCTTTAGTTGACACGGTCTACTTAAGCGTATTTGACAAAATTAATGCCAACAATATTTTTGTCACAGTGATATTGCAGACAAACGTATGCTGAGACCCAGACCTGCCTTAATGTAAATTTTCATCCGAATAAATAAATAAATAAATAAATAAACAAATAAATAAATATGATGATGATGATGATGATGATGATGATGATGATGATGATGATGATGATGATGATGATGATGATGATGATGATGATGATGATAATAATAATAATAATAATAATAATAATAATAATAACCCGAGAGTGGACCCACTGCGGACGGTACATACCACTGGCTGAGACGTAAAACCTGAGTCGATGAGGCACAAAACATGAAGCCTTTATATGGTTGTTAGCTTAGGGTATTGCAATGGTCGTTCCCAAATTACCAGAAACGCAAGTTTTTGGGTAAGACGGCGACAGGGATAAGCGTTTAGGCGTTACTAATAGTGTGGCCATGCTATCATCTTACCGGTGTCCTTCATACATATGACCTTGTGCACAGAGCCCAGTCCGTCCACGGCCCACTTCGCCGCATTGTTTTCTCTCTTTGTGCTGATGAAGCCCGCTCTCGAAGATTCCCTGTCATTGCTGGACAGTAGGTTATAGCTGGGCGGCTGTTGATTGTCCGCTCTCAGCAGGGTGTCATCCGCCTTTACCATGTTCAGCCACACGCCATTGCCTTGCCGCAAGCTGCTTCGAAATAAAGGTTCGGTGATTTGGTGTCATATCTTACAATTTGGAAGACATCGTGTCATATTGTATTCTTTTTACACACACACACACACACACACACACACACACACACACACAGCCACCCCCATATATATATATATATATATATATATATATATACATATATATAATCTAGAATTAACACCCCCTTAGTACAGAAAACATTTCTATATTCAGATCGCGAATCAACAGTCCAGATTTTGTGTATCTTCGATATAATCATATACCTATTATAACCACATTTTCAGTTCCCATGCTGAGCACACTTACCCAAGTGTTTGGATAACCTTGTCTTCCACGGCCTTGCTGGATGGCACAAAGAGCTTGGCGCTTTCCTTCACACAGCTGTCTGACGCCTCTAAAAACTTGTAATTTATATGGACGAGCTTGTAACAATAATCGCCTACCTGAACCCATGCACAGCCACCTAAAAACACATTAGCATCAGCTAATTCATTCTTCCTTCGTGTAACAAAGATTATCATTTGAATTTCATCTTTCTCATAAAGCTTTAACAAAGCTCTTCACGTTGTACCTTCATAAATACACGTATATACGTATTATGCTGTTCTTGCTTGTTTGTTGTGTGTGTTTTTTCCTTTTTTTGAGGCAGTTTTCTTGTTTTTTGTTTCGTTTGTAGCCTGTTTGTATTTGCAATTTATTTATGTTTTTTTGGTTGTTGTTGTTTACTTATTGACGTTAAGTATGTTGCCGGCCACACAAATATATGCAATACTTCTTGCTATTCTGGTCGCAGCAATCGTTTGGAATATCGTAAAGTCGAAATAATGGCTGGTTGTCTCCCCGATTGCATTGTTACCAATATATATATATATATATATATATATATATATATATATATATATATATATATATATATATATATATATATATATATATATATATATATATATATATATATATATATATATATATATATATATATATATATATATATATATGTATATATATATATATATATATATATGTATATATATATATATATATATATATGGATGCAAGATTCATGTTTCTCACAAAAAGTCCTTTGAATCAAGTACCAGCATGCCTGTAGTTACATAGAATATCCCAGTCCAGGTTAAACCAACGGCGGTCTTTGGGCAAAAAAAGGCTTATTCTACCAGCGGGTACCTAGCCGCCTGAAGTGAGACACAGAACAAGTGAATGTGGTGAAGTTGGCTTCTTTCTTTCTAGAGAGGGAGACCACCAAAAGTTTTTCATGGTACGAACATGCCTAATTCTATACCATATTCAATCTGGCGGCAGTGTAGTTCTATGAAAAAAAAATTCATAGTCTGAACAATTAAGAAACAGAATTTTACGTTCTCTCAAATGCTCAAAAATGACTTTCCAGTAAACCACGTCATGTCTCGCTGTGTTGGAGTGAAATTTCAGCATCGTGAAAAAAAAAAACAGAAAGAAAATAGAGAGAGAGAGAGAGAGAGAGAGAGAGAGAGAGAGAGAGAGAGAGAGAGAGAGAGAGAGAAGGATATTTCCTTTATAAAATTTAATACTGGGTCATATAAGGCATGCAATAAACTATCTTGTTGACAATGTGGTTCGTTTTCCACCAGCCTTTGCTAACTACCTCCCCCCCAAAGCTGCAACCGCCCCCCTCCCCCCAAAATGCATAATACTATGCATCTTGGCCGAATTTTCTTCTCCTATGCTTGAAAATGGTGAATACTTTGTGTTGGCAAAACTAATTCAGATATTTTAATGCGTGCTGAGTGAGCTCTAAGGCTACGTCACATGACTGATGGCGTAGACCAATTAGAGTCTGACACCTACCTACCTACCTACCTCCCTCCCTACCTACCTACCTACCTACCTACCTACCTACCTTCAAGTTGGCACTCTTCCCTAACTCAGACCCTTAAATGTAAACTTCAGGTAGCCCAGAACAAACTGGCTCGCTTCATACTTAATTTAGGCCCCAGAGCCCACATTGGCTCTGTTGAGTTGCAAAAAGCTGGTCTTTTAAATACTCAACTCCGAGTCAGTCAGTTGAGGTTGAATCACTCTTTTAATATCTTTCATAGTGAGTGTCCCTCTTATTTAAAGAACAACTTTGAAAAGCCTCAAACTATTCATAATCACTTCACCAGGAACAGTTCTGTAAATTTCTCGATTCCCAGGACAAATTCTGTTGGCCAAACTACTTTTTACTATAATGCTATTAAAGATTGGAACAACCTGCCCCAAGAAATAAAATTGTTGACGGGCAAGGCCAATTATAAGACTAAGACAAAGGCTTTTTTATTTTCCAAAATGGGCACAACAGATTTTTTATAAGTTAAGAGACAACAACAATTTAGTTAATATCCTTTTTCAGTGCCTTTTTGCACTGGCTTTTTATATACCTTTGTTTTCCAGATGTATATGTTTACGACCTGATTATTGTATTATTGAAAATTATTTAAAATTTAATTTATGCATGGTTAACAGGGACCCCCCTGGAAATAAGTCTTGTATTGACTTTGGGGGTTATCCCGGGAGGTCAACACATTGTGTATTGTCAATTTGTGCTACTTTTATTCATTTTTACCTGTATATGTACTTGTATGAGCTGCTGACTTCCAAATAAAATCAATCAATCAATCAATCAAACCTACCTACCTACACACACACATACATACATACGTACATACATACATACATACATACACATATACATACATACATACATACACACATACATACATACACACATGAACACAAACACACAATTTCGTTCCTGCGTTATCATTCAGCCGGATTGAAAGGAGATCTCATTCCGCATCACAGATATTATAATAAAACTAAGAAATCTGAATCGATAATGACACACAAAGTAAACGAAGATCAAATAATTCACCAAACTGAAATTGAGATAGTGAATGTATCTCTAGTGGGGTATAGGATGCCAAAAAAAAAAAAAAAAAGCGTCAAGAGTATGTCTTGCGTCTTGCTTTCCAAGGAAAAAAAAGTGCAATCTCTTTTCTGTTTCCGAATCTAGAATAAGGTGGTGACCATAAAATAAACAGTTTAAAAATGCTTGTCACAAATTCTTTACATGTCAAAACGTCTGTTGGGTTCTGACACTTGATACCTGTTTCTGATAATTCTGAACATATATCAATTTATAAGGTTATTTTTAAATTTATAAAACAAACCATCTTGGTAAACAGTGTCAAACGCTTTTTTTACATATCTTCAAACGTAAACAAAATATATCTTTCCCCCTTTCAGTTTAGTATAATTATTTGTCTGTGAGAATTTTTAAAACAAGAATATGGTCACTCTTTCTACACTCTGTCGAAAACCCTATTTTAAATTCCAATTTGGTACCTTATCTCTCTTATATAATTTGGAAGACGATTGTCCGGGATGGTGCTAAAGGTGTTAACAAACACAGCTGCTGGGACACATTTCTCAACATACTCTAAGTATGTTTCCAAATAGGAAAAAATCATGATGTGGAATTTAGATTGAAACTTTCGACAGGACTATCTTCCCTTCTTTCAACATTTCGTTCAGGGCTCCATCTTTTTTCGGGTGAGTGTCTAGTTTATAGCTTTATAGCAGTGACTACTTCTCTGTTTTCAATTCTTAGATCGAGGCCCCAGAAAAGAGGGGATATTGCCATTTATACATAAAATAATCGAATCTGAAAACTGTGACCATTGTTACAGAGTTGACACATTGATTCATTATTTCTTTACATGCCCAACCAACCATACATTTTGGAAGTGCTTTGTGAATTGGCGGTTCAACATTAACAGTTTCAATATCTTATAGACATTGACACAACAAGATGCTCTTATAGGTATCTGGAAACTAGACAAAGTTGATAAAGATAAAATGGTAATGCTTAACTATTCTACACTATTGGCAAAATGGATTATACATAGATGTAAAATTAGAAAAGAAGAGCCGACAATGTATGAATTTCTGAAGGAATTGAGAATGAGACTGGATGTTAAAAATACACTTGCTACAGCAAAGGCGACTTTTCAAGCTTTAATGACAAATTTCAGCTATTAGATGGAAATATATAAACAGGTATTAAATTGGTCAAGCAGTAATATCAAATTTCTACAGTTGGGTGAAAATGAATCAACAGGTGTTAAAATTCAAACCGTACATTTTAACTTACTGTGCAATATCAAGGCATGTGACTGGCATAGGTAACTTTTTTGATATATAACTTATATGAAAAAACAATGAAATTATGAATTATAAAGAAAAAGAAGGTGATATTGCCATGATGTTAATTTAGCTTTGAAAAACCTCAAGGAGAGTTACTGCTTGCCCTGCTTTGGCAAATATATGTGTGTATGTCCATGTCTATGTTTCTGTATAATGAGGCATATGTATGCATGTATGTATGTATGTATGTGTATATGTATGTATGTATTTGAGTATGTATGTATATATGTATGTATGTTAGTATGGGGGTGTGTGTGTTTATGTATGTATGTATGTATGTATGTATGTATGTATGTATGTATGTATGCATGTATGTATGTATGTATGTATGAACGCATATTTGTATGTTTGCACACATAAGGAAGTGAAAAGGTCTGCACATTTCATCGTTTTCCTCGGATGTTCTTCCTGCTTTTTGTGTGTTTTTCTTTGTTTTGTTGTTGTTACTTTTGTTTTTGGTTTGTAATGTCCTCTATGATAATCATGTCTCAAGATATGTTTTCTAACTGGATGGAAGTGACTGATTATGCCATATCTACTTCGGGGGGATCTGTGGATCTGATTTATGGACAATTTTTCCTCAATAAATGAATAGCAGGACATTCAAAACAATTCTTACCAGCTAAAGTAATGGGTGGACCCCAGCAGGAGAGAGCTAGAAGAAGAATCCACTTTGTTATGTTAGACGTCATGGCAGCACTGCAGTACGGCTTACACAGTATGTATTTGTCAGTTCATCTGTATCTTCAACTATGGTCGGCTTCCAACCGCAATGTTTGCAGTAAATTCAAACTTCTGTTTCTTGACGTCTCAGTTTGACTTAATGCTTTAAGTAAAATGTAGATATCTCTGAGTCTGGTACGATACTTGGAGTATTGCTGTGCTGTTTGAGTTCAGAGCCCACCCTATGCCTAATGAAGTATAGCATTATGCATGAAATCGAATGGCAAAGGATTGCACCTCTGTCATTCAATAAATGAGAGAAATATAAGTTGCTGATTTAGGAATTGAATAACTGAATCAATAAATAATTAGGCTATATTATGTCAGGTGTCATCCAGATTTTTACACTTTAGATGGTACAATAGAAGTTATCAGCGTGTGCAGAAAATCAAAATTTACGTTAACACACTTCCATTTAAAAGATCGTGCCAATCATCAGCTCTGTGAAAATGCCGTCTGCTTTCTCTTTTACCTTTCGCTGTGCAAAATCATCAATGTTATGAGAGAAAATACAACAGAGCACACTGCAGCGACATGTAAGTCATAAGTTTACTCGTGCACCGTCAGCACTCCAGTGTGTCGACTGAAGACTCAGATGGCCTGAAACAGGGATAAACTCTACATTGTTAATATAAATATGTTGTATCTATATATATCGACGTTATACGGGAACAAACAAACAGGATTTACTAATCACAATGCTGTTGCTTCTGTAATGGATCTATTGATGTCAGGAACATGTAAGATTTATTCTACCGCAGCTGATGGAAAAGCAAAGTACACATTAGTTCCATATACAGTTAGGCTTGTTATGTTCAATTAAAATTAGCTACTCATATATTTTTCATCTGGAAACCTGTTTTAATTTAATTTATTTTAATATATTTCATTAGTTTTTTTAAGTATAAATTATATCTTACAAGTTCGGTTCATCGCAAAAACATTTATTCAGATATCCTGACAAGCCATGTGATAAGAAAATTGGTCACCTTAGAAAAGATCGGGAACCATGCCCAACGGGTTCTACACTTACTGGCCAAGCAGAAACGTTGATAATGTGAACATTGTACAAGAATTCTGGGAGCAGTATCTTAAAAGCAACATAAAATTCAATGTAAAGTTACAAAGAAAAGGGTGGCGCAGAAAGTGAAGGTCGTAATGGCTAATTCCTTTAGAGGGTCTACAACTACTAAAGCTTACTGGCGAATGCTGAGGCGGTTAAATAGTAAGACCTTTCCTTTCCGGATAACTGATCCCATTGATAGCCCTCGCCATATAATGGACCCTAAAGAAATATGCAAGGCATTGGGTGAATATTTGAAAAATCTTGGAACATGTAATAAAGGTAAGACCAACAGCAGGCCAAAGTAACTGACATGGAGCAGGCGGCCAAGCTGAAAAATCACTGTGGTATTAGGTATGGGCTTACTGATGTGGTAATTGACGCTGATAGGATACGTTTCGCAAGAAGCAAATTGAAAAACGATAAGGCTTGTGGGGTTTATGATATACCCAACGAATTTCTCAAATACGGGGGTCAACATATCATGAATGCACTGGTTGAATTTTTCAATTTTTGAAAAACCTATAGAGCAGTGCCCGGAAAACCGTTTCCAGGGTTTTACGAAACAAATTTAGAAAGAGGGATGCGTATATTAATTGGGTAACTACCGTGGCATAACTATCACCTAAAACGTGTTTAAAGATTTCATCTCAGTAATTGAGAGGCGGTTTTTGACATAATGGAGGAGAACGATGTTTTAGGTGAGCTCTGTGGTGTTTAAAGAAAACAAAATACGCTCTTATAAGACCATTGTATTTCCTGAAAGGCCTCTGTTGCCTGAGAAAACAACAACGACAAAATACATGGGTCTCCTTTCCTGACATCTCGAGAGCGCTGAACACCGTCCATAGAGATAAACTCTTTCTTTGGTTGTGGGACAAAGGAATCCAGGGTGAAGCCTGGCGTCTGATCCAAGGTCTTTATGGAAGGGTATAGAACGAACTAATTTTAGTGCCATTTGCATATTCATGGTAGGATGTTATAAATGGTGCTAAACATGGATGTATTCTGTCTTCCTTGTTGTTTCTGCGGCCATGACCTATTTTGTAGGCATGTTAAACTTAAAAGAATAATGTACCTTATGCAAGTGGAAAAATCCCTGTGTATTGTTTGCTGACAATGTGGTGCTTAAAGCCGATAGTCAAGAGTTAAAGGGTATGCTAAATGTGGGTGCTGGTTTTGTAAAAAAAAAAAAAAATGCAGAATGACGTTCAATCAGGGAAGTCGAAAATTATGGTATTTGGCAAAATAACGGATTCTAATACCAAATGGCTACTGGGCAACCACAGCTTCATCAAATGTAGTAAATTCAAGTGTTACTGAATAATATTCTCTATGTATCTGTCAGATACTTACAACGTTGAAAGCTACCTTACTTCAAAAGCATCTTGGTTAAGTGGTTACGAATGCAGTCTGCGCATAAGAGCGTAAGCAGAATAAGGATGGCGAGAGTGTCTGGAAAAGCGCTATATCACCCATTCTCCCACGGTAATGCTGTGTAGCTTTATAAGACAAAGGAAACTGCTGGATCTCTGAATTCTGTGCAATATACAATGACAAAACCCATTTTACAAGTCCATTGCTGGCCACTATAGGGAAACTTGGCCGGTTAGCATTACCGCTTATACTCCATCGCAATGGGGTCAAATAGTTCCATACAATGATGCAGTGTTGCGTATGCAGGAGCAGGGACGACACCCTCCCTCATTTTTATCTCAGCTGATTGAATAGTTAAGCTGAGATTTTAGGAGGCCGAATAGTCCATTGTCTGTCTCTCTGTTTGCAATTACATTTTCAACTTCTTCTCCAAAACCGTCAGCCAGATTCACTTCAAACTTAATGGCAATGTACCTTGGGTTAATGTCTACCAAGTGTGCTCAAATGGTCACGCTCAGATGATTATTAGACTTTCATAAAGTTTTTTTTGTTTTTTTTAGTTTTTTTTGTTTCTTTTGTTTTTGTTTTTGTTTTTTGTTCTTTTTGAGGCAAGTCTTAAAACATCTTCCTTTCCAAAACTGCTCATCCAATTGCTTTGACATCACATAGAAACACTTCTTGTGACTCCCTGTTCTATATCAGTTCACTAGGTGGCGATACAATTTTATTTCTATGTTTTATGATTTTTTATGTGTTTTCGCTATTGTCGACTTCTTCTCCAGAGCCGTCTCTCAGGTTAAGCTGAAACTTGGTGGATATGTTTCTTATGAAAGGGTCAAACCAAGTTTTACACAAGGTGGCATTGCAGTGGATTTCTGATTTTTAACGATTTTATTTTTATTTCGGGTGCTTATCCGTAAATGACCCTTTCCTGTTGATTACAATGTAAGCCAATGTGCACTCTAAAGGTAATTCACTTTCTCGACTTCTTCTCCGAAACCCTTTACCATATTGACTTCAACCTTGGTAGTAATGCACCTACTGTGGGTCTCTACCAAGTTTGTTTAAATAGTCATGCTTCAGTGAATTTGTTATTTTTTATGACTTTTTTTGGTTCTTTTTTGGGAAAATTCTAAAAATCGTCTCCAAAATTGCTCGCCCAATTACTTTGATATCACGTGAGATCACTCCTGGGGACTCCTAATTCTTAATTTGTTCAACATGTGGTGCTGCATTTTTTTTCAATATTTTTATGTGTTTCCGCCATTTTGACTTCTCCAAAAGAAAAAAACGTCTCTCAGATTAAGCTGAAACATGGTAGATATATTCCATGTGAAAGAGTCAAACAAACTTCTTCTTTATGTGGCACTGCTGTGAATTCTTGATTTTCAACGAGTTTTTCAATTGATGTACATATTGGTGAATTAACCTTTTCTATCGATTGTTATGTAAGTACATGGGCATTCTAATGCTTATTTACATTTTCAACTTCTTTTCTGAAACCCTTATCCAGATTCACTTAAAACTTCATAGCCATGTACCTTGGGAGGGTTTCTACCAAGTTTGTTCAAATGGTCACGCTTCAGTGATTTTGGGCTTTACTATTAATAATTTTGTTCATTTTTGGGCAAGTCTTTACATTTTTTATCCTCTGAAAGCGCCACGCAATTGTTTTGATGTCACACAGGAACACTCTAGGGTCCTTTAGGTCTCATTTTTGTTCACCAGGAGGCACTGCAATTTTTAGCTCAGCTGACCTGCTAGTCAGTCTGCACTTTTAGGAGGCTCAATTGTCCGTCGTAGAAATACTTCCAACGGTGATATGCACTCAGCTACACCTCAAAACAGGTTTATATAGTTGCAACCCTGATTTTGTGGAATAAGCTTAGGTCAGTTGGGCACGGGCTGTTCACACAGCCCTCTAGTTTAATTTCCTACCCTAGGCTGACAGATATTGGTTTGAAACATTGCAACAAACTGTAAAAAGGCTTGAAAAAATGGATAAGTCCTATGTTTGGCATATTTTGTGGCGTCATCCTTGAGCAAAATGTTAGGTTTTCTACTTGGTGTGTATGGGTGCAGTTGTGGCAGTGTAGTGGGGGACCTGTTTGACATAACATGCAAAGTCTTTTTAGTAGAGACATGGCAGCTCACGAGAGAATGGTCCGCATGTTTTTAGGTCACGACAGAGGCTCACAACTGTACAAGTGTTTTAAGTCCCTATTATAAATTTATTATGTTACATATGTAACTGAAGCACTGTGGGCTCTGCTGTGCCTTCAGCGCCCCTGGTGTGAAGGGGTAGATATTATTATTATCATTATTATTATTATTATTATTATTGTTATTGTTATTGTTATTGTTATTGTTATTGTTATTATTATTGTTATTATTATTATTATTATTATTATTATTATTATTATTATTATTATTATTATTATTATTATTATTATTATTATTATTATTATTATTATTATTATTATTATTATTACCTCACATGTGCCCATATAAATCCATTTTGACTGAAATAATAAAGGTACCTGACATTCGAGCTACATTTGTCTGGCCCTACGTCAACAAATCGAGACAAGTTTTCAGTAAGACAGGTATGGACCGTGCTTTTTGCTAAGCCCATGATGGGTGGCGTGACAGTTTGCCACATCATGAGAAACCTTGCTAGTGCCACAGTTCCAACACAGTAAGAACTGCAGACACCCCTCGCATTCCCTTAGGAGACTCACTATGCATGGCTGGTTAATACGTATTGCATGTTACTGACACTTAGAATGTGACGTACACCCAGCAACACAAACCAGCTGCAACCAGTGACACTAAAACAGCAGCTCTGGTGAATAAGAAGCACTTAGATATAAATTAGACATAAATCAAGTTATCCTTTCGTCTGATGGAAATAATCTATCATGACCAGCCTGACACAGAAAGACCAATTGCTTGGGTAATGGTAACGTCCATTTGTTTTACATCAGAACACTGTTGTTTTCATATGAAGGCACTAATTGTAAAAGTCCAAAGTATAACAACAAAGAAACAGGTATGGTCACATGAACTACAAATCAGACAATGAGGAATATCATGTTCTGTGAATTGTAAGCATATGGTGTATATAGCAGTAGAGTTATGTATGTAGGGTGCTATAATGAATCCTGCTGCCCGAAAGATACCCTGGAACTCTGTCACAGTATTGGGAAGACGGTGCTTCGATCAGGCTATGTGGGAATGGGCTATGATAAAGAACCATGCACCTTTATAAATTATTATTATTATTATTATTATTATTATTATTATTATTATTATTATTATTATTATTATTATTATTATTATCATTATTATCATTATTATTATTATCATCATCATCATTATCATTATTATTATCATTATTATTATTATTATTATTATTATTATTAATTAATTAATTTATTTATTTATTTATTTATTTATTTACTTATTTATTTATTTATTTATTTATGGTAGTTACAGGAGTAATATAAAGGATCTTATCTCCTTAATCACTTACATGTATGGGAAGATTATGCGGTTCGGTTACACGGTTGAAGGAAGTATCTTAAGGCATTAGAGATATTCACACATGGCAAAAAGCAGATCCATTTAAGTACATAGCACAAAGCCCACGCAGTTGTGCACATTTCCAGTAAGAAATGGTATAAAACACATGGAATTGTAAAGCTTCTTCCTTTGACCTTCCTTAGAAGCTGAGCTTACCTGATAAACCAAATCTTCCTTTTCAATAGACCTTTCACAGAGTTTCAAGGTACAGTCCCTGCTTCTGTCTGATCTGTGCGCGTCGTGAAGTCTGTTGTGCTCTCTGGTGAACACAACAAAATAGTGGCAGATCTTCATCCGATGTGTCTTGACTCCCTTTTGTGCAGCTTCTGGTCATTTGTAAAAGTAAATGATTGTACCAGTCTGCCTGACAGTTGGATCGTAGCCTGTATGATGTTTTCCTGGTCTTAGTAATTTTGAAAAGGTTGCAATTACCTTGAAACACCCCCTTTCATATTGGTGTCCTGGTCTCGATGAATTTGTAGAGGACAACCAAATCATGATATAAACTCAGAAACGACCTTTTCTGCATTCTTCGCAGCAGTCCGATCCAGTGATGGCTAACTTTGCACCCATTTGGTGAATTTATTAACCTACATTAAAATATAATGAAAATATACTGATTCCCTTTTTCAATGTTAGCTAAGAGCCCTTATCTGTCTATGTATCCATTCGAGCAGCACCCCTGCCTGATAGGAACCTATCCCTGGTTTTGCCCAAACTCTTGGTTCCATGTTCTTATTTTACTTGGCACACGTCTTTGAGCAGCCCTGACCAGGAATCTCCAGAAGTGAAAACAAATATAGATTAAATGATTTATTCCTTTGGCTATTCCACTACCAGATCCTTTCCAGTAATGTCACCATTGGAAAATCATATCGACATGTTATGGATACTTTATATCTGCGTTGAGGATGCATACCATGCACCTGAATATGATGAAAGGATAACATAGTATTTGCCAGATGTGTTCTCCACACCCAGAAATCCTTATGGATGAATCCAAAAAGCGGATCCCACTAGGGGATTCCAAAACTACAAATGTGATATACAGTAAAATATACGCAAAATAACCCATTTCGTGACTCATACCATCACGATATTATTCCTATTTTTATACATTATATGTAGCCTGGAATATAACTTTAAGTTTACACCTATTATCTGATAAATAGTATGCCTACTCAATATAACATACTTCAATATATTGCAACATGAGTGAACACTTCAATTTACATGTGGATCAAAAGTTTCTGGAACACATGTCTTCACATATACGCATTCAGCCCTGTAAATCCATAATTTTTCATATCTTTATACTGAGTATTTATTTTATCAACTTACAGGAACATACCGTTCTCAAATGATATTAACTCTGACAAAACATGCCCCACAAAACGCCCAATGAACGTCCAGTGCCTTATTAGTCCCGCGTGTATGCCTACAATGAATCCTTTAGAAAACATGTGTATCACCCACTGAACCAGTATAAACCCACAAAATATTAAACAAGCACGATGAAATCGAGCATATTTGGAAACCAACAAACTCCTATCCATACACTCAACACATAAATGCAGAAAACCAACCAGTGCATGTTAGCTATGAACACAGGCAAAACCCTGCAAGGGGGTTGCGTATACTCCACTCTGCAGTGTGTATTCACCAGTCAGTATACTCCACTCTGCAGTGTGTATTCACCAGTCAGTATACTCCACTGTGCAGTGTGTATTCACCAGTCAGTATACTCCACTCTGCAGTGTGTATTCACCAGTCAGTATACTCCACTCTGCAGTATGTATTCACCAGTCAGTATACTCCACTCTGCAGTATATGTTCACCAGTCAGTATACTCCACTCCGCAGTGTGTTTGCACCAGTCAGTATACTCCACTCTGCAGTATGTATTCACCAGTCAGTATACTCCACTCTGCAGTGTGTATTCACCAGTCAGTATACGCCACTCTGCAGTGTGTATTCACCAGTCAGTATATGCCACTCTGCAGTGTGTATTCACCAGTCAGTATACGCCACTCTGCAGTGTGTATTCACCAGTCAGTATACTCCACTCTGCAGTGTGTATTCACCAGTCAGTATACTCCACTCTGCAGTGTGTATTCACCAGTCAGTATACTCCACTCTGCAGTATGTATTCACCAGTCATGTATACTCCACTCTGCAATGTGTATTCACCAGTCATGTATACACCACTCTGCAGTATGTATTCAGAAGTCAGTATACTCCACTCTGCAGTGTGTATTCACCAGTCAGTATACTCCACTCTGCAGTATGTATTCACCAGTCATGTATACTGCACTCTGCAATGTGTATTCACCAGTCATGTATACACCACTCTGCAGTATGTATTCAGAAGTCAGTATATTCCACTCTGCAGTGTGTATTCACCAGTCAGTATACTCCACTCTGCAGTGTGTATTCACCAGTCAGTATACTCCACTCTGCAGTATGTATTCACCAGTCAGTATACTCCACTCTGCAGTGTGTATTCACCAGTCAGTATACTCCACTCTGCAGTGTGTATTCACCAGTCAGTATACTCCACTCTGCAGTATGTATTCACCAGTCATGTATACTCCACTCTGCAATGTGTATTCACCAGTCATGTATACACCACTCTGCAGTATGTATTCAGAAGTCAGTATACTCCACTCTGCAGTATGTATTCACCAGTCAGTATACGCCACTCTGCAGTGTATATTCACCAGTCAGTATACTCCACTCTGCAGTATGTATTCAGAAGTCAGTATACTCCACTCTGCAGTATGTATTCACCAGTCAGTATACCACGACAAAAATACCTCGCAGTACCAAAACTGGCCCATAAATACTCCAAGGGTACCTTACCCCAACCCTAATCATATGATCAGAAGCGATGTAACCCAATACTTAATCCTTGAGCATAATATATCTAGATTGCAAGAAAGCAACACTTTTCTCATACACCGTAAACACTGCACTGATTACCCCAACAACAAACTGAGCTCGTTTTCCCATGTAGAAATTGACATCATGATATTTTTCACCCATGTACAGTTGAAAAACAATAAATTGTCAATGAAATAACTGTAAAAACAAATCATCATACACAATCGCTTTCCTATAACCTATACAAAAAGAAAAACGATCAAATACAGCTACTCTATATTGGATATCTTCACATACTGGCTTACATCATTTTACCTTCTACGACAGGAAAAAAAAGATTCCTGGACCCTGTGTGAAGTCGTGGCCAGGCCAAGATGTCCAGAAATCTAAACATCATTATTAAATTTGATCACGTCCTCTCTCTGCAACACTGGAACCACCAGAGAAGATATGATATTATCTCCTTCCACTTGATGAGGGCTTCTTGCCGTGCCTTCTTTAACTCCTCAGCAGTGTAATTGTCCATCCAATTTATCGAATTTGATCTTCAATGGTCGTGGCTTTAGTGAATGCACAAGTAAAGGAACCACATCATCTGCATCCTGTTCAAACTGCAACCAGAGCTTCTCAGCTCTGATAAAAAAACACATACTCCACAAGGAAATAACCTTACATCTGCTCCAGCATGATAACAATTACAAAAACCTAGGGGGTCGAGAATAGGATGTATTCATATCTAAATGCGGTCCTACGCTAACACCTATTGAGCTAAAGAGGGATCCACCTGCATCAGGGCAGATCCATGTATTTAGCATGGTCAAAAGTACTTTCTCAACAAAATGAACAACACAAACACTCAATAATCGTAAGAACATGTATTAACATACATTTGAAACATAAAGGATACCTAAAATAATTAGAAATGAGTTCTCTTTAGGTTGAAAAGGTGTTATTTATGGATGCTTATGTAGTATATACAAATCTGCCCTGATCATGGTAGAAGCATCAGTCTGTTGCCCCGGCAACACAGGAAATGAGCAGGATCGCAGTTAAACATGAATGACTCCTATTCATGGTAGCGAATCTTCATTAGTATGAGCAGACCTGCGATGATGTAAAATAGTCATGTCGCACTGGGATAACTCTGCAATACATTTAGCTAGTTGTCCTTGAACTTGCTTGGTTTGCATGAGCCAAGTTAGGCTATAGCAACCCGTTATGACCAAAAACCTGTGACCAAAGATGAAATTGTAAAATTGTTGTGTAAAATAAACCACTTAAGGTAGTTGCTTGTGTGTCATGCAATACTTCCACTGTGCATTGTCAGAATATAGCTTTGGTAGCAAATGGTCTTTTCCGCACTGTGGTAAATTTGGATCAGATCTCCTGCGATCAAAAAGTTTGAACTGTCACGACCTAGGACCCACATACCCCTTTCTGTGGAAGAGTTAAAACTAGAGGCCATATGAGCTTCCTCTTGAGTTTCTCAAAAGCTTTTTGATGTTCTTGCTGCCACTTGAACTGTGCTTTTGGTCTAATTAGCTGATACAAAGACCTTGAAATTTCTGCAAAATCAGATATATGCGTTCTAAATGTTAATTCATTCAGCCCAAGAATGATCCCAACTCCTTAACACTAGATGGCACTCGTAATGACGGGCTTTAATAAATTGTATTTGTGGTGGTGGTGGTGGTGATGATGATGATGATGATGATGATGATGATAATGATGATGATGATGATGATGATGATGATGATGATCATCATCATCATCATCATCAACATTATCGTGAAATAAAAAAAGAGTGCATATTCTGTAGCTTTATTCAATGAATGCTTGCTAGTTAACAGAGCACAACAGAGGGGTTTGGACTGGCGGGATATGAATCATACAGAGACGTTTGAAGTGAATTATACGAATCAATAATGTTCACCGCAATGAGTAATTGTTGTTTGTGTTACTTTGTACAAAGAATGCTAATTTGGTTAACAAAACTTTAGTCGACAGGGATAAATCGTCCCAACGTAACAAAGGCATTAAACGTTATACTGAGTAACCATTTATTTTGTTTGTAAACAGAAATAAAGTGACACTGGTATTAACAAAATGCACCCAGATCCCTGAAGAGAGAACTGAAACTGCGAAAAACCAAATATTGGTGAAAAAACTTACTCCTGTAACCCATTACCGAAATTAGAGGCTCCTAACCCTACTGAATGATGAATATTTCAATATTATTGCAACATAAACTAACAAAATATTTCTTTGAAAATGACCCAATTCACCGGGAAATAACTCATTAGAAATATAGTACGGACGAAGTGTTCCATAAAACATGTCCATTTCTGTGGTTATGTCATTTTTAAGGGCGAGTCAAACTTTCACACACACTTCTTTATTTATTTATTTATTTATTTATTTATTTATTTATTTATTTATTTATTTATTTATTTATTTATTTATTTATTATTTATTTATTTATTTATTTATTTATTTATTTATTTATTTATTTATTTATTTATTTATTTATTTATTTATTTATTCATCTGTCTCTCTGTCTGTTTGCCTGTGTGTCTGTCAGTCTGGCCATCCTTCCATCCACCAATCTATCTATCTGTCTATTCATCTACTTATGTATGTATTTATTCACTTGTATGTATTGATATGTTTATCTTGGGTCATCCTTTCAGTTCACAGCATGACTTTTTAACGGGTCCATCGTACATCGACACATAAAATTTAACCAAGCATGCACATACAATACTACTCAATGTAATTTAAATAACAATCAGAGCAAACTAGAACTGAAACAAATGTATAATAAACTATATAAAATAAATAGATCTAAAGTGATTTCTGTTACAGTTGATAATCTTTGTATCCCACAATTGTGTAGTATTCAAGTTCATTCCGTTTGTATCGATTTACGGCGGACATGCCTCAGGTCAGGACAGTATACACACACAGAGGTACATGTATGTATGAATATATAAATATATATATATATATGTATATATATATATATATATATATATATATATATATATATATATATATATATATATATATATATATAGACAGACAGACAGACAGACAGACAGGCAGGCAGGGACAGACAGACAGACAGATAGATAGATAGATAGATAGATAGATAGATAGAAGATAGATAGATAGATAGATAGATAGATAGATAGATAGATAGATAGATAGATAGATAGATAGATAGATAGATAGATAGATAGATAGATAGATAGATAGATAGATAGATAGATAGATATTAATTTAGTATGCCAAGAGTTTTCGTTTCTTTACTGCTGACCATTACTGCGGAAATGGAAAAGAAACTATCCCCTTACCTCTCTATATGCAGCTTATGATATTTGCATTACAGTTTTATTACTTGTTTTTGCTTTTACATTTCTTAATGTATTGATGCTAGAACTTGCAAATATGGACATCTTACAGACAAAGTATATATTTATACCAAAGTATCTCCAAATTTCACAATGAGAGAAAATTATCCCAAACCAAGTGGATGTTACCTTGATGTCGACTCGGCAATGCGTATTGTAATTTCCAGCCCTGTCACCAGCTCAAGTGTCTCTGATCTCCTATCATTTGGGATCTAGTAGATGTCCATATGATTATAGCAATGAAGGTAATAAGGTATAACTCATATTCATTTTGTATATCTAGGATGAGTTAATATATTGGGTTTGATTGTAGTCTTATTTGAAGGTCTAATTATGTTTACCAAATAAACAATTCAAAAAAGACATATCAAACAACAAACAAACAAACAAACAACCCCCAAATCCCCCCCCGCCAAAAAAATGCAAACACACACACACACACACACACACACACACACACACACACACACACAAATCCTTCTTTAAATACCATGTTTCACTGCCTCTGGTCAGGCTCTGTCTGCATCGGAGACAAAACTCATGCACGGAAAGAAATTTGATTCTATTTAGCAAAATCATCAACTTTTGCTTTAGTTTAGTTTTCCATCGCATTGGACAGCTGTATATTTATGCTTGCGCACTGCAGCAATGCATCATTGGGGTAGACACTGTTAAAACTTCTACTAAAAGATCATATGAAAATTTAGATAATGGGTAAAAAATATATACTCATATCTTTTAGATGGATTGCGAAGCAGGCCAAGTCTATTATAGGGTAATGCGTGAGACACATATCTTGGTGATTGTAAAAGTAGAGACTTACCATTGGTGTTATGGATGTGAACATAATTGTTACTTTGATTCTGAAAGGTCATTGAGTTCAATAAATATTTTATAGAGTCACTGGGTTCGCATGCTTTGTTGGAATGACCCTCATGTTACTTGTAAACACTGGAATAGTATAGAATGTTGATATACAATCACATGGGTATGAATCATTTAATTGCATATAAAAGGAAAGCCCTGATGTGGTCTAGAAAGGTCCCTTAGAATTCATGTATGTGGCTAATTAGAAAACTCTGGAGTAGCAGTGAGAGTTTTCAGAATGGGTATATAAAGCAGCTCCCTTTAGGAATGAGAGAAGAGAATTCTAAGATCTGACAAGAGCTATATGTCATCAAGCCAGTAGGACTAAGAGCTCGTGCTACTGGCATGGTGAAGCCCATTAAAGGGTGAACCTGGATCTGGTGGATAAAGTTTTTTCTCTGCAGATTCCGGTAGCCCATTTAGTCCCAATGGAGAAACCAGTTGATGACCGTGCGTCACTGTTGAGCATTTCGGGGAATCTGTTAGACTGATTTTTTATATCATTAATTTTATTATAGATATATGCCAACTGTGTCTTTAAACCAGAACAGGGTCTCTTATCCTGCACCTTGAATGAACAACTTGAATGAATGTTGCACAGCCCTTTTCAGAAAATAATAAAACCCTAGTCAACAGCTTCTCTTGGTGCAGTCTGCGTATTAAGCATCCTGAGTGTACTCAGAAAAGCTGATGATTGCTCTCTGCTATGCTAAAATCCACATTAACGATTATGATTCGCTTACTTGTATTCAGCAAAAGCACACCTACACGCCCTGCGGCCATATTGAATTCTATATTACATAGTCACTGCAGTTCTTCAAGAGTGGTCTCATCTGATTCTTTGACCATGGAAACATTGGTATAAATACAAATTTCATCTTGCTAGCATGCTTACTTCTTGAGATATTGCTGAAAAACTGAATTCAAGTAATGGCCGCCTTAATTTGCATGTTTCCTGAAATGCTCAACAGTAACGCACGGTCATCAACTGGATTTTCAAATGGGACTACCTGGGCTACCAGAATCTGCAAAGAAAAATAACTTTATCCGCCGGATCCAGGTTCATCCCCATGACCCCTGGACCATGTCAATAATTAGATTGTCAGCGTAGCTAAGTGTATTATTTCATTTACCTACTTTGTATTGATTGTTTATTGCGAATATATTGTTAAAGTTTTTCTCATTTTGTCATTCTTTGTTGAGTTCCGCTACGGTCCAGAACTTTCTGAAGGTGAGCATCGTAACATTTGCACAGTGTGGATTCCAACATGTTTACATCCTATCACCAAAAACACCATGCAATTTGCCGGAACCTGGTTTGTGAACAATTAAAAGCCGGCCTTGCAAATGCCAGAAATATGTGCAAAAAAAGTGGTGCGTTTTGCGTTTTGGGCGACATGGAGTAGTTCACTGTTGGAAGGTGGTGTTTCAGTTTGTGTTGAAACACTTACTAACAAGTTACAAATAAACAGCGAACAGGCAACACATGCAGCCAAACAAATGCTAAACATTGCGCAGGTGAGGCCGGTTGCTATATCATGCATGGACTGTTTCAATCCTGCGACCTCATCGCAAAACATGGAGTGGAGCCCTTATGCGTTTATTCCCTTTGCTAAAACATTGCATGTTGTGACGTTCTGTTTTTTCTTTTCTTTTCTTTTTCTTTTTTTTTTTTTTTTTTTTTTTTTTTTTTTTTTTGCTTTTCTTTCTTTTTTTTGCACTTTTTAACATCGAACATTTAGTGGGTAGCCTGCATTAACGATATTCTAGTACACTTGGCTTGGGATCGGCGTCGACTTTGAAAATTTGGTACCACAGGCTTTAAAAGGATTGAACGTTTTATTAGCAAAGCAAAAATATTATAAGTATTGAACTTGGGGTCGGTTTGCGAGTGTTCCAACTTCTTTCACTAATAGAACCGTTTGTACATACTCGTTTTGACTTTCAAGCTGTTTAGCACTCATTTAAAGTGCATACCACTCACACTGTCGTACATTATATCATGATATGTTTAAAATGCATATACTTTACATCTTGTTTCAGTGCCACATTTAAGACTGAGTTAACAGCATTGCTCGGTACGCTTTGGGCGCAGTAGTGCGGCCAGCAAAGCTGTCGACCTGGACTAGCATATCTTGGAGAGTCACACAAAAACTAAATATATTCAGTACACTACCGCAAAAGCCATAATGTGTGTAAAGCGCTCCCGACACGCATAGGCACTCTAGCAGAACTGGGACAACTCCCCATTACACCGCCCTGGACCAATTTCATATCCATTATGTAAACAGACTCGAATATAATAGGCCAGATAAAAGACCACACTGACAAGCAATTCATTAAAGAGTACATACTGATTCAGGGATAAAAAAAAATGTATCCGAACTTGTACTATAACATTTGAGAGATTGTGTTTGGTAGGACAGGTGTTCTTCATTCATACTGAAACTCTGCATTTTAAAGCAAAACTTATTTAGCTAATTCATCCCTTGCTACGTTCATATTTATTCATTATTATATTGGTTGTCTTTGCTGAATATTTAGCTTGGACAATGATCTGCTACTCAGAGAGACATGTACTGTCACAGGCTCCGAAACATGTTCTGAATAGATACCCGCTGAAGACCCTTTAATTTATTTGGGCTCATACAGCTCATGCCAACATTCTACATAAGAGTGCAGTATGGACAATAGTACTTCCATATGTTTGTAGGTTAGATGAGCTAGCTTCTGGATATAAATAGTTCGGACTGCCGAATACGGTAATGATTGCTAGGAAGTGCTTTTGAACAAAAAGTTACGAAAACAATGGAACAAGGTTGAGGTCATTGGCTAGGCTGGCTATTTTGGACGTAACGAAAATTATATTATAAGAGTAAAACAAGTAGTGTACGGAACAAAAGTAAAAACGCTTGTATTTTCCTTCCTTTTGCCCTAAAATGAATATATTGAAGAAGACGTTTGGTGCACTTTTAGGTGCTCTTATCTTGCAGCACAACTTTGTCTTTAGCTGGGTGACCAACTAATTACATATGGACACACTGTTGGTATGATTGACACAGTTTCAAAGTAGTTTTAACGGCGTTGTGGTGTGTTAGGTACCAAGCACTCAGTAGCACACACGGCCTGACCTTGTATCGCAATTAAGATGAAGAGCAGTATGTCCCTTTTTTCTATTGCCGCTCCATCGTTGTGGTCATATGTAGGCCTATACAAGTCAATACTTTTTTCTGTAAACTGTGTCGCTTATGTAATTGTGTATATATGAACGCACACATGAGTGTGTGCGTTTACGTTTCTATCTTAGCTGGTGGGTCATCGGGTTCTACCCGGCGGTACCCGAGCTGTAAAAGTATTAAGATTCAATATATTGTCAAGACGCTGCACACCATACGTTGTTCTTTAGGAGAGGCAATAACATACTCTCGACACTGGTAATGTTACGATGACCTTTCAATGGTGGTTTTCTGCACACACGTGTAGACGATAAAGTTAAGAGCAATAGATATTTGCAGTTCAAAGTATGGAAAATTCCTTTGTCATTTGAATGGTAAGGTCGGATGACCTGGGTTATGTTCCATACAAAAACAAAAAAAACAAAAAAAAAAAAAAAACAATGAAGGGCTGAAAATAAACGATAGTTGAATATTATCTCTACATTAAGGTCATGTTTTGGCAAACATGGGGCACAGGATTCAGGATTCAGGAAGAACTTTATTCGACCAGAAAAAACAATAACATACAGATGCAAATCGTATACTTGTTGATTACAACACTTAAGTCAATTCAATATAACTAATGAAAGAAAAAAGGTAAAATTATATCTAGGTCAGGGAGACACACATTAAGGTCTTTATCAGACCGCTATCATGTGTGCCACAAACATATGATATCAAAAAATAGTCGTGATCATGAATGCCATTATTTTGGAAAAATTCACAGAATACGTGCTTTTCGAAAGAGAAAAAAACGAACATTAACGAATCAATTTGTACTACAGATATAATAGTTTGGGATTGCACATGCATCTGAGTAGTTCAGAATAATTGCTTTCTTTATATAATATGAAAAACCAAAGTAACTGTGAGTATGAACTTTTTCAATAACAGCTTGAGGGGTTTCATTAACAATACGGATAACTTCATGGCGTAAACATTTTTTGGCAAATACACGTAAAATATGCATTATTAATAACTGTTGCCTTCTGGTGTCATGTTCATGGACTTGGTTTGTTGACATAATCAAAAATGTAGAAAAGTACACAGGACGTCGATTTTTTTAGAGTGTTTAATAGAATTTTATAGCCTGTAATTTATAAATATCTTCTAACTTAAGTAAATTTCTAGATTTGAAGATGGGGCCGGTGTGGGCATTATACTAACTATGATTAATTATGCGAATGGCCTTTTTCTGAAGCTTTATAAGTCTTTCTGATTTATGACAGCATGCGAGAAGACAGTAGTTGAGTCTCCGAAGAATTAAAGAACAATTAATAGTTTGTAAAATGTGAAAAGGAAGAAAATTCTTTAATTTATTCATTATGCCAATTGTCTGTGAAATTTTTTATGCAACTCTTTGTATATGACTATTCCATGTCAAATGCTTGTCAAGCAACAGACCAAGAAAATTAATTCGTCCAGACATTCAATATTTACATTATCAATCTGAAGTGTAGGGGCTATAACATCCCGTTGAGGTTGATGAGAAACCATGAACTTTGTTTTGTTAATATTGAGGGACAGTTTGTTTACTTTCCGCCAGGTGCTAATCCTCGAGAGTTCAGCACTGATTAATAAAGAGGTTTGGCAGTTTAAACCAGTAAGATCTACAGGAAGAATGTAAGTGAATAAAGTTGTATCATCGGCACATATAATGAATAGATAAGGAAAAGAAGAGGACCTAAAATTGACCCTTAGGGGACGCCGGTAGAGATTACTGAAGAGTTGGAGTTTATCTCTTAATAAACAACATATTGTTTTCTGTTGGTTAGATACCTTGTAAAAAGATCTAACGCAATACTATTGACACCATAATATCTCAATTTATAAAGTAGAATATCATGATCCAAGGTATCGAAAGCTTTGGAAAGATCTTAAAATATGTTTTTAAATTTAAATAAAATTAATTGACACCAACATAATATCCTCTAATTCAGGTATCCTAACATCTAGGATTTAGGCCCGACACACACACACACACACACACACACACACACACACACACACACACACACACACACACATATATATATATATATATATATATATATATATATATATATATATATATATATATATATATATACAATGAAACGTCATTATAGCGACGCTCAGATATCAGACACATTCTTGATGATACAGTTTCATATGGCAAAAGTTCGGTTATTTTGTTGTTTGATTCATTCATCTGAGATATCTAGTTATTTGACACATTTTTAAGGGAACACATGGTGTCATTATTACGAGTTTACATATATATATTCTTAGGAGGTGGCTTAACGCCAACCAGGCCCTCATTGACAGAAAAAAAAAAGCTACACTATATTGTCGTGAACAGAACATGAAAAACTTTTGGTGCAGTATATGTTCACTTGGACAATACAAGAAAAGCTTGATAATAGAGTACACAGGTACGTCTATTAACCGTCATTGTTGACTTTGTTTGTCCTGGAATGGCGGTTACAAACGAAGTGGGCGGGGGGAGGGTCCTGTGTCCTGGCTTGTCCAGTCGACCTTAACGCCTCAACTAAGAATCAAGGACCAGTATCAGAAAAAAATTAATAAAACCTGAAACATTATCTTTTAACTGGTGGTAAAAATCGATTGGAATTGTAACGCGCAAGCCGTTGGTTAGTTTTCAATTTTCTTACTCCTGGTCTGATCAATCAGGCAAACATAGAAGCATGAAGTTAGAGGATGTTTGCAGTTGTAGGACAAACACTTGACAAACATATCCTGAGCATCCATGAAAAGGCATCATATGGTACATTTTGACTATTTCCTCGCTGACTGATTTGTAATATGTATAAGCATTAAAGAATGCTTGCATGACACATTGTCAAAGCAGTGCAAGATTGTATTGCGTATCAATAAGCTTATCATTATAAAAACGACCATTTCAAAACACCAAGTCCCCAAAGTGGAATCAAAAACGTTCACTGATCAGTAGCCTGTGTGCCCCCCCCCCCCCATGTGTGTTAGAACATACAGAAGCTCTCAGTTAACCAATATCACTTGGTAAATGCCAGGTCGCAGCAGGAACACTACCAGAAATTTAAATACACCCTCGTCACTTTGTGCATGGACCAGATGAATTCAGATGTCTTGCACTGATCTGCAGAACCTGGTCCAATTTATTAGAGACAGACTGACCTGAAAGCTCAATGCTAGCCCCACTGTGATCGCCTTTCACTCACTGAATCCAAATCCAATAGCTGTGTCCTATTTGATGAATCATTGCTAAGCAAGAGCGGCAATCAACCAACCACTTCCTGGCATGCAGACACTTGACATGCATGTCCCAAAGATGCCGACTAAAACAATCCCCTGTTTTTTCAGTAATCCATAGTGTGCTTACGCTGTGAATATAAGGTAGTATCCTAAATATATTATTAAAATTGCCTTCATACTGGAATTTTAGTCCTCCAGCATACAGTGTGTTCAGAGGGACATAACCACATCAAAACGAGGGAGCGTACTGAAACCGTCCAATTAGAATGCTGGATAAATGTTACCCTGGCAACAGTCAGTATTTCCCAAGGGAGGATACAGCCTTCTAATTGAAATAACATTGAAAGTCAGTATATCCCTCATTTTTTCATTAGCCAATGAGAATGCTTCTTTTTTTGTTACCCTAACAACCTGCTGCACTAGCCTTCACAGATCAGCAATGGCTACTGCAGGGGAGAGGCAGCTTGAAATTATAGCTGACAGAATTTTGTATTATGAGGACAAAATAAACCGAACATTTGTGCCAGTGACGGAGGAAGAAACTGAAAAACTTATTGAAGAACAAAAAAATCAAAACACGCAGAAGAAAACAGCACTGGACATTACGATACTTGAGGACTGGTTGCACACCAGAAATGAATGGACGCCTGTTCAAAATATTCCAGGAGAGCGGCTCGATAAACTTCTTGCAATGTTCATCATGAGCATCCGTAAATCAGACAAGACGGAGTACGAGCCGGACAGTATAACCAGCAAGTTTAACAGCATTGCCAGGTATCTTCGCGAGAAACACTATGAATTTGACATTCATATTTCTCTGGTGTTCCAACACAGTCGGGACGTTCTCTCCTCAAAGCGCAAGCAGCTGAAATCACTTTGTTTCGGGAACAAAGCGAGAAAAGCTGACCCAATAACACCAGAGGACATACAAAAACTGAAGGATGCTGGACAGCTTGGTTCCCGTTAGTATACTTTTCATTCCTTTTTCATAAAACGCAAAAACAGGTCCATTTTCACACTGAATGACAGTAAATGTTTACATGTCCAGCCGGATGTTGCCGTATGCTCGACAACATACGGGTACTACCGTCCGTGAATATATCCGGGTCGGTTCTTCAAAGTCGGCAAAGGTCATAACTGTCCGATGAAAACCTACCTTGGTTTTTAAATTGTAGTTCAATGTCAAGCCTCAGCATGCCACAGACTCCTCTGTGATAATTGCAAACTTATGCCCTCTCTAAAATCAGATGTTTACTGCATCACCCAAAATCAGCTTTAGTGAGGAAGGCATGCATGCCCGGGCCATGGCCATGTGGCATTCCGCCAAGCTGAAATTGCCGTTCTGTTCCAAGCCAAGGGCAAGGTTGTACGGTGGTCTCAAACTGGCAGATCGCATGTTTCTCTGGCAAATCTGTCCTGTCCTTGTTCATCAAATAAAATGTCCATACATTTCCAAAGTGTCCATTCCATGTGTAAAAGTTTCAAAAGAGCTCCCTTGCAACACGCTGAACAGACATGTCTGAAGTGTGAGGCAAGATACATGTGCCACCTGTTGGCTAGTAACAACACTATGGATATCTCTCTCTCTCTCTCTCTCTCTCTCTCTCTCTCTCTCTCTCTCTCTCTCTCTCTCTCTCTCTCTCTCTCTCTCTCTCTCTCTCTCTCTCTCTCTCTCTCTCTCTCTCTCTCTCTCTCTCTCTCTCTCTCTCTCTCTCTCTCTCTCTCTCTCTCTCTCTCTCTCTCTCTCTGTTTCCAGTTTGTATTACATCTCTTTTTCCAGAATGTCTAAAGGCCCTAGGCCTATAGGTATAGCAATCAAGTATGCCAAATACAATAAATAGGCCTAGTTATGCATAATTTACTTTATTCTCTACAGATAATCCTGTGGCCCTACAAAATCTTCTGTGGCTAAACAACACAATGCATTTCGGCTTGAGAGGCGTACAGGAGCATACCCAGATGCTGTGGGGTGATGTCAATCTCAAAGTGACAACAGATGGCACACAGCACCTCGAATTCAGTGCGAGAGCTACCAAAATAAGACAAGGGGATACTAGAACGTCAAGAACCTTTTTCCCAAAAATGTTTGCAAGTAGTGTACCAGGTAAGCAAGTAATTATTTCACATTTATAGTCCAATTACAGGAAAAAATCGTCACTGCCTGTTTGTTCAGGGGATACAATATATCCAGGTGAACAGACAGGTAGTAACTAATATTACCTGTATGTAAAGAACACATTTGTATGTAACAAAACAACTTTGTTGCATATGTAAACACTTAACGCTGTATGTAAAAATCTTTGTTGTATTTGTAAATCGGGACGGCCATTGCCTCCAGAGGTCGAGTCAGCAAAGGCCACAACATGTAGCCTGGTTAACACTAACTCTTTTAAACAAGCAGTAGATGCTTTCAGAAAAGTGTATGTCAAGAAAGACATTCACCTAGCTTTGCGGAGACAGTGGAAACGTTTGAATGATTTGGAAAGAAAAGGTAAAAAAACTGAAAAAGTGGGATGTAGCATTGTACTTGACGTCAAGCAGCGGGTGTTGAAGAGTAAGAAAGTCGTGCTTGACCGCTGGTCGTCAGGGCCTCTCAGTAAAGGGTCCAAAACAATTGTGTGTCGTTTTCTGAAATGTGCTTGGCTTTCAAAATAAACTTATATGTCAGTGTGGTATAAACTGATTGCAAGAGCATGAAATTGTGATCCTTTTTCTGTACCTGGTTTTAAAGTAATTCCAAGCAGAAATCGTCATCACCAGAACTCGTCTATATAGCTGTTCTTGTGCTTAATTGTCGTGCAGACAAAGTAACAAATGTTGACGTTAAGTGCGGGGACCAAGTGTGGTTTAACACTTTGACCCTTGAATTAAGATTTAGTCAACAGCTTTCTTTGGCATGGGTTGGGCACTGAGTGCCCAACCTATATCAAGGAAAGCTGTTGACCTGGGGCATGTGATCTTGATAAGTCCCGTGTACATTTCTCAATCAAATAGTTTTTCATAACTGTTGAAATTAATTGAAAACACTGAAGCTGACATTTGACCCCCAGCCAGTTTTGGCCGGTTTAAGGAGGAAAGGGTTAAATTCTCTACATTCCCAAATATTATATTCCCTGGTTGTTAAATACTTCCATCCAACTTTAGCTCCTACTTATAGAACGACTAGACTTATATTCGGCGAAAGTGCATGAAAGATGCCATTCTATGCTAGCTAGTGATTTGACTGTAAGATGTGGCAAAGCCATTGATATTCCGATAAGAGATGATACTGGATACACTTGTGAGAGCATTCCAGATTGATCACCCGGTGTTGTATATGTCCATTAAAGCTCTTTGTAAACAACATGTGAAAACCTCTGAGATACAGCCACATATATTTCTACAGACAGTAATTCAATACCAAATCCCCGATATGGAAAAGGATAATGGTGAAGAGCTCTGTATCGAATCATCAACGAGGCGACACCAAAATTCATGGCCGTAAACGGAACTCGCCAAAGAGAGATTGCCATTTTTTGTAGGCTAGGACAGCAGACTAAACGCTCATCAACAGTTTAGAGAAACGTGACTCATATTCATAAATTTCAAACCCAACAATGACAACAAAGAGACCACAGAGTTACCAAAGCATCAACGTTCATCTCCCAATACCAATGTGAAGCAACAAATTCCACCCCTGACTTGAGACAGCTGTCACCCACGAAAAGCAAATGGTGGTTTGAAACCGATCCTCTCAACCTTATGAGTTAGATGTACATTATGCTTGGCTGACTTACAGATGACTTACAATGGCATACTACATTTTTTAAATTTGAAATTATTACCTTAATAAATTACTTATTAGATGACTTGCGGGATTCTTTGCTTTCTTGAACATTAAGATTTCTTTAAAAAATACTTCTGGAAACCATACTTGAATGTGACTGCTATGCTTACAAATTTTGACTATTGTAATGCAATTTTTGACTACGGTTTTATGTTTTGAGGCCTGATGTCACTTGTTTCCGGCTAATGTTTAAGATTTAAACCAGTGTACTTGCAAACTCTGACAGTGTATTGACTTTCCATCACTATATTTGCACATTCAAACACTTTTCATTTTGAAATACTCTTGGTTTATCTCCTTTAAAACAACATCATGACTTTAACTACATATCTAAAACACATCGAATCGTAAAAATATGTTGTTTGGAGTCTTGTTGGTGGTCATTTTAGGCCTAGGGGGCCTTTCTGATGGATTGCTGTTGGTGTAAGTGTCACTTTGTGGACTTATATGGATAATTATCATTGTTGAGATGGTGGTTGCAGCCAGTATTTTTTAAATACTGAATTTTGTTGACATTTTCAACAAATTAGGAACCTGTGCTTGTAAATTCTCTGATGTGCTGCCAATTGTGGTCCCCTTTCTTGAATTGTACGGTCCTATATGCACATGAATTATGCACCTGTTGAAGCCAATTTACGGAAATAGGCCTATAATATTAAACGAAACGTTTTGCATTCTGTCATGTTAAAACTAGACATGGCTTTTTGACCCTATGGACCTTTCTACATACGTTTTGGACTCTTTTGGATGAAGACGAACTATAAATTTATGAGATTCAGCTATACATACCAAGGAACATTGCCTTTGGTCGGAATAGACTTGGATTTGTTTCAATAGGACTACGGTTTGGGTATAGTAATGACACTGTCTAATTGGAAATATTCTTCATTAAATACAGACAATAGTGTTAAAAAATGTATAAGCCTAACCAGTCAAAACCCAAATTTTATCACTTTTGCAAAAAATAAAAAAGACATTTGGTAGGCCTATCACTTTTTGGTTCTCCTAATTAGTCAGTCAGCTGAGTTTTCAACAAAAGAAGAAAGTGTGCCTATATCGTGTTTTTGATATTTATAAATCTTATATATTATAAACACAATCTACCTCCATCATAATGTGAGCCGTATGTGTACCTGGGTAGTACATTCACATCAGATAGTAGCAGAGTATCAATAGCATGATAAATCCATGAAAACACATTTGTGGAAGCTCATATCTTTTTCAGCGGAAACCCTGAAACACCTTTCAGTATGACAAGAAAGGTTCTGGAAACTGCTTTTATGACAGCTATATTATCTGGATATGAAAGTTGACTAAAGTAGAGCCAAGAAGCATAGAAAGCATATACATGAGTGCGTTAAAAACCTAACACGGCGTACGAACGTCAACTTTCAATGACTTGTGCCTGGCTGAGTAAGAGTACCCAAGGCTCAAAGATTTAGTTGGGTGTAAACAGGCAGACTTTTTTCCGAACATGGTCATTAACCCTTTCCCCCTTGAATTAAGACTGAGTCAACACCTTTCCTTGGCATGCGATCTTGATAAGTCTCATGTACATTTCTCAGTCAAATTGTTTTTCATAACTGTTGAAATTAGTTAAACACATTGCAGCAGACGACATTTGACCACCAGCCGGTTTTAGCCGGTTTAAGGGGAAAGGAGTTAAACGCAACTCTGTGGAGGGTGACCCATTAATATTTATTATCAAGCTGACGCAATTGGTTGGTACCAGCGCAATTTCTCACCATGATTCATTACTTGGATTGAATGTTGTGATAGCAGACAGTTTATGTCGAGTCAAACAACCTGTTTCTGAGTATGAGATCAACATTTGTGAGTTGAAGCATTTTAACTCTTTACTACAAGTGCAGGAGATACGTACCAAAGATATAAGCACTTTAATACGATCTGATTACATGAGACTATCCTTTTCACGTGTCCGCTGTCTGCACAAATGCCAAGGGTGGCAACAGGTTGATGGGCCTGCATTCTGCTGGACCAGGAGTTATGCGCCAGTGGAAGCGTACAGGATGAGGTGCATGTTATGAAGCACTGCCCGTTTGTGCAGCATATCAGGGTAAACTATGGAACACAGAGCTTGGTATTCCCAGAGTACCTGTCACAAGCCAAAACTTTAGATGATTTGAAAGTTATATTATGACATATTGCGGCTCTTTGACTGATTATTGAATGTTCCGTATTGCAATATGTTATGTTTTGGAACCAAGTCAATAAAAGCTATTATAACTGTTCAAAATGTTTGTAGAAATTTATTTATACACACACACACACACACACACACACACACACACACACATATATATATATATATATATATATATATATATATATATATATAAACTACTAGTTGGCCATGTAAAACACCGAACTATAATAATAATAATAATAATAAGCTGCAGCGCTGGCGCTATGTGTACAAGTAATAGGATGTATTCATATCTAAATGCGGTCCTACTCTAATACCTTTTGAGCAAAAGAGGGAGCCACCTGCATCAGGGGCAGATCCATTTATTTAGCATGGTCAAAGTACTTTCTCCAAAAAAAAAATGAAACACAAAATAATCTTACGAAAATGTATCAACATATATTTGAAACATAAAGGATGCCTAAAATAATTAGAAGTGGGCTCTCTTTTGGTTGAAAAGGTGTTATTTATGGATGCTTATGTAGTATATAATACAGATCTGCCCTGATCATGGTGGAAGCATCAGTCTGTTGCCCTGGCAACACAGGAAGTGAGCAGGATCGCAGTAAAATATGAATGTCTCCTATTACCGTGAGCGAGCAAACCAATGTAAGTTATAATTAAGTGCCAAGTGCAGTAAAAGGGTACCATGGAACCCATTCACCCTGAGTCCGGTGTGCCTGAAGTGATTTCAAAACACATGTTATTTAATATAGTATTTAAATTAATTCCATTTGGACCTTGGTATTTCAGAATTTCCCCATGAAAGTGGGTAATGTATTCTTTATGAAAACATTCTAGTCCACTTCATTATAATTGGATACCATAGTGCTACCTGTATCTGTGTCTACCTCCCAGGATACACCATACAAAGAATTTCTATGTATGACTCAAAATTTCCATAGTGGTGGCGTCACCCATTGCACTTTCTAAAAATTTTATTTCATTATTTTTTTTGGGGGGGGGGGGGGGGAGGTGTTTAAATATCAACATTTTGCGAACGGTATTTTTCCGACATATTCCTTTCAATCCTCGCAAGCCTCGGTTAGAATAGCTATGAGACTAAAAACAAAAAACAAAAACAAAATTTAAAAAAAAACAAAAAAACACCTAAAGTACGCTTATTACAGAAAATGTAGACCGAAATGTGTTAAAATGCATGGAATTCATTATGTTGAGCCAGATTGGGCCTAGTGGTGACAAATGTATAACAACTGTGTTGCATGTATGGGACTTTGCACAACATAAACAACCGAGACCTGCTTTCTGAAGGTCATGAGGGGAATATATTCTAGGAAATGATTTTTATGAGGGTGCTTTCATATTATCACGTCAAGATGAATCCAAAAGGCAAAGTAGGACTATAATGCAGACTATAATCTATGGCATGTAGAGTCTGTCGCAAATTGTACTGCTATATGCAACCAGCACAACAAATATCAAAACGTGGAACTCTTTATAATGCGTTCCCTGTATGGGGCCGAATATCGTGTTCGGTTGGATTAAAGTTCTGTTTCCAAAACCGCCGCCACTAGACTTATTATTTTGTCTGTAGGTCTTGTGCCCAGTAACTAGTAGGAATTATATTCATGGTACGCTTTTTACGGAACAAAACCAACTTTTTTATATATAGCATTGACTTTTCCATCTATAACCCACGTTTTTAATATATGTAGACTGTTAGCTCATGCCAGTTTTTTCTACATATGAAGGCGTCACATACGTGCACGTGTAGATGTTGTTTGTCTACTGCAGCGAACAACTCCAAAATATTGACACTAAACGTCCTTAAATGAATAATGGCGTCATATTTTTATGCTCTATTCGCCACTTCTTATTTTACGTGACTGAAAATCAGATGTGCTATTCATGCCCTAGTTTAGCCAGTTTATATCAATTACTGAAAACATTTAATCGGTTTTCATTTCCATCCCAAATTATCTTAAACATGCACATGGTTTACGGGTTTTGTCTATTCTGATCTATCATATGCTGCGCAAGGTCAGAACGATATTGCCAGTCCATTTTGCAGCATCACATGCTTAGTTAGATCTATATGATATGGAAACGTTGAACTCAATTTCTAATCAACACATAGTTACTATGAACTATTGTTACACTATTATCAACAAAACATTCTCCCCACACGAAACACTTTATTTTACGTTTTTCCATGGTCAACGCCATTGTCAAAACCCGCAAATATTTCTGATACATGCAGATATTAGCAAGGGAAATGCAAAAGTTCCGTTCATACAATAGAATAATGAAAAATATCATAAAACGTTTTCAACCTACCATAGGATTCGAAGGCCCGACACAACTGTCTTTTTTATTTCAAGATTTCAGAATTCCATCGCTATGTTTACCTCTAAATCTCCCCGCGTATGCTCAGAACAAAGAATTACAATTACTAGTAATCAGCTACTTATCTCTGATCAGACGGCGGTCTCACAGCTATCTTCACATTTTCTCCGCCACCATCAGTATTATAATTGCAAAAAAGAAATTGAGTACATGTATATACGATGAATTCCTTTTTTTCCAATACAATATACCGTTTCATTTTAGTTCATTGTGCGTGGTTGTTTGTCTGAACACTTTTAAAATTGGACCCTTTAACTTATCCATTACAACACGCAAATAGTTTCAACATCAGGATTGCAACAGGGTTGTATAGACTTAGACTTTATTCACATTAGGCTGAAGCCAACAGCAATTCAAAGTTGATGGAGGCTTCGGCAATGACTTCAGGGCAAGCAGTAAAGTCCATTTTATAATGTTACAAAGTAATATGCTTACAATTCTATTTGAGTGTCTTTCTTCACTTGCAAAAGCCAGAGGCAGGCTTGCAGTGTTCAAAGCCAGTCCTGGTATTCCGTGCCGTGAGCATCTCCCGACGACCTACAGTCTTGTTTTTTGATTCGCTGATGGCCATTGGGAACCAAGTGCCTACATTTTTACAATCCAAACTGGTGCATGTACGTGGCACATTACAATGCTGTAAAAACATTTTCCTATTCCTCAATAGTACAATTCCGTGTGCAACTTCCCATTGAGTATTCTGCTAGTTCTGCTTAAAATTTGTTTGCTGTCAAACTAGGCATCAAATTTCTTGTATTTTTGCTGGGTGTAAGATATTTCATTCAATGATGGATATTTCTTTGGCCTGCTCAGTACAGCACAATCTTGCCTGACCACACAGAAGAATATTACGGATAATTAGCACTTTTACAAATGTTTTATAATCACAAAAAAAGTACCATACATGTATTGTATTTGAGTCTTTTTCTCCAGAACCACTTCCTGGTAGCCATTACCCTATTTCATAGTCCGAACTCTCGACACTCCATAAGCTAACCTGTCGCTGTCTAACCTCTATACATGTGGAAGTACTATTGTCACTTTTCTCTGTAGATTTTTTTACATAGTCTGTATTAGCCCAAATAAATTTAAGGGTCTTCAGCGGGTCACTACTCAGAAATGCTTCGGAGCCTGTACCCGTACATGTCTCTCAAAGTAGCGGCTCCTTGTCTAAGCTAAATATTCAGTAAAGTCAACCCTCATAAAAATGAATAGATATGAATGTGGCAAATGATGAACTAGCTAAACTGAAGTTTAGGTCATATATGCAGAGCTTCAGCATGAACACAGAAAACCAGATATAATAACTAAATATTATAGAAGTAGTTCACATAAGAATAATTTGACTTACACCTGAACTAGTATTACCCTTTCTAGCTGGATAGGACACATAAGTCCAACCACCTGGCAGTGTATAAATGAGGTAGAAACAAGCTGGAGCTATATATTCAATCCCAGTGATTACGAAATAAACAGTAACAGCCAGTCACCTGTATAAATCTGGGGTATCCTAGCAAGTTCTCTAACATCCTGTACCAAAAGTGTGAAACAAACTTCATGATGACATCTGCTCCTCCTCACTAGGAACGTCTCCAATAAATCAAGTCCTATTTAGTTGTCAACTACTAGTTTGTGCTTCAAAAGAATGAATCATGTTTTGTAGTAAATCCTGCCAATTTCTTCTTAACTGCTTGGGAAAGCCTACGACTGACTCCCGACCCTGGATTTAATGTTTCAAAATATGAATCAAGTTTGGGACAATTGAGTAAAAACTGCCAATTTCTGACCAAATCCTCCATATAGCATGTATGCTGTAAGTATATGTGTGTCGATATAATCAATGAAGGCATTTGGACCTGCTGACGTAATATATGATCACATAGTCCATATATTTCATAAAAATATGAAACTATTTAAATACTTTCAACAACGCAAACAAAATCAGACGACATTACAGATTTTGTGTGAGTAATGTGGACATGGGGTTTTTGAGCCACTTTGGACTCCATGACGCCCAAATCCTGGATTCTGATTGGTCAAGGAAGTTCACGTGACCAGTCTCTGTGCCTTTATATTCCTGTCTCCTGATTGATCGAGAGCGGTCACGTGACCAGAGAGCTGGAAAAGACAATGATTAAAAAAAAAATAGATTAAAAAAATAGATGAGGCTTTTTACCTTCAAGCAGATCTTCTTTACCATTTCCCTTTGCATTACACAAACTTCCCTGAGCCCATTTAATCTGGACTACAATTCTCCATACCCGTCACTGAATGTTTTATACACCACGATATGCATGAGAACATGTCAGTGATGATGATCTGTGAGATATGCAGTTTGGGGGCACGTCACAGCAGAGGGAGAAGTAGAAAGGTGCACCAAACCTGAGAATGGGTGATTTTGTCTGATTATTACATACCAAGGGGCCACAATCTTCTGTGCAACTGCTGCAGATATATGCAAAGCATATGCAAAGGGATTTTTATTGCTGTGCCATTTTATTTAGATGCACTGATCAAAGTGTGGCAATGATAAAAGCAGTTGTGTTTCAGGGCTGTTGTACCTCTCTCTTGTCGCTCAAGAAGGAAAAGGTTGACGTGAATACTACATGGACTAGCGATGGGATTGCACAAGATGTAGCCCAACATTGGTGCATAGATCTGCAAAATGCCAGCATATCACTAGCATTCCTTGGGGGTGTGATTGTGGCTGTCTTGGTAAAAGTCTTAGTAGCAAAGCTTCACGACACACTTGTGTGTAGCAGAGGTAACAACAACAGCACATTGCATCAATCATAATAAAGGCAAAATTTGACTTCACTTTTTCCGTCTGACAGCTTAAAGCAGCACTTGCCAGGTAATTCTGTAATTACATTCAATGTTAAGCTTCCAAAAGTCATAGACTTACATGCATTTTATGAATTCAGCCTGGCAGAGATATTGTAGCCCTGTAATTGGGATGAAAGTCCAGCTCACCTCAAAACAGGAACCCACTCAACAATCAAAATTAATTCATACCATACTAGTCCCTGATATTTCTGTATATATAACCTAGATTTAAGACAACTGCACATTTAAATTCTTCATGAAAAGAGCATTTGTTCAAGTACCAATATGCCTATAGTCTTAAGTCAGTGGTTCTGGCACTGCCTGACAAGTCATGCTGCAGCTGCCTTTGCGGCAGTTGCAGCATGACTTGTCAGGCAGTGCCAAAACCACTGACCAAGGCCTATGACCATAGTTTGGAATTAGTTAAGATATTATTCTTGAATGGAAATACAAATGCATTGAAAACGTTGCTGAACAATGCTTGTGTAGACCATGGTATCAGCTTTATGTGCAACACAGGCAAACACAAGTTGACAATAAAGATGACTTTGCCATATGTAGAGTTGGTAATTTTCAGAAGTCAGCTGTGTAAAGTCCTTGGATTTGAGCGGTGCCAATTTAGTTCTGTTACTAATGATATCAAATTCCTTCTGGGTACTGCAGCTTCATACATGGATGATTTAGGAAGCAGGATTACACTCCATATTTGTGGATACAGATTTGGTTTCACATACAGTGATTGGTTATAAGCTGGCTACCAATTCTGCAAACTGTTAAAGTCGCAGATGAACATCACCAGCAGAGTGTTATCCCTGACAATGCACCACTTTATGAACCTGTAAAAACCTAAGAGGTTCAATGCCATAACCCACAAAAATTGCATCCAAGACTGGCCATCTGATCCTCTTTAATGGAGCTTAAGTAATTAATATGTTCCATTGTAGGCCCAGAAGACAAAAGCTACTGCCATAAAATGAAAAAGGCCTAAGTATGTCGCTCCTGCCGATAATGTCTACAGAAATTGTAACATCAATCAGGCTGATCATGACATTCCAGTTTACAAAGGTTCTGGGCTACAAAGGGGCATGGTTTGGGCAGCATTCGTGGTTGCCTATTCAGATCTACAGCACAACTTTTGACATTTGCAGGCAAAGCCCTAAAGTTTTGAAAATTTTATGTAGAATCGCCAAAATGCTATAAGTGTTACAGATTTCAAAACTTCAGCAAGGAGAAAAGGAAGACAACTTGGCACCAATATTCTGGACACAACTGTTCAGTTACAAAGACTACCCCCAAGCAGAAGGCAACGGGCAATGGTTAAAAAAGCAACAACACCAGTCAAGTAAAAAGAGAAGACAAAAAGGAATCTTTGGATGTATATTGCAATTTACACATCTTGGTCGATCAAATGTCCCAAATAGAGTGCTCTGCATCATGTGCGGATAATAAGCCTGGTCAAGAAGGGCATTCTTGGTTCGAGAAAATAGTCAACTCTCAATCTGAGGTAGCATGATGAGAACAAAAAATCTGCAAGAATCCAAGATACACAAGGCCTATGAGGACACTATCTGGAAGCAGTTACTGCCAGACTGGAAGCTCCCACTAGAAGGCTTACTCCCCATGTATCTTGGATTTTCTTGAAATCTGAAAGAGTACATCCCTCAAAATGAAGGTCGTCTGTGACCTGATATGATCAAGCTAGTTTTGCATTGAGTGCTGAGCAAGTCAATAACCCCAAACCAGTGTTTCTTTCAGGTCTCACATCCATCTGCTGGATTTATGTATTCCGTCAATGTGTACAGCAAAGGAGACAATGTGCTGGTGTACCAGACTGTCTGAAAGAAACGACCACCCAAGAGAAAACGAAGCAAGGTGTTGGCAAGACAGTTCAAAATACCAGCCAAGGACAACAGAAGAAACAAGGTGCTGGCAAACCTATGTGTCTAAATGAAGGCAGAGACCAGCTACAAGAAATAGGAAACACTGTGTGCAATGGACCTCCCAATTAGAGAAATGGGTTGACCCAGAAAAAAACAACAAAAAAAAAGAAAAAAACAAAAAAACAAAAACAAATAAAAAAAAAACCAACTCCCCCCCAAAAAAAACACAAAAACGAAAAAAACCAAAAAAAACCCATGATATTTACAAAGCTTACCCTAAACCATGTAGCGCAACACGCATTTCCAGTTTACATTGAAAACTGTAACCTGGATGTCGAACCTTTAAGTATACATGTGGCACATGCATTTTATCCTATTGCACTCTCTAACATTTAACAGGATTGACTTGTTAACAATCTACACCTGTGTAGGTCAGGTAAATTTTATTCAAAGTTTTGTATCCTCTTTAACAGGTGAGAATATACTTTACATTGCACTTCTGTTTCCTATGTTTCAATTTTGCCCAGGAAAAAATTTCTGACAATTGGCCAGAAATTTCCGCTAGAAGCATCTCTATCACTGAGATAAGACACGAATCCCTCGTGACATCATTCTCTTCAACCTGTTTCACTTCGTATATTCCTGATCATTCATGTATAGCAACCTTTCTTGTTACATAAAGTGTTCAAAGTATTTAGTTCAGGTATATATATATATATATATATATATATATATATATATAAGGTACTGTGTCTATGTGTATGATATTGATCCCTGGGTGCACCTCTTTGTATGAATTGTATAATTGACATGTTTTTGTCTTAGTTAAATCGATATGTTTAGTCCAATGTTTATCGGTCTATATATATTTAGGGTTAGATTTTTTACCTTTTTTGTATCTGGAGTGGTCGTATCCAGGACGGCAGCAACAATGCTGGATGTGTGATTGAAGCTTAAGGGATTAAAATCCTAAAACCTGTAGCGATGTGTACCATTCAAACTGGTCTAGGCTTCGTACTTTTTATTATGTATTGGCTACTTTTATTATGTATTGGCAAGCTGAAATATTTATGCTTTCACAAGTTGAAATCCTTACAACAAAAGTCTTTTCTTTAAATAGTCGCTCACATTCCGGGGAATGTCAGGTTGGATTTATTTGCACTTTCTGCTCTTGATACATGTACATAATATTATTATTTGATGTACCAAATTACTCGATGAATAATTGTATAGGAAACTCAAAACCTCATTTATGCATACTTGTCAACATTCTAGGCCTCATTATAAGGAGATTCAACACATTAGTATATTTGTATTCTTGCAAAGGGTATAGCAGAAAATGTTCGGTTTCATTTGGGATGTTAAAAAAAATGCAATATTATAATATGTATGAACTTAAAATTTGCCGGAGAAGATGAGGGACTCTCTGACTGGACAGGTCCAGATTGGGATATTTGTTGGATGGTTGCATGTGTGTGCACGGATAGAAGTTTCAAAAAAACTAGATGGTACTGGCTCTTATAATGAGCTTGCATGGATACATTTGAGGACAGTTGAAAGTGATGTTGGCAGGTTTTTGAGAAGTTTAAATTACAGCTGCCATAGTCATATTTTTGCAGAACTTCTAGAACTGGACGTAGGATACTTTTCTATCTTTATTCTTCATTTCCAAAACATCAGTAATATCCCAATGGCCGCACACACACACACCTACCGGCATCTCGTCGGGCGAGACAAGAGTTGCCAGGACAACCAAGTGTGCAATCGTGGTGAGGAACTAATATGCATGTCCCTTATTTATCTTGTGTCCGGCTAAGCACTTTATACTTGAATATCACTTTGTGTGTTATTAGAAAGAAAAGAAAAACCCTGATTTTTCAAGAAAATGGCAAAAAGTCCCTATTATCCCAAATGCGATCCGCTAGAGATCAAATCATGACCAGACTGTGAACCGACACATTGAGCAAGACATGGATGCAAACGGGCTCAATCGGCAAGAAATGGCAATGAAAAAATTCTCAGCTTATGCCCGTTCATATGACACTATCCAAACAACACAGAACATTAATAAGACTTGAATCTGATTAAGCAGAATCCGTAACTACCTAGTCACGATTGTTATCTGACTAGATTAAATCGGCTGAGCTTCATCTAGAAGGGATTTGGTTTGAGCTGTGGCTACCCAAAACAAAAACCACTTATACATGGTACCTGTTCCCCCCCCCCCCCCAATGGATTTTTGCAACTCTTTAAAATGACTTTATCCACGTTAGGGTTTGACTGTTAACTATTGTATTTGTGTCTTTTTGTCCTGAAAAGTTTCCTGGTAGTCATTACCTTGTTCCGCGGTCCAAACTCTTTACTCTCCATGAGCTAGCCTGTCACTGTGTAACCAATATAAATATGGATGTACTCTTCTCCACATTGCACACGTTCCTCTGTAGAATTTTGATATAGGCTGTATTGGCCTAAATTAATTAAAGGGTTTTCAGTGGGTCACCACTTAGAACATGTTTCCGAGCCTGTACCCGTACATGTCTACCTGAGTTGCAGCTCCTCGTCTAAGCTAAATATTCAGCAAGGACACCCCACATAATCATGAATAAATATGAACGTGGCAAATGATTAATTAGCTTCCTAAATGAAGTTTTGCTTATAAATGGAGAGCTTCATTACGAATAAAGAACATATGTCAAACAAAACATAATTACTAAACTTGCAAGTTACAAGTTCAGATAAGAAGAATTTGACATACCCCTGAACCGGTATCTACCGTTTTTTTCTGGATAACTTACATAAGTAAACCACCTGCAAGTGTATAACTGAAGTAGAAATAAACACTGCCATAATATTCAGTCTCAGTGATTGTAAAATAAACAGTTGCAGGTGAACAACTTTTACAGACCAAGGCACATCCTAGCAAGTAGTGCAACAACATCCTGCACCAAAAATGTAAAACAAACCCCATAATGACACCTACTCTTCACTTTGAAAGTCTCCAAACAGTGAAGCTCTATTTCACTGCCAACCCGGAATCAAGGTTACGATGTACTGGGTCAGCTTTGTGCCAGTTGAGTAAATACTGTCAAATTTGAGTATTTTTTTTATTTTGAGTAAATGTGTACTTAGGCATGTCAGAAAAGAATGAAAGCCATTAGCATTTAAGTCAAAAACATGTTATCAAAAACATAATTTTTCTAAGCCCGATTTTACAATTAGGCAAACTTGTAACTGCCATCAGCTGCTGCTTGCTACCAATTGCCCCTGAAGATTTAACCTAACAGATAACATGCAAGCCTCAAATGTCTCAAAGGTGAATATTTAAACAGAACCATGTCAAATTATAAAATAAAGTGACAGACCAGGCAAGTCTGAAATCATTAAAATTATTTTAGCAAAGTTTCTAACAATATCTGGATATTAACAGGAAAATTTGGACGGCGTGTCAGAAAATAATGAAAGTCATTAGCTTCGACAGAACTTTGATTTGGTGCGTATTTGTCCTTTTTAGACAGAGAAAAAAGAACATTAGCATGGGTGACCCATTGGAAATGATGTTTACGATCACTCGTCGGAATTTCATGCTTTTGCCCAAAATAGCATCGGAAAACATAAAAATCCAAAATATCGCGATCCTAACGCTACCCATACCAGATTCCCCATATCCTTAATTCCTACAAGAGTACAGGACAGTACGGCATCCCCATTAAATGTCTTAAAGATGGAGTTGTATTAGAAACCCTTGTCACTCACAAAATTAATCTTTCAATCTTGACAAATACAGTCTCAGATGAGCTCACAGCAGCAAGAATTAAACTGCTAGAAAAGAAAAATAGCAAACATGGAGTGGAAAACAATAGGTCTGTGCGCGTTTTCACAGCTATTTAACGGAACTGAATCAGAGCCCACGACAATCCGATTTTGTGTCTCTCAAGGGATCATTTAAGACCTCTGTTGTTCCTATGCTGCCGCAGTCTATCCAGAGGATCCATCGCCAATAATATAACGTTTAAAAATCTCAGATTGAAATTTCTTCATAACCATGCACCAGCTTCAAACAGAAAAAAACAGGAAAATCCTGTCTTCAGCTTTAATTCAGTGTCATTTAGACTATTCATGCGTCTCCTGGTACACCAGTGTTACTAAAACCCTGAAAAAAGTTACAGATTATCAGAATATAGTTGTTAGGTTCATTTTGGACAGGAACTCTCGGGATCATATAGGACAACGTCAACTGCACAGCATTGGTACACTTAATGGAAATGTTTGAGTCCAGCAATTAAAATCACGATTTTAAAATTTTATCAGTAAGGCACCATCCTAAATGCAGCACAACTTTATACAGACAGAAGATCATCAGGGAAACAACACCAGACAGCAGCACAATCATAATTACCTTGTCACCACTGTGAGTGGTCAAGCTCGAAATTATTTCTATTATACCGCAATATCAGAATGGAACAGGTGACCTGACCGCATTAAAGCAGCCAAAACCACACAAAATTTTAAATCAAAAGGAAAGCAGTGACCAAGGACCGAGCAACCCAGAACGAGAATAACACATTGCATCATTATTAACCTGCTAGTTTCAATACATATAATTATGTTTTACGAGTGCAATGGTGCTGATGAATTGGAAGACACATTATAATCATGATTTTTAGAAATTTACAATGTTGATTTTGAATTTGATTCCTTTAAAATTTTTGTCTCCCCCACTATTTTTTTATCCATGAACCCAATGGAAATAAGCTTTCTCGGGCTATACTAGTGCTTGTTATGTCCATTAATTTTCAACAAACAACTTTCCATATTTGTTGCGTATTCGTGCATTTTGTATGTATTATGTTAATTGTACCATATAATTTAGGTGATGTTAATTTATGTATTCTGTTTAAGCCATTCTATGCAAGACATATTGATACAGCATAGCTTTCATTGTATTTATTTTATTTTCACTTACGTAATGTCTCACTGTGATATCTGTGTAATTGTACCCTCGTATGTTAATTTATGTTGTAGCCGTTCAAACACGCTTGTCACTGTGATTCCAGCCTGTTTATACTCATTTATTAATGTATCATTTTATATATTGCTGACTGACACGGAATAAAATTAAATCAAATCAGGAGGCGCATCTAGCTGTTGGGAGTGCTTGGTCGACCCTCTCCGGACGATTTCCGATCTGCAGAACTCTTTAACGAACGTATTGGATTGAATTCAGACAATGATAGGACATTCCCGATCAATGAGGATAATAATCCGATTTCTCACTTTTCGTGTCCTAACTCTGTCGGATCTCAAAGGAGAGCCATAACGCCACATTAAGAAGCTTTGAAGTTCCTTGCAATTTCACGAATTTAATATCAACGTGACTCACACACACACACACACACACACAAACACACACACACACACACATACACACACACACACACACACACACACACATATATATATATATACACACACCTGAACTGAGCTTTTCTGGTTACATAAAGTGTTCAAAGTATTTAGTTCAGGTATATATATATATATATATAACTTTTTTTTAGAGGGGAGAGAGTGCATATCATATCATGGAGCAGCGAAAATATGCATCCAACTGTGGGTATTTTTGGAATATGCTATTAGAATATATTCAAAGGAACGATGAATGGACATGTCGTATTGGACGTTGAACTCTAGTGGCATGTGAGTTTCTTGGATAAGATGCATGGAATGTTTATATTTCTGTTGTGCAGTAATGTGCAAATGCAGTCCACTATGTTGACGTGTAGGTTTACAGTAATTTCAGAAATGCAAATCTATCCCAAACGAAGTTAACAGTATTGTAAGTGATACACTAGGCTATATCAACAGAAAAGAAGAAACATGGTGGTACGGATTGATACGTCGAACTAAATTTAGATGCAAACAAAAAAGAAACAAAACAAACAAAAACACCCCCCCCCCGCCAAAAAAAAAGACAAAATCAAAAAAAAAAAACAAACAAACAAAAACAAAAACAAAAAAAAAAACCAAACAGGCAAACCAAAAGCACGACACCGTAAATATTTTATTTTCATTGGTGGTAGATTAAACTACAAGGTAAAAAAAGCGATTTCATGAGTTTTACATATTACGAGCACTTAATGTATGTTCTCTAGACGAGGTTATTAATAACACCAAATAGTTCTTGTAAACGTTTGTTCTTATCGATTCCCATACAGAAAACGTTAGTGTTGTTTTCTATGGAATTAAAATTAGCCTCATAAAAAGCAGCCTTACTGATAGAGTTGCAGATAGCGCAGTCTTCTTTTTTTACGTTTTTTTTCAATGTCCCTCTTTCAGTGTCAACTACGACTTAAATCAAACTACTTAAAACATGTTACTATTCATTATTATAAGGGTGCTAAATTCATTTTGCTTGTAAAAGACCTCAAGTACCAGCACCCATAGGAATATAATTGCCCAGGGCAACAGCTTTCCTTGGCGCGCCTTGCACTGCCCCCAAATCGCGCGGGGGAAAGCTGTTGACTCAAAAACTTGGCACTGAATGGGTTAATTGTCATGGTCACTCGGGTGCGCCCACTGCTACTTCTGACACATGAATTTCGTCCATATATTACTCTATTCGAGGAATTTTGTCACGTTGCCTTGTCTCTTAGTGGTCAAAGTTTTCTTTAATTCGGCACCTTGTCTGAAGTGTTGTTAAGTATTGAATTTTCATTTCATTGTGTGTATATGTACTCTTTTTACCATATTTGTGGGTGAAACTTCCCCCCACCTCCTCCTCCTCCTCCTCCTCCTCATTTTCATAATACTACTGTTGCTGCTGCTGCTGCTACTACTACTACTACTACTACTACTACTACTACTACTACTACTACTACTATATCTACTACTACTATATCTACTACTACTATATCTACTACTACTGCTCCTCCCCCTCCTCCTCTTCCTTCTCCTCCTACTTCTGTTACTACTACTACTACTACTACTAGTACTACTACTACTACTACTGCTGATGCTATTACTGATACTAATACTTAATCGTGATAACAAAGTAAATCCAAATTCTCACAAGTTTTAAGAACGGCTAATGTCAATGCGTGTTAAGTGTAATGATACAATATTGTTACCAATTGACAACTTATGACCATGTTCATTATGATGAAAAAAGTAACCATGCACCAGATGTCGCACAATTAGCATCTTTCTGATATATTGGTTATACACAAACATTATGTATATATATATATATATATATACATACATATATGCCTCTGATTCCCGACTTAGCTTCCATGTCAACTTGTATTTGAAAAAAATGTGGATGGTTTATACATGTGTCTTTGGTGTATCTGCAAATATTAATGAAAGCTGCATCAAGTACTGTACTAAAATTGAATCAGTCTGGTTATTAACCTTGTTTAATTATTTATTTGCTATAAAAAATTTTGAGCATCTAAGGTAATACCAAATGCTCAAATAAACACTTCATTATATATCCTTAGCGTGTCAGATAACGTTCAGGTCAGACACCTGCTTGGCGAGAGAGGCAGCAGAAGACCTTCTTACACCTGCCTCGATAATTTCGGCAGAAGATATAATATATGAAAAAATGTATCGACCTGTTGACTGCGAGGAGCAGAAACAAATACATAACTAATGAAGTGTTGAACCGCGTTACCCCGATGACAAATGTGTATAAGCAGTATAAGCAATATGGAAATTGACATAAAGGGTACATCAACACAATGACCACTAACATCAACGTGGCTACTTTAAATTCATGTTGGTCTCTCGTGACGCTACGGGTCAAGTTGGAACGCTGCCTGTTGGAGCCGAAGAGAACGTGAATAATGCGTGAAGATAAGATAAACATCACGAAACATGGTACCATTTTGAACACGACAATATAAAACGCTGATAAAGCAACTGGAAATTGCCCTGTCATGAGTTTAAAACTAACCATTACAGCAGTGATTGCAATGTTTGTGGCAATACAAGACAACACCGTGACAAGGGCTGTGACACGAGCTCGCTTCTTTGTGCACATTTGCTTAGCCCTCAGTGGAAAACAAACGGCAATGTAGCGAAATATGTTCACAGCAACAGCCATCCAGACAGATGGTGGCTCGGCGATGTAGCTAACACACAAATTTGCAAAAATTGCAAAAAATATCGTTGCAGTACCTGGGTGGTAGTACAGGACCAAACACCAAAGAAACTGGGGAACAAGAAACAAAATATCCAGATATGCAAGCACTAGTAAAAGGAAGTTTATTGGTTTCTGCCTTAGCTGCTTGCCTCTAAGTACTACTACGTTCACGATATTGAGAATTATACCTGGGCCACAAAGTAGACTGTTGAGAAAAACGAACGTTCTGGAAAGTCCCAATGTATTTAAAACTGTGCTATTGTTGAGCCAACTCCCCGTTAAATTAAAAGTCGCGTTGGATATGAATTCTCCCATTTTCAGTAATGTGACATACAAGGGTTATCAGAAACTTGCTTGACCGAATGATCAGAATAATTAGTTATCCTCCTCTTCGTCCCCTCTTGACGATCTCTAGAAAAAAACGTAAACAGGATTGTAAGCTTATCTATTATAAATACGCAAATCACGTTAATATGAGTATTTAGGTGTGTTCGTGTTTAAGTGTTTGTTAGTGTCGTTGAATTACGAAAGATCCGGGATCCATATGCGCAGGATTAAAAACATGAAAAAAGGCTCATATTTGGAATACTTTTTATGGTCTCAGGCAAGAAGCGTAGCCCCGTTTTGTCAGAATTCCTGCAATGTTTGTAGCTCAGTTGAGACAAGAAATATAGTACAGAAACACTATTTGGAAAACATAATTAGATGGAATAGATGATTATTTTATGCTGATCCTCGAAAAAGTATGTATGAACTTCGCGAGTATTTGTTTAGGAGTGTACAAAAATGAAATATAGCAGTTCTAACTGAATTTGGAGAATATTCGCATAGCATGCAAATATTTACACAAATGTCCAAAAATAATTCACATAAATGCCAACTCCCAACTTCTCTCTCTAATGCCGAAACTATCAGTACAGAAGAAAATACAATGATATCCTCCCTAAAACTCTATTTTACTAGATGGGTTTTACAAACATTTGGGGAAATGTCGGGTACAACATTCAGAACCTCGGACCAATATTTTTCGAAAGAAATTTTAAAAAAGGCCGTTTTTTTTTAATTATTAACCAATGCAGGAATATATGTGTAATACGCAGGAAAACTAAAGATTGGGAACGTACACAAAATTCAAAACAGACTTTAGAATGGAAAAAAGATTCATTTTAAGTTTTGAAACTCATATAAAAAGACCATTTAATATCTGAGAACAATTGGTCAAACCCCGGCATTTTAAGGACACGATAGAAGAATGAAAATGACTGTAAAAAAGCGATAAAATAGTCGATGAAATTCAATTATTCAATTACTTATAAGCTGTTCAAAATATGAAATCCAAAGGAAATGCTGTTTATCCAACAGTTACCCCACATTCAGAAGTTATGATTTACAAAATTTTATTTTCATCCTGGAAACCAGATGAGGCATGCAGAAGGATATAGGTGTTATTTTTTTCAAATGTATTAAAAAAAAAGGTTCATTACCATAACTTTCATGCAAGTGCGGAGAGGTACCCTTTTCTGTTTCTATTGTCTTTATATATGTATGTGTGTTATGTATGTAATGTAAGTGTGTATTTAGGTAGATGTGTATTAGTACTTGTAGTGTGCACTTGGTGCCTTCCTATAGTACAGAAAAACATGATCCACATTCATTAATTCCAAACCCAACAATGACAGCAAAGAGATTCCAGAATTGCCAAAGCATCAATATTTCTCTTTGAATACCAACGTGAAGAAACAAATTTCACTCCTGACTTGAGACAGGCAGTCACCCATGAAAGGCAACTGGTGGTTTTAAACCGGTCCACTCAACCTTAGAAATATTCAGCATTAACTACAAACGACTTTGACGTTTTACTTGTAACCTTGAGTGATTGTGTGCATGTCTTGCAAAATGTCTTGATGTTTTTGATGCACCAAGTGAACCTTCTTGCGTTGCTAACAAAAACAACAGCAACAACAACAGCAACAAAAAAAAAAAAAAAAAAAAAAAAAAAAAAAAAAAAAAAAAAAAAAAAAAAAAAACAATAATAAAAAAAAAAACAAAAACAAAAAAACAAAAAAACAAAAAACAAACAACCAAAAACAATAATAAAAAAAAACAAAAAAAAAAAACAAAACAAAACAAAAAAAACTACCTCAATCGCCTTCCATGTTCGGCCAGGATGATTGGTAATACGCATTTGATATAAGCTATTTATATGCAAAGTATGAAGCGTGGTTTCGCTAAACGGACAGACACACAGACAGATAAACACACAGACAGACAAATAGATATATCGATAGATATGGATGGATAGATAGATAGATAGATAGATAGATAGATAGATAGATAGATAGACAGACAGACAGACAGACAGACAGACAGACAGACAGACAGACAGACAGACAGACAGACAGACAGATAGATAGATAGATAGATAGATAGATAGATAGATAGATAGATAGATAGATATTAAATTGTCTTCCTTGTGTAACATAATAACATAAAGGGGTTGTAACAGTTCCGTCTCAAACTTACCTGAGCTTCGTGTCCTGATTAAAGGCAAAGTAGAAGTTGCCAATTGATAACATTGTAGTTCTGCAGAATGAAGATATATTGAGTTTTATGAAATGCCTGATTAAGTATTTTTTTCTGGAAAATATATATAATCACATTGATTCGGCTAGGAGAACATTGATATAATACGTTTTTTGCATATAGTAAAAACAAAGATTTCTATATTCAAATTTATTTTGTGTAACAAAAAACTGCTGTAGTTTGATTTTAAACGGGCAGCTGTCGAGGATGGCGTAAACTTCAGACTGCCATGGCTTGTTTGGTGTGTTTAAGTTGATTCCATATGCACATAGAGTCATGTGAAAGTAATTTCTGTTGCAGTGTCATATCTTCTTTTCAAATATTGAAACTGAATGTTTCGTTAACCCTGTATATTAAATCAGCTCTTATATCATATATATATATATGTATGATAAACATTGTACTTTCTGAACGTTATTTCAATCACGCGGCAATTGTTTTCAATAGATTCTGTCGAAAGAAACTCAATAAAAGTGAAATGTCAGTTGACTTGATTGAAATGCAATATTAATCTTTAATGCTACAAATGCACCTATATGTACTGTGCACGTATTCCAATACAGACCGAGATAATGTATAATCTTAAGGACCGCCCCACACTTTTTGAGAGGTTACAAATGTCAAAAAAGACGGAAATCATTGATACCTTGGTTGAAGGTAATCCTACCATAGCATATATAATTAGCCGCCTATTTGTTAACTTTTTGCCTGGTGTCACACATATAAGACGATCAAAATTGGTTGCCTGTAAGGAAAGAAATTGAAGGGATGTTTAAAACTGACGGGTCAATACACAATGATAAAGAGAAATAGGTACATAATAACTGCAACAACTTGCAAATGTTTAGGAAATGTATGCAGTTCATGTTCTTTCTTCATGCAAACAGAAAGGTACATTGAGCCGAACAGGATTCAGTTTGATTCACAACAAAAAGTAATTAAAGCTCCTTTTATGAGTAGATTCACACTGATTCATAAAATGTAACGTACAATTTGCATTCGCACATGCTGTGATTCAATTTATAAAATGAAACATAGGGAGAAAAATAAAAAAATAAATGTGTAACATCCACCATAACCGATGGGCCTATTACCCATAGCCCTTTATCAAGAGGTATTTTGTTTCCCTGAAACATCGACTGGGCAGCAAAGCAGGATTTGAAGGAAAATCCAAGGTTGAGTATAGTTTTCGTTCTACCTCTAAGTGTTTGTTTATACGAATTTAACTTATAAGCCGAGTAATTGGTCCCAGTGTGCTTGCAGGTACTTTAATTTTATCTTGCCGATAAAGTAGTTTCCTTTGAAGTCACTATGGGAGTTTTTTTTCTTCTTTTTTATAGTTAATTAGTGTCAATATGAGGTAACAGGTTTACGAAAGGAACCTTCACTTGCTGGATAGTGATTATAGGTAGGTGTTTTCAGCACGTTTAGTGCTCATTTCGCGTTGGCCATAAAGGTGAGACATGAAGTCCCTTGACAGCGTTTGTACCTTGTTTAACCTACATCAGTTGTTAACGACTCCTTTGCTCACACGGGTGAAAAAGGCTCTGACACAGATTGCCATCTGTGTTAAGAATAGCTATAGCAATATTTCCACTTGGGATTGTTTATTAGACCCAGTCGCTTGGGGCTATGTACTCTGTATGTAGTCCCAAAGGATACTTACACTAGTTCACTTTTACCCAATCGCTTGGGGCTATGTACTCTGTATGTAGTCCCAAAGGATACCTACACTAGTTCACTTTTAGCGACACAAATGCATTAAAAACAAATGTTATCTGTGAATGCAATGATATTCTGGATGTGTTAATCAACAAGACGAGAGACGCGCGTGCTAATTTGGCTCAAAGCAGACGGCTGTATGGGCACATGCCCATCCTTTCATAGAGTAATGATAATCCATTGCAATTCGAAAACATACCGAGTAAAAATTTTGATGAGGGTGTCAGCGCACGACCTTGTGGTGCGTTCACTAACAGAACAACAAAATGTTTGCATGACAATATTATGTGGAAGTTACAACTTCAATGACACATATATGCCCAGTTGTACACGTATGAGTTAACTTCAAGGTTAACTCCAGGTTAAGACAGTCACCTGAGGTTGTCAAACTACAGGTTAACTTCAACTTCAGGTTGGGTCAATCGAACATGGCTTGTACAGCATTCGGTCAAGTGCAGGTCACACAACTTTAGGTTGAAAACAAATTTTCCTCCCCTGTACCTTCTCAAAAACAATTGTTTCTCTCTTATTTATTGTGCATATTCATTGGACGAGAACTGTTGCCCCAGTTCTGATGTTTCAGATTTTATAATTTAATTTGCATGCTTAGGCGTGGTAAGTTGTATCACTAGTCTTGCAGAAGTTTTCATCGTGGGGCCAAAGTGAAAAGTTACCCCCCCCCCCGCGAAAAACTAACCATCTTAAAGCTGGTGGAGTCATTTCAAGATATACTGGGTAATAAAAAATGAAGGCCGAATCATTGAGGAAAAGGATAAAACCTGCAACATATTAACACAGCAGTTTAATGCTAGGCAAGGAGAAAACAAGCATAAGGAGAACCAGCTGGAAGATGTCTGTCAAAACTGTGAAAAAAGGCCAACATCGAAATCGCAAAGGATAGATAAATCCATCGTCATATTTTTCAAAAGGGCTTGCTAGGGCTAGGGCTGGTACGTGGGTATACGCAAAAAATGTGGACACCCGGACCTACCACTATTCCTAATGGAATCAACGGGTATTATATAGTTTACATTATCAATATATATGCACACATATATGTAGTGTGGTACCTACTGTATGCAACCACTTCTGTGAGCAGCAGCATTGCTTTTTGTGGTCACTTTTTCCTTGCAAAGGGATGTTCACATACCGCAAGTACCACTGCATATACATAAGTATATATTTATCTTATGTTTGGGTCGATTTCAGTACCATAACAGACTTTCACATGTGTCATATCGGCTAGGCCTTGGCAAAACACAGGAAGGGTGTTATATGCACAATGTTATAGAACTCTTCCAGGAGTACCAATAACCGGAAGAGTTCTATAACTAGACCGGAAATGATGTAGGCCTAGTTCAAAACGCAGCGTCTGCTAGGCCTACGTTGTCTTCAAGTCACTAGAAAAATTTACCATGGCGTTATTTGAACTTAATCAACCCAAAACATGAAATAAATAGATTATAGTATACTTTGTTGGCGATATGAAGTATATGGACGAGCACTGGATGCCATATAGCAGAACGAGTGAGCGAAGCGAACGAGTTCTGCTATATGGTATCCTGTGCGAGTCCATATACTTCATATCGCCAACAAAGTATACTATAATCTATACATATATATATATATATATATATATATATATATATATATATATATATATATATATATATATATATATATATATATATATATATATACATATATCAGATGAAGAATATATATTTTAGATACATAAATAGAAAAAAGAACTGAATATATAGATAGGTGGATAGATAGATAGATAGATGGATGGATGGATGGATAGACAGACAAACAGAAAGACAGACAGAAAGAGAGACAGACAGACAGACAGACAGATAGAAAGATAGATAGATAGATAGATAGATAGATAGATAGATAGATAGATAGATAGATAGATAGATAGATAGATAGATAGATAGATAGATAGATAGATAGATAGATAGATAGATAGATAGATAGATAGATAGATAGATAGATAGATAGATAAGCATGTAATAGCCCTTCACTTGTAAAGCGCCATGACAGGTGGGATTTTCTTTTAAATTCGAAAGTGAGGCGGTCCCATTTCATTTGTAGAACATTGCTTTAATGACATCATGGCAGATGGAAGCCCACAGGACCAAGGCTCCCAGTCCCAGGTTTCATATAATTTACGAGGGTCAGAGAATATGTCAATTGCAAGATATGTAAAACATGACAAACAGCTCAAATTTTGATTAATATGCTTAAGCATATTAATGCATGGATAGATAATGCAATACAACGTTACCTAATGCCCGTTGGCACCTGGGTATTTTGATACCCGTCTGGCAGGTACACGGGTGTTAAAAACACTATCTGACAGAGCCCTAATTACTTCTATCTTGAAGGCCTGGACCTCTTCTTGTAGCTCATCCTGCAAGGTCAATAAAACGAAGGCTATCCAGATGGTGATCCATGACTTTTCCCACATATCCTGTGAAAATCACTCCCTGGTGTGTCCTATGGCCAACTTGGCCCTATATATAGGCCACAAACAATGAAAAATGACACACTGAAGCCTTCACTTGCAGGTATTTGGAACAAAACCCCAACAGAAAGTTTTTTGCACTCAGTTAGGAAAGTCACAAAATGATAACTCATGTTCTGATAATCTGGAGTTAACTCAGACGTCGACAACAGGCCAAAAGTCAGTTTAATACATGATTCGTCGTTTAGTAGCTGTATCTTTCATTTCGATAATTACGATTTACCAATGTGTATGAATGCATCTCCAATTCATTCTTCGACACTAGAACATTTTTACTCAGAATAATTTTAGGGGGCAATTGAAGCAATTTATTTGTTCACAGATTACGTTGACAGCTTGTGGCCTAACATGTAACATGTAGCACTGTTGTAGCTTGTGTTTTTTTCAAGGCACTCAAATTTATTCTCTTTTAGTAATGCTGAAAATTCATTTTGAGCATTTTCTGGAGTCAAACGTAGCACAACGGTTCACTTACTAACCTTGTATAGTTCATATATTTTGGCATTGCCATTAATTTACAAATTTAGTAACTCTAGACCGGAAGAGTGCTATTGGGGTCCACAGACACACGCGCTCTTCATTTTGATACACGACTCATTTCTACAGTACAAGTAGTTATATTTTAACATCAAAGAAGGTCATACCTAAGAGTGTTGCACTGCATATTTCGCTTAAAGTTGTAATGTAGTTTCGTAGCGTAATAGTACTATAGGTATGTGACTGATCTAGACCTGTCAGGGAAAAAGCGTGCAGTTCGGCTGTGCTAAAACTGTTAGTTTGTCTTGAAACATGGGGTAAATTTCACGTGACTTCAATGTTCTTATATTTTGCAATTTGTGTTTACGTGGTGTATTAAGACCTTCAACTAGATTTCCTCTTGAGCTCAACGTTTGCGTTTTGGAACCTGTGAAAATTTTATTTGAATTGCAACATCCAAAATCTACATATGTTCACAGACGTTTCTTGGCATAATAAACATAATAGAGTATTAATAGAATGAAAAACAACAAACATCAACAATTGAAGGCGTACTTGCTTTACCGACAACTGCAGCAAAATATTAAAGAATCTATGAGGGTTATTTTTCTGACTTTGTTCATCAATATTCTAAACTCTGTTGCGTCACAAACCATCAATTTATGGATCTGAATGAACAAGTAAAATGTGTATATATATATGTATGTATGTACGTTTGTATGTATGTATGTATGCTGATTTTTTTGTTTGTGTGTATGTATTTAAGTATGTTCTATTCATACATCAGACCAACCATTATATATCCTGACTTTTTCAGCTAGTGCAGAACTTGTAATGTATGCTGATGACCTATATAAACCTGCTATTTGTATGTTATGTGTGCTTGGTAAATGGAATGTCACGTAGAGGAACCACAACTACTCCCTGGATAATGGTACATTATTTGATTTCTTTTGATATACTTTAAAGTAGAACGCATTACTCCTTTGAAGCACAGTCTACATAAGTTGAACTAATATACATACATATATATATATAAATATATATATATATATATATATATATATATATATATATATATATATATATATATATATATATATATATATATACACACATTTATATTTGCCTTCCATGTCAATTTTGTCAGTGACTCGGAACTCTATGTTGAGTAGGAAATCCCTGAACAATCGAATGCATTATATACTGAAGACATTGCACTGAACCATCAGCCATATACGTGCAACCTTGCATCAAATATACATTTACCTACCTCTAGCTCTACGTCCGGTGCAGTCTCTTGTAATGGAGGCACTACCCAGCAAGACTCAATGACTAATGGCCTCAAATCATCGTCCAACACGTTGGTCTGACCTCTGTGCGGCAATCATATTGCCATACTGTGCAAGATGAAGGCTAACACTGGTTTGTTATAACCACCTGCTGATACAGTCCCTATGTTGTGTGTTTTTCGGCGAACTACACACTAAAGACCAATGTATTGCAAATGATTCCAATGGGGGGGGGGGGTAGATTTTTAGTCAGCGTGATATCCTTAAACGCTTGATAACGAATATAGCATAATCTGTCACTATGTACATATATTCAGATTCAAATTTATTTCATTGCACTTCAATAAGCCACAGACTCTTTGTACATAATACAAACACAGAACATAAAAGTTGACATGATAATGTGTGAGAGACCAGATATCACTGTATTCACTTTGTTATCTATATTATGAAGTTGAAAACTATTTGCATACCAAAAATAGCATTTTGTACACTCATCAATACATTAAACTTTCCGTATAATCTATATAAAATGTACTTTTGACATATTTAGCAGTTTAAACCAAAATTTAATACACTTTGTCTTATAAATGCCACATTTTAGTGATAATCTGCCACACTCTCAAAGTACTGCATGGTTGGTAATTTGGGACTGTAATTTTAATATATATATATATATATATATATATATATATATATATATATATTAAGTTTTTCCTATGCTATCATTATATTTAAATCCTCACACCTCGGAACTGTATGTTAAGTTGATGTAACCATTTCGTCAACTTCAAAGCCAGATCAATGGATAAATCATTACATTTAAAATAAATTGTCTTGACTAATGTGGCAGATTTCTCTGCTTGATCAGTATTATACTCAGGCATTTATAATATCATACTATATCCATTTTCTGCCCATTGAATGTCCGCCTTTTATCCATCCGTACTGGTCCTCCCCATCTAAACACAATGATATTTGTTTTTTAAAGGTTTACATTTAAACTAGATTTGACACATAATATTTTCAGAGTATTTAATATTTTTTGTAATTTGCAGTTTCTTTTAATAATTTTATTCATGTGCATATAAACGTAACCCAATACCATCCATATTTGCTTAAATGAATATATTTTCACATCCCCAGCTTTTACACAAAGATTCCAGCTCATTAACATAAATTAGGAACAAAAAGGACTAATCATGCATCCCTGCCTGGTTCTAAGGGTGTAATCTAAGAAAAATTGTGAACCCTCTTTGGATATATGACTTCAGTTTCATATACATAGACTGTGATATTTAAAAAAAAATGAAAAGAAAAAAAAATCCGCGAATTCCATAAATGATCATATGATATGCTGTCAAAAAAGTTTTTAAAAAGTCAATAAAACACAGTAAAACGCCCTTTCCGTTTTATCAAATATCTCGCACACATGACATACAAAGTAAAACTATTATCAACAGTACCTCTTCCTGTTCTATAAATACATGCTTAAATGAATATATCTTCGCATCCCTAGCTTTTACACAAAGATTCCAGCTCATTAACATAAAGTAGGAACAAAAAGGACTAATCTTGCATCCCTGCCTGGTTCTAAGGGTGTCATCTAAGAAAAATTGTGAACTCTCTTTGGATACATGACTTCAGTTTCATATGCATAGATTGTGATATTTAAAAAAATGAAAAGAAAAAAAAATCCGCATATATATACACACACACACACACACACACACATATATATATATATATATATATATATATATATATATATATATATATATATATGTATATACATGTATATATATTCTGCATTTGTCTATTAGTAGCCAATCAGCTGTCTCTATTTGCAATATGTGCCTGCCCAGTAAATGTAAAATTGGATCGTTATATTAGACAGCTCGAGGGAATCCCTTTGCGCGCGTGACGTCATTACGCAAATGACGTTCACTAGGGCTTTTCCCTAGCTTCAGGCAAACTGTGTAGAATTTCTATGGGAAATAAATTTTGTGATTTAACTAAATAGTGTTTCAGACTTATATATTTATGCAAGGAAAATCATACAAATTGCAGAATATAACAGATGTTGGATGGCAGGTCGTCCAATATGAAGTTTACGGGACTTTAAAATGTTATATTGGGTGAGGCAAAGCCGAACCCAATATAACGTTTCATCGTCCCGTAAACTTCATATTGGACTCCTTGCCATCAAATATCTGTATAAAAAATAAACTTTTATATACATACATATATATATATATATATATATATATACTGTATATCTTCCAGGTTTAAGCTGATTTAATTCTTGAACCCAATTTCGCCCATTGCCAATAAATACTCCATATATTTTCAATAATATCTGGGCCATCATAAGTGTGAGTTCTTCAATATCTGTGAAACTGCTTGTAATTTTTCTGTTTTTAATTGGAAGACCAATCTCATCCCATATTTTACCAAGGGTTTTGACATGAGACCCCATTTCTACACTCCCTTAATCAGGGTGTATCACATGGACTCGCTCCTTCGGGAGGGTTTGAATTTGCAATATTCGTATCAACCAGACTTGAATGTACTTACTTTTCACCCCACTAATTGTGAGACATTTCATCAATGAACATGTTGTTAATTTTACAATAATCACAGTGCAATGTAAACAGAATAGACAAAGATATTCTCGAAGATATCAAATGTCAAAAAAAGAAAGGAAAATGAAGAAAAAAAGGGGGGGGGGACCTACTCTTTCCAAGATGCACTCAGTTGAAGAACCCGCAAAGTGACTTGCAAGTAATCTAATTTGCATCGAAGGTTATAGTGATAATAATGACAGCGGTATCCTGATTTATATTGCTGTGGATCATTAATGTGTAAATGCAGTCCATTATGTTGACGTGTAGGTTTATAGCAATTCTACTTCAAAAACCGGAATTATTCAGACTGGGTTTCAGGAATGCAAATATATCCCAAACGAAGTTAACAGAAATTTTAGTGAAACACTAGGTTATATCTACAGAAAAGAAGAAAAATGGTGGTACGGAATGATACGTAAGACTTAATTTAGATGAAAACGAAAGGGACAAAACGAACAAAAACAAAAACACCCACTCCCAATAAGGAAGAAAATAAAACAAAACAAAACAAATAACCAAACCACAAGCACGACACCATAAATATTTTATTTTCATTGGTCGTAGATTTAACTACAGGGTTAAAAATTGTTTGATGGTTACAATATAAAAGATAAATGTGCAGGCATGTCAGTAAAATAGTAATCTGGCCTAAGGTTCAATATTGGCACAAATGTGTTTGATAAGAGATTCGTATATCGAGCACTTAATATATGTTTTCTAGACGAGGTTATTCATAATAACACCAAATTGTTCTTGCAAAAGTTTGTTCTTATCGATTCCCATACAGAGACCGTTACTGTTGTTTTCTATTGAATTTAAATTAGCCTCAGAAAAAGCAGCCTTACTGATAGAGTTGCACAGTCTTGTCCTTTGCTAGTTTAAACAAATTGCTGTTGATTATTATGAGGGTGCTAGATTCATTGTGCTTGTAAAAGACCTTTCATTCAAGTACCAGTATCCATAAGAATATAATTGCCCTGGTCAACAGCTTTCCTTGGCGCGCCTTGCATTGTGCCTAAATCGCGCCAAGGATAGCTGTTGACTCACTCTCAAACTGGGCACTGAATGCGTTAATTGTCATGGTCACCCTAGCGCGTCCACTGCCAAATTATGACACTTAAATTCCGTCCTTATAACACTCTATCAGAGGAATATTGTCACGTTGCCTTATCTCTTAATGGTCAAAGTTTTTTTTTTAATTCGGCTCCTTGCCTGAAATGTTCTTTGATATTAAATTATCATTTCATTGTTCACATATGTACTCTTTTCCCGATATTTTTGAGTGAAACCTCCCTCCTCCTCCTGATCCTCCTCCTCCTCCTCCTCCTCCTCCTGCTCCTCCTCCTCCTCCTCCTACTACTACTACTACTATTACTACCATTAATAATGCTAATACAAATACTCATACTAATACTAAATTGTGATAACAAAGTAAGTCCTAATTCTCACAGGTTTTAAGAACGTCTAATGTTAATGCGTGATGCATTGCATATCCATTATCTGAAAATATATATTACTGCATTCCAACTCACGTAATTTAGTGTTTGAAGTTTATAAACGAAACCGGCTGGACTGTGAAATAAATCACTTATCGTTATCAAAAAGTTAATAAGAATACGTACTGTATGTCTAACTGTAGTTTTAAAGCGCCAGGAAGATGTTGTATTCATAGTAGAAGAAAGAACAGACACTTTTACACAACCAAAAATATGTAGAGCTATAAAAGTAAGTTTGACAAATTGGATTGCTTTATGTATAATACAACCGTATTTAAGTGTAATGATACAATATTGTTACTAATTGACAGCTTATGACCATATTCATTATGATGGAAAAAAGTACCCATGCACCAGATTTCGCACAATTAGCATCTTTCTCATATATATATATATATATATATATATATATATATATATATATATATATATATATTTATATATATATATGTGCGTGTGTGTGTGTGTGTGTACGTGTGTGTGTGTGTGTATGTGTGTGTGTGTACAACTGTGATCCGTGACTTAGCTTCCATGCAAGCTGGCATTTGAAAAAAAATTGGTGTATGGTTTATACAGGTGTCTCTGATGTATCTGCAAATATTAATGAAAGCTGCATCAAGTACTGCACCAAATTGAATCAGTCTGGTTATCAAACTTGTTTAATAATTTCTTTGTTATAAAATGTAGGTCCGGTTTTGATTAAAATTTTTGAGCATCTAAGTTATTATCAAATGCTCAAATAAACACTTCATTATATACGTTAGCGTGTCAGATAACGTTCAGGTCAGACACCTGCTTGGCGAGAGACGCAGCAGAAGACCTTCTTACACCTACCTCGATAACTTCGGCAGAAGATATAATATATGAAAAAATGTATCGACCTGTTGACTGCGAGGAGCAGAAACAAATACATAACTAATGAAGTGTCGAACCACATTGCCCCGCTGACAAATGTGTATAAGCCGTATAAGCAATATGGAAACTGACATAAAGGATACATCAACACAATGACCACTAACATCAATGTGGCTACTTTAAATTCATGTTGGTCTCTCGTGACGCTACGGGTCAAGTTGGAACGCTGCCTGTTGGAGCCGAAAAGAACGTGAATAATGCGTGAAGATAAGATGAACATCACGAAACATGGTAACATTTTGAACACGACAATATAAAACGCTGATAAAGCAAATGGAATTTGGCCTGTCATGCGCAGCAAACTGACCATTATAGCAATGATTGCAATGCTTGTGCCAATACAAGACAACACCGTAACAAGGGCTATGACACGAGCTCGCTTCTTTGTGCACATTTTCTTAGCCCTCAGTGGAAAACAAACGGCAATGTAGCGAAATATGTTTACAGCAACAGCCATCCAGACAGACGGCGGCTCGGCGATGTAGCCAATACATGCATTTGCAAACATTGCAAAAAATATCATGGCAGTACCTGTGTGGTAGTACATGACCAAACACCAAAGAAACTGGGGAACAAGAAACAAAATATCCAGATATGCAAGCACTAGTAAAAGGAAGTTTATTGGTTTCTGCCTTAGCTGCTTGCCTCTAAGTACTACTACGTTCACGATATTGAGAATTATACCTGGGCCACAAAGTAGACTGTTGAGAAAAACGAACGTTCTGGAAAGTCCCAATGTATTTAAAACTGTGCTATTGTTGAGCCAACTCCCCGTTAAATTAAAAGTCGCGTTGGATATGAATTCTCCCATTTTCAGTAATGTGACATACAAGGGTTATCAGAAACTTGCTTGACCGAATGATCAGAATAATTAGTTATCCTCCTCTTCGTCCCCTCTTGATGATCTCTAGAAAAAAAGCGTAAACAGGAATGTAAGCGTGCCTATTATTAATACACATATCACGTTTATATGAGTATTTATATATGTTCGTGTTTAAGTGTTTGGTTTTAGTTTAAACATATTTATTTCAACTGGATCGCCCTAAAGTACATCGAGATGTCACTAATCGGGGGTTCTCCAGAAGTGTTTGTTAGTATCGATGAATTACGAATGATCCGGGATCCATGTGCGTAGGATTAAAAACATGAAAATAGGCTCATATTTGGAATACTATTTATGGTCTTAGGCAAAAAGCGTAGCATTTTGTCAGAATCTCTGCGATGTTTGTAGCTCAGTTGAGGCCAGAAATAAAATACAGAAACACTACTTGGAAAACATAATTACATGGAATACATGATTATTTTATGCTGATCCTCAAAAAAGTATATATGAGCTTCGCGAGTATTTCTTTAGGAGTGTACAAAAATAAAATGTAGCAGTTCTAACTGAATTTGGAGAATATCCGCTTAGCATGCCAATATTTACACAAATGTCCAAAAATAATTCACATAAATGGCAACTCCCACCTTGATGCCTGCTTTATCTCTCTCTCTCTCTCTCTCTCTCTCTCTCTCTCTCTCTCTCTCTCTCTCTCTCTCTCTCTCTCTCTCTCTCTCTCTCTCTCTCTCTCTCTCTCTCTCTCTCTCTCTCTCTCTCTCTTTCGCTCTCTGTCTGTGTATGTCTGTTTGTCTACTGCCGAAACTATCAGTACAGAAGAAAATCCATGGATATCCTCCCTCAAACTCTATTTTACCAGATGGGTTTTACAAACATTTTGGGAAATGTCGGGTACAACATTCAGAACCTCGGACCAATATTTTTCGAAGGAGATATAAAGGCCGGTTTTTTTTTTATTATTAACCAATGCAGAAATATATGTGTAATCGCAGGAAGACTAGAGATTGGGAACGTACACAAAATTCAAAACAGACTTTCGGAAAAAAGATTTATTTTAAAGTGTCAAAGTCACATAATAAGACCATTTAATATCTCAGAGCAATTGCTCAAACCCCGGCATTTTAAGGATCCTATAGAAGAATGAAAATGACGGTAAAAAAGCCATAAAATAATCGATGAAATTTAATTATTCAATTAGTTATAAGCTGTTCAAAATATGAAATCCAAAGGAAATGCTGTTTATACGACAGTTACCCCACATTCAGAAGTTATGCTTTACAAAATTTTATTTTCATCCTGGAAACCGGATGAGGCACGCAGAAGGATATAGGTGTTATTTTTGTCAAATTTATTCAAAAAAAGGTTCATTATCATAAGTCTCATGCAAGTGCGGAAAGGTGCCCTTTTCTGTTTCTATTGTCTTTATATATGTATGTGTGTTATGTATGTAATGTAAGTGTGTATTTAGTTGATGTGTATTAGTACTTGTAGTGTGCACTTGGTGCCTTCCTATCACGTTTTTTTTGTAACCTTGAGTGACTGTGTGCATGTCTTGCAACATGTCATGAAGTTTTTGATGCAGGAAGTGAACCCCATGCGTTGCTGACAACAACAACAAAACAAAAACAAAAACAAAAACAAACAAGAAACACACACACACAAAACAAAAACAAAAAACAAAAAAAACAAGAAACTACCTCAACCGCCTTCCATGTTCGGCCAGGACGATATTATTTAATATAAGCTATTTATATGCAAAGTATGTAGCAGGGTTTCGCTAAACAGACAGACACAGACACAGATACACACACACAGACAGACAAACAGATAGATAGACAGGCAGATAGATATAGATAAATATGGATGGATGGATAGACAGATTAGATAGATAGATAATAGATATATAGATAGATAGATGGAGAGATAGATAATAGATAGATAGATAGATACATACATATATATAGATAGATAGATAGGTAGATAGATAGATAGATAGATAGATAGATAGATAGACAGACAGACAGACAGACAGACAGACAGACAGACAGACAGACAGATAGATAGATAGATAGATAGATAGATAGATAGATAGATAGATAGATAGATAGATAGATAGATAGATAGATAGATAGATAATTGTCTTCGCTGTGTAACATAATAACATTACGGGGTTGTGACAGTTCCGTCTCAAACTTACCTGAGCTTCGTGTCCTGATTATGGGCAAAATTTAAGTTCCAATTGAAAACATTGTAGTTCTGCAGAATGAAGATATATTGAGTTTTATGAAATGCCTGATTGAGTTTTTTTCTGGGAAATATATAGAATCAAAATGATTCGGTTAGGACAAAACTTGATATAACACGTTTTTCGTATATATTAAAACCAATGATTTCTGTATTCAAATTTATTTTGTGTAAGAAAAGACTGCAATAGGTTGATTTTAAACGGGCAGCTGTCGACGATGGCGTAAACTTCAGACTTCCATGGCTTGCTTGGTGTGTTTAAATTGATTTCATATGCACATAGGGTCAAGTGAAACTAATTCCTGTTGCAGTGTCATATCTTCTTTTCAAATATTAAAACTGAATGTTTCGTTAATCCATATATTAAATCAACTCTTATATCATATATATATGTATGATAAACATTGTACTTTCTGAACGCTGTTTCAGTCACACGGCAATTGTTTTCAATAATTTCTGTCGAAGGAAACTCAATAAAAGTGAAATGTCAGTTGACTTGATTGAAATGCAAAATTAATCTTTAATGCTACAAATGCACCTATATGTACTGTGCACGTATTCTAATACAGACCGAGGTAATATATAATCTTAAGGACCGCCCCACACTTTTTCAAAGGTTACAAATGTCAAAAAGACGGAATTCATTGATACCTTGGTTGAAGGTAATCCACCCTTAGCATATATAATTAGCTGCCTATTTGTTAACTTTTTGCCTGATGTCACACATATAAGACGATCAAAATTGGTTGCGTGTAAGGAAAGAAATTGAAGGAATGTTTAAAACTGACGGGTCAATACACAATGATAAAGAGAAATAGGTACATAATAACTGCAACAACTTGCAAATGTTTAGGAAATGTATGCAGTTCATGTTGCTCTTTCTTCATGCAAACAGAAAGGTACATTGAGCCGAACAGGATTCAGCTTGATTCACAACAAAAAGTAATTAAAGCTCCTTTTATGAGTAGATTCGCACTGATTCATAAAATGTAACGTACAATTTGCATTCGCACATGCGGTGATTCAATTCACAAAATGAAACATAGGGAGAAAAATAAAAAAATAAATGTTTTGTAACATCCACCATGACCGATGGGCCTATTACCCATAGCCCTTTATCAAGAGGTATTTTGTTTCCCTGAAACATCGACTGGGCAGCAAAGCAGGATTTGAAGGAAAATCCAAGGTTGAGTATAGTTTTCGTTCTACCTCTAAATGTTTGTTTATACGAATTTAACTTATAGGCCGAGTAATTGGTCCCAGTGTGCTTGCAGGTACTTTAATTTTATCTTGCCGATAAAGTAGTTTCCTTTGAAGTCACTATGGGAGGTTTTTTTTTTCTTTTTTATAGTTAATCTATGTAAATATGAGGTAACAGGTTTACGAAAGGAACCTTCACTTGCTGGATAGTGGTTCTAGGTAGGTGTTTTCAGCACGTTTAGTGCTCATTTCGCGTTGGCCATAAAGGTGAGACATGAAGTCCCTTGACAGCGTTTGTACCTTGTTTAACCTACATCAGTTGTTAACGACTCCTTTGCTCACACGGGTGAAAAAGGCTCTGACACAGATTGACATCTGTGTTAAGAATAGCTATAGCAATATTTCCATTTGGGATTGTTTATTAGACCCAATCGCTTGGGGCTATGTACTCTGTATGTAGTCCCAAAGGATACTTACACTAGTTCACTTTTAGCGACACAAATGCATTAAAAACAAATGTTATCTGTGAATGCAATGATATTCTGGATGTGTTAATCAACAAGACGAGAGACGTGCGTGCTAATTTGGCTCAAAGCAGACGGCTGTATGGGCACATGCCCATCCTTTCATAGAGTAATGATAATCCATTGCAATTCGAAAACATACCGAGTAAAAATTTTGATGAGGGTGTCAGCGCACGACCTTGTGGTGCGTTCACTAACAGAACAACAAATGTTTGCATGACAATATTATGTGGAAGTTACAACTTGAATGACACATATATGCCCAGTTGTACACGTATGAGTTAACTTCAAGGTTAACTCCAGGTTAAGACAGTCAACCTGAGGTTGTCAAACTACAGGTTAACTTCAACTTCAGGTTGGGTCAATCGAACATGGCTTGTACAGCATTCGGTCAAGTGCAGGTCACACAACTTTAGGTTGAAAACAAGTTTCCCTCCCCTGTACCTTCTCAAAAACAATTGTTTCTCTCTTATTTATTGTGCATATTCATTGGACGAGAACTGTTGCCCCAGTTCTGATGTTCCAGATTTTATAATTTAATTTGCATGCTTAGGCGAAGTAAGTTGTGTCACTAGTCTTGCAGAAGTGTTTATCGTGGGGCCAAAGTGAAAAGTTACCCCCCCCCCGCGAAAAACTAACCATCTTAAAGCTGGTGGAGTCATTTCAAGATATACTGGGTAATAAAAAAATGAAGGCCGAATCATTGAGGAAAAGGATAAAACCTGCAACATATTAACACAGCAGTTTAATGCTAGGCAAGGAGAAAACAAGCATAAGGAGAACCAGCTGGAAGATGTCTGTCAAAACTGTGAAAAAAGGCCAACATCGAAATCGCAAAGGATAGATAAATCCATCGTCATATTTTTCATATTTTGCTAGGGCTAGGGCTGGTACATGGGTATACGCAAAAAATGTGGACACCCGGACCCAACCACTATTCCTAATGGAATCAACGGGTATTATATAGTTTACATTATCAATATATATGCACACATATATGTAGTGTGGTACCTACTGTATGCAACCACTTCTGTGAGCAGCAGCATTGCTTTTTGTGGTCACTTTTTCCTTGCAAAGGGGTGTTCACATACCGCAGGTACCACTGCATATACATAAGTATATATCTATCTCATGTTTGGGTAGATTTCAGTACCATAACAGGCTTTGACATATGTCATATCGGCTAGGCCTTGGCAAAACACAGGAAGGGTGTTATATGCACAATATTATAGAACTCTTCCGGGAGTACCAATAACCAGAAGAGTTCTATAACTAGACCGGAAATGATGTAGGCCTAGTTCAAAACGCAGCGTCTGCTAGGCCTACGTTGTCTTCAAGTGGCTGGAAAAATTTACCGTGGCGTTATTTGAAATTAATCAACCCAAAACATGAAACAAATAAATTATAGTATACTTTGTTGGCTATATGAAGTATATGGATTCGCACAGGATACCATATACTTCATATCGCCAACAAAGTATACTATAATCTATACATATATATATATATATATATATATATATATATATATATATATATATATATATATATATATATATATATATATATATATATATATATATATATATATATATATATACACATATATCAGATGAAGAATATATATTTAAGATACATAAATACAAAAAAAGAACTCAATATATAGATAGGTGGATAGATAGATAGATAGATAGATAGATAGTTGGATGGATGGATGGATAGACAGATAGACAGAAAGACAGACAGAAAGAGAGAGAGAGAGACAGACAGACAGATAGATAGATAGATAGATAGATAGATAGATAGATAGATAGATAGATAGATAGATAGATAGATAGATAGATAGATAGATAGATAGATAGATAGATAGATAAGCAAGTAATAGCCCTTCACTTGTAAAGTGCCATGACAGGTGGGATTTTCTTTGAAATTCGAAAGTGAGGCTGTCCCATTTCATTTGTAGAACATTGCTTAAATGACATCATGGCTGATGGAAGCCCACAGGACCAAGGCTCCCAGTCCCAGGTTTTATATAATTTACGAGGGGCAGAGAATATGTCAATTGCAAGATATGTAAAACGTGACAAACAGCTCAAATTTTGATTAATATGCTTAAGCATATTGATGCATGGATAGATAATGCAATACAACGTTACCTAATGCCCGTGGGCACCTGGGTATTTTGATACCCGTCTGGCAGGTACACGGGTACTAAAAACACTGTCCGACAGAGCCCTAATTACTTCTATCTTGAAGGTCTGGACCTCTTCTTGTAGCTCATCCTGCAAGGTCAATAAAACGAAGGCTATCCAGATGGTGATCCATGACTTTTCCCACATATCCTGTGAAAATCACCCACTGATGTGTCCTATGGCCAACTTGGTCCTATATATAGGCCACAAACAATGAAAAATGATACACTGAAGCCTTTACTTGTAGGTATTTAGAACAAAACCCCAACAGAAAGTTTTTAGCACTCAGATAGGAAGGTTGCAAAATGATAACTCGTGTTCTGATAATCTGGAGTTAACTCAGACGTCGACAACAGGCCAAAAATCAGTTAAATACATGATTCGTCGTTGAGTCGCTGTATCTTTCATTTATATAATTACGATTTACCAATGTGTATGAATGCATCTCCAATTCATTCTTTGACGCTAGAACATTTTTACTGAGAACAATTTTAGAGAGCAATGGAAGCAATTTATTTGTTCACAGATTACGCGGACAGCTTGTGGCCTAACATGTAACATGTAGCACCGTTGTAGCTTGTGTTTGTTAAGGCACTAAAATTTATTCTTTTTTAGTAATGCTGAAAATTCATTTTGAGATTTTTTTGGAGTCAAACGAAGCACAACGGTTCACTTACTAACCTTGTATAGTTCATATATTTTGGCATTGCCATTAACTTACATAATTTAGTAACTTTAGACCAGAGCAGTGCTATTCGGGTCCAGAGACACACGTGGTCCTCATTTTGATACACATGACTCAAATTCTAAAGACCAAGTAGTAATATTTTAACATTAAAAAGGTAATACCTGAAGGTGTTGCACTGCATATACCGCTTAAAGGGTTAATGTAGTTTCGCAGCGTAATAGCAGTAAAGGCGTGTGACTGATCTAGACCTGTCAGGGAAAAAGCATGTAGTTCGGTCGTGCTAAAACTGTTAGTTTGTCTTGACATATGGGGGAAATTTCACGTGACTTCAATGTTCTAATATTTTGAAATTCTTGTTTACGAGGTGTATTAAGACCTTCGACTCGATTTCCTCTTAAGCTCAACGTTTGCGTTTCGGAACATGTGTTTTTTTATAATTGCAACATCCAAAGTCTACATATGTTCATAGACGTTTCTTTGCATAATAAACATAAAAGAATATTAATAGAATGGAAAATAACAAACATCAACAATTGAAGACGTACTTGCTTTACCTACAACTGGGGCAAAATGTTAAAAAATCTATGAGGGTTATTTTTCTGACTATGTTAATCAATATTCTAAACTTTGTTGCGTCACAAACCATCAATTTATGGAACTGAATCAACAAGTAAAATGTGTGTGTGTGTGTGTGTGTATGTGTGTATGTATGCTGATTTGTTTGTTTGTGTGTATGTTTTTTAAGTATGTTCTATTCATACAGTAGACCAACCATTATATATCCTGACTTTTTCAACTAGTGCAGAACTTGTTATGTATGTTGATGACCTATATAAACTTGCTATTTGTATGTTATGTGTGCTTGGTAAATGGAATGTCACGTAGAGGAATTACAACTACTCCCTGGATAATGGTACATTATTTGATTTCTTTTTATATATTAAAAAGTAGAACGCATTACTCGTTTGAAGTACAGTCTGCATAATTTGAACTAATATATATATAATAAAATGTATAAAATAATAGGGGTACTTGGAGGGTACACAAGCCATTAATGTGATTGATAGTCAAGATGCTGTTTTGAAAATCGAAAGCCGGCCGTTATAAGATGAAGATACCAATCTTAACTTTTACCTATCATGTCGACTATAATTCATTGTAGTGTGGATTATGTCTTTTTTTTAAGGTTTGCCTTACATGTCAATTTTGTCAGTGACTCGGAACTCTATGTTCAGTAGGAAATCCCTGAACAATCGAATGCATTATATACTGAAGACATTGCATTGAACCATCAGCCATATGCTGCAACGTTGCAGCAAATATACATTTACTTACCTGTAGCTCCACGTCCGGTGCAGTCTCTTGTAGTGGAGGCACTACCCAGCAGGACTCAATGACTAATGGCCTAAAATCATCGTCCAACTCGTTGGTCTGACCTCTGTGCGGCAATCATATTGCCATACTGATGCAGACTAACACTGGTTTGCCATAACCACCTGCCGATAGAGTCCCTATGCTGTGTGCTTTTCGGCGAACTACACACTAAAGACCAATGTATTGCAAATGATTCCAATGGGGGAGAGGGGGTAGATTTTTAGTCCGCGTGATATCCTTAAACGCTTGATAACGGATGTAGCATAATCTGTCACTATGTACATACATTCAGATTCAGATTTATTTCATTGCACTTCAAAAAGCCACAGACTCTTTGTACATAATACAAATACAGAAA